>VZRQ01009416.1:1862314-1965690 GCA_013397975.1 Machaerirhynchus nigripectus | reverse complement strand
GGAAGGAAGGAAGGAAGGAAGGAAGGAAGGAAGGAAGGAAGGAAGGAAGGAAAAATTACTGCTTCTGATATTTTGTATTGCATCAGTTGTTGTAGTTCAGTGACCAGTCATTTGTCTGAGACAAATATCTAAGACCCTCTCTCCTAAAAAAAGAGGCGTGAGGAATTGAACTAAATATTTTAGATTTCAAGATGCTTCTAAAATAACTGTAGGAATTTTAAAAAACCCAAACAAACACCAAACCCCCCAAAAACATGCAATGTACAGAAAATAGCATCATTCTTTCTGAACAGAAAAATATCAGCTACTCTTTTAATATTTTATAGTCTCACATTTCCTTCTCTGAAAGACAGAGACAGAAAAAAAGCACTCTAACTGGCAACAACAATAAGGTGCACAATCCTTCCACAGACAGACCCTACTTAAAAGCAGATAAGATTATAGAAGTATTTTAGTACAGACCATGACTGCACTTTTGAAAATGATTGCTTAGTTATCCTCACATCATACAGTTGCTTTTGCATTACAGAGCAAGCTCAAAGGAAACAGAAATGAAATATATTCTCCTTCCACTTGAAGCTTAACCAGATGTGGTCCAGGGAACAACTGTCTCTGAACAGGCAACACTGGGTGTGGTCTGAAGTACTTCCCATGCAACTGGTACAGTGTGGCAACTGGCTTCACCACACAGGCACTGTTCCAAATTCCCCATGTAGATGAATTCAGCAATACTTTTGCTTTCAAACTGCACAAATTGGGAGTTTCCTTCCCATGCTCTATGAGATGGTGGCATGCATTTTGGACAGAATTATACAAAATTTCTATCTGATATATTCTTTTTTTTTATTTCAAATACTTTAATGGGGACTTTCATAATCGGTGTCAATGGCAGAATAAAAATTATGTACATTGGGTACTCCTGTCTACCAAGTTACTTGTTTATTTGGGTATTTAATCTAAAATAACCTCACTTTAATCTCCCAATGTTTCCATTCTAAGGCAAAAGAAGTAGCAAAGGAATTTAAAAACTCCCTAACTTTTTGGATGCACTAATGCAAGTTAGTTGCATTTAAGTCCACAATTAAGTTCTTTCCTAAAGAGGAGTCTGAGAATATCTCTTGTTTTATCTCAGTTAGCTTAAGGCTATAACACCTTGGACAGATTACCACTATTTTACATCTGTTGTACAGAAATGAATCTGAAGCACAAATATTGTTGAGTTTCCTATGGGAAGTTCTAACAAAGACAAGTTGATCATACAGGAATCCAGCTCCAAAATCTCTCTGCTCAAAGTATTTCATGGGATATTATAATCCATGGATTCAAAACGTGTTTCAAAACACAGCAGTGTGCAGGCTTATGGCAGATGGTAACACATGCCTGGACTCAGCCTCTGTTTGTCTTTTTCCCAGCTCCTCCCGAAAGGCAAAACCCACTTGCTTATTATTGTCCTCTGCAGAAAAGCTCACAGGTCCTGGCCCTGACAGTTTACCCACCAAGTGAAATCCAATTCCTGCTCAAATTCTTACTGACCCAAATACAGCCATGATTTCACCCAGTGACTTCATCCCAACATCTCCACCAAACCTGGAAAATGACCCTGCACTGATACTGCAGCTCCTTAGATGTCTGCAATCAAAACTCTGCTGTTTTTCTCAGAAACACTACAGAAAAAAAGAGGGGCAATTAGGTAGTGGTTACTGAGCTATATCTGGATATCTCTGGATGAACCAAGTCTCAAAACACCCACAGCCCTGACATAGCAACTTTACACAGAGGAATGATTTCTAAATGACAGACCTTAATCAAGAATAATACCCAAGCTCAAGCATGAATAGGAGACCGGTACCAGGTTACTCTCTAATTAAATATATGGAGTCAAATACTTAAAATTAATTAATATGTTAAACCCTTGGGGTTTATCTCCAGACAGAGATTCTATAAGAGAAGCACTAGATACATAAATTATCGTTCAAGAGACCAACAGTAGTGTTTACCAGTTCATTTGTTTTGCAATATTACTTCTAGAAATAACCTCCATATATGTATTGCCCCACATTACATTGATTTGTAATTAAAAGATGATTATTAAGGTTACAGTGTTAAACTATCAGAAATTAGACATATGCAATCCCACTTTCCCCTTAAGTGCTGACCCCCAGTCTTCCTTTCTTCTCCCCCATCCCTCCCCATTCCAGTCCTGCTCCGTCTCTCCACCACCCTAATGCAATCAGCACTTCGGGCATCCCAGTCCCACCCAAAGCTCTCCTTCTCCCAGACATCCTGCCCTGACTCCTCAGCAGTGCATCAGTACAAGTTCTTCATCTGATTTCCAAAAGCTGGCATCAACATCATGTGATACTGAGAAAAATAAATCCCTGTGTTCACAGATTTGGAGCTCAGACCCCACAGAGTTCTCAACAAGCAGGAGGTTCAGTGGCAAGGACTGTCCTGTTCAGTGCTGGGGTGTGTCCAATGCAAACTATATTCACAGCAGTCAATTTTTAAATCTGAATGTTCTTCCTAGTCTTGTAAGTTCTCAGACATTTTCATTCAGAACTTGTCTAAGTTCAGCTGTTCTTTACGGAAAAGGTGAAAGGAAGGTATCACTGGCACACAGGATGAATTTTAAGACTCCATACATGAGGAATCTCGGACTCCTCAAGAAATATATTGTCAAAATACTTTAATATGGTTAATGCAACCAAGTTACCTAACAGGCTCCTTAGAAAAGAATACTCCTCTCTCACTTATAAATGTGATAATTTAAAAATAAAACCGTCTTGGGATACTGAAATACCTCAAATAATGGCTCCAGTTCTGACACCTTGAGAGGACACAAAACTGCCACCCTACTTGTAGAGCACTTAGGGAGAGTTCTTAAATTATACGATATGTCATCTCTATTTTCCATTTCCACAGAAGCTCAGTGAAAATATGCTCAGTATGCAATGTTAGCAGCATCTGAACACAGTAACAGAAAGTCACTAACAGAAGCCAGTAACAGAGAGTAATCTCTGCCACAGAGAAACTCATGCAAACGTCCAATGGGATGCAGAAAAGCACGCTCTTCAAAATGAACACAAGAAAATGAACCACCTTTTCTGCTTAATTCTACCTGTGTTCAACTAGGGACAGAGGTATGCATCAGAATAAATTCAATCACTTCTAGATTTTTCTGTTATAAGCAGGGAAGGAAATAGTCAGCAGAGGAATGAGATAATAATGCTGGGGATATCTTCTGGTCAAAAACTGAACCTTAAAGGTACTTTGTATGTATTTTGATATTGTTTAGCTATACTAGCAACCCATATTCACAATAGAAAGTTATTTGTTTTCTAAGGTACAGCAATTTGTGTGGGTCAGACTGACATGCATTCAGGTTTGGGCACATCTGAGTTATCTTCCCTTTCACCTTCCTCTACTGACGTCAATACTGGGAACATACCAGTAAAGAACTGAGCATTCCCAGAACTTTCTGCTGAGAGGATTAATCCTGTGTTCACCAAGATCAACTCATGGTTTATCTGAGGTCACCCAGCAGGTTTTTTTATGAGTGTATTATTGCTTTCTCCAAAACAATTCCAGAAGGTTTCAAAACCTTACCAGGACCAGACAGGAACTACACCATTGTTTTCCTTTTCCAGTCAAAAGAAGCACAGCTAATCATCTATAACTGCTTGATAAATGTCATTCTGCAGTGTTATAAAGTAGCTGGTGTTTGTCAAAGATGTCTCAAAGGATTATTTATTTCAAAGTTCAAAGGGTAAACACAAATTTAGCTGGCACTATAGAGATGCTCTGGCTGGAAGAACAACCAGCAAATATATCAGGCAGCTTTTCCCAGTCCATAGTAAGGGGTTAAATTTCACTGCCCTTTGCATGGCCACTGAGAGGTATTTACTGCCACTTCTCTGTTACCTACTAGCCTTTGATTTACAATTCTTCCAGTGAGGTTGGTACAAAGGCCCCAGAAGTCATTAGCCAATTCCTGAAGTGCTAAATCCAGACATAGGCACTATCCCAGGGCATGCACAGCAGTAAAACAATTCACAGTCAAACCAACATGAATGATTTGAGAATGACAGTGATTTAAATAAACTAGCTTCAGATTGGTCTATTTTAATTCTATAAATAAGCTTGTATAGTTTTGCTGACATGCAGGTTTTCAAAACAAGTTTCAAGACCGAAATTAAGTTCAGAAATGTTTAAAACACAAAAAAAGCCCAAGAAAAACAAAACAAAAGCCTGCAGGCTGATTTAAGAGCAAATTCTGACATCTGTACTCCAATTTAGCATTTGGAATCAGGCTGATAAAAACATTAAGTCGTCTCTAACTAGTGGTAATGAATGCAATCAGGCCGTCTCAAGAGAATTATGTTTCTGAATAAATGCCAATTATATGATTAGAACTTACTTATTTATCGTCACTGCCATCACTTGATTCCAAACAAAACTGAGTTTTCTTTTTTTCTTTTCATAATGCAACTGCTAGACATAGTGTATATACAATATGCCATTAGGAAATTAAAAATCACACAATTGCCTCAGGATAAGATGATTAAATTACAACTATTCATTTTGCTTCAAAAACCTCTCTTTATTTGAGCAGTAATTTAAATATATTTTCATATGCAATCTCAGTAGAATATGCTGTGCAAATATAGCATTGTATGTTTTGTTAGAAAACAAGAAACCATTTCTAAAATGCTTCAGTTTCTTGTAACTGAGCTTGGGGAACTTTCGGACTTGTGGTGTTGTCTGCAGTCACTCAATGTATCCCAACCCAGAGGCTGAAGGGTTCCTTTTGCTGGGTTGGCAGAAAGCACTGATATTCCTGATTTAGGAAGATATCACAGGTGTAAGACCATAATGGTCCTGAGTGGGCAGTATTTTGGAGTTTTCCTGCAGAAGTTTTCTTTTGCATAACCCCAAAATGCACTGCAAAAGAGACTACTCCCCATGAAAATAAAATGGTGGGAGTTCTATTTTTAAAATTTATTTTAACTTAATTTAACTTTCTTTTAATTTATTTTATTTTACTCACATTAGTGGAAAATATTTCTCAAGAAATCTGCCAGGATATTTTTCTAGAGTCTCATTTAAATGAAAGACAGTCAAAAAGAAATGTAATGATTAAGTAGAAACAATTTCTCTAAAAGCAGAGGGGGTAAAACTAACATCTCCACTTCCTATCAATGAATAACAAAATTCCTTTATTAGAAAAAAAGAGAGAGGCAAATTTAAGAAAAGTCTATAAATTAAATAGCAGCCACAACCTGAAGCAGTCTAGACAGCAATGACCCACAGGTCAACAAATGATAAATATTTTAAGCAGGGGTGTTTGTTAAATTCAAAGCATTTGAATTTCACTTCACTTCTAAGCAAAAAAAATATATATACATATCCTTTCATGTCACATAAGTAGCGAAGATATCTTACTTTTATTCAAAGAGGGGATCCATATGCTCAGGTCTCAGCCATTCTCTGTCTGAAAAGGTCAGAAGCAGTGTATCAGGATCTGGAGAGCCAGGATTGAGGGAAAATTTGGATTCAAGACCAGAAACTTTGCATTATTTCATGTTTGACAAGCTCCTGCAGCAAAACCTACCTGTGCCAAATTGAACAAAATAATCTTGAGGCTGCAGAGAGTCCTTACCTGTGGGAGTCATTGTAGGAAAACACAATTTCAAGTAATGCTATATTGCTCATGCAAGCTGAGACACAAATATCCAAACTGCTTCTCCAAATAACATACAATGGGGACTTCAAGGTTTGCAGGCTTTTTGCTGAAATCTTGTGTTATGATTATTATCTCATCCAAGCTGGCAGACTAACAGCAGAGCACAAACAACAATATCATGCCATGTGAGCAGTGAGTGCTCTTATACATGACAGCCTAATATAGCACTTCCCCTTAAAATAGATCTCCATAGCCAGTTCTCTGCTGTACAAACAAAAACAGAACAAAATTAAACAAACAGGTAACTCTACCATTTGTCATGACTGACAGGAATAAGTGTGTGTTTCAAATTTTAGGTGTCCTGAAGAATGCTTAAACAAATGTGTTAAATGCCTACTTATCCTTAAAAACTCTTACCTAAAGTGCTTCTGAGATTAAATCAAATTATGGCAAATTTAAACAAAAAAAATGTTACGCATGCACTTGTTGAAATAAATTAAGAGCAACACATTTTGCTCTTGTTTCCTCAAATCCTTTCAAGAATACCATCCTCATTATTTTTGTTGTAGCTCTTAGCAGACCAAGAGACGTTCAGTTCTTAGAACACACGTCTATGAAAACACTCGAGGTGTTTACCTTCACTGAGATCTTGTCCTGTCAGCTGCAGGAGTGTTCCACATTCCTGTGAGCACACTCAGTGGGACTAATGCCACACTGAACTGGAAGGAAGATTCAACAGGAAGAAATGCACTCAAATGTTCTGAGACATCTTGTTTGACACCACTGCAATAAAGAGAAATAATCAGCACAATCATTTCTTCTGGGAGACAGAATGCCTAATTCACTGTAATTAGGATGAAATTCACACTTTGAAGGACATGACATAGTAGGAACATGTAAACAGGACAGAGGAAGCACCGACCAATTCATTTACCTGACAATGAGAAGGAACCTGTCCTAGGAGTTCCAGACACATAAAAAGCCATATGAACCCTTGTAGACTAACAATGAATTCCATTTCCAAGATGCCATAACATTTATTGAAAACTTCTGTTTTCCTATTTCTTATATAGTTTATTATAAGTTCTTAGTGGATATGATGTGTCAGAGAGCAGGAGATAATCAGGAAAAATAGCTTCATTTTCAGATTCTAAAGGAAACATTCTAGCATGCACTGATAATAATTGTCTGACGCATCACAACATGAGGAAATAGATTGATTCTTCTGCTTGCCTCTGGCCATTTCACCTGGTCAGGATTATCATGTTTAATACCCTGTCACAGGACAGGGCTGCCACTCATTGGTTACTCAGTCACATCTAAGTCACATCCCCCCTATACTTAGCAAAAACACGGAAGAAAAAGATAAAACACAATTTTAATTATTAGTGTTTAAACTCTTGAGGAGGTAAAAAAAAAGCCTTTTACAAAAACACATTCGTGGATGTTAAAGTTAAGAGATTTTTTTTTTCTCAACAAAATATGTGTAATAAAAAGACTCAGCTGGAAGCTACAAAAATAGTCAAGCTTCAAGGTATGAAAGTAGTGAAATATGAAACAATGAGAAAGTCTCCAAAGTTGAATGAATTTTCAACGAAAAAAAGGAAAGTCATTAAGACAGAATTAAAATCAGTGGAAAAAGAATAGCTTGAATAAAACAGATTTAATCATAAGGTTGATTGAGATGTCTGTGAGAGTTGATAATGGTTGGCAATAAGATTTATAAGTAAATTAGGTATAATAAAGAGGTGTTAATTTTTAATGAGATGAGCTCTTATTAGAACCTAAAAAGAAATCTAGACTTTTAAAGTTTTACATTTCATTTACGATGGTATCAGAATTTGGTCTGAACCTGTGACACTTTTACAAGGCTTTTTTTGTGATTTCAAGGAGGTTTGCTGGCTGTGTAAGTTTGCAAAGCAGTCATTCTTTATTGGTTTCTGCTTATCACTGATGGCGTCACAATGCAGAAATACTGAGGTATAAGTGGGTATATTTAAACTCCTCAGCTTTGCAATATGCCTGTTTTACTTAAGCACAACACTCGCCACAGGTATATCACATTATCTAGTAGCCTCTCCTTTGGGGAGGAAATACAGAATTATAATCTTCCATCAACAATACAGGATGAAGGGTTAATAGATTTTGAATTATATTTTTTCATATTTATCAGTAAGTCATACCTCAATGCTGAATGGGAAAATTATACTCCCAAAATCATCCAAAGTACAATAAACACAGTTTGGAGATGCAAAAGCCAGGCTAGAAAAGAAGTCATGGGATAATTTCTTTCTCTGAATACAATTTGTGAGAGTAAATCTGTGATTTTAGAACTAGGCCATCTGACTGTCATTCTCCATGAAGAGAACAAACTGCACGGCCAAGGTGACCTTTTTACAGCCCCTCAAATTTCATCCCACAAGAGGACCCGATCACAGAGCAAAATCTTAGTAATGCCAAGTATGACTGCTCTATTTTCCCTTGTTCTTCTACAGTAAATACTATTGGCTTCCATGTATTCATCATATTGATTTTTTAATGATATGCACAGAAAAAGTGATTCCCACATGTTCACTCTGTCACTGTGACTAATCATTTTCTCTCTTGTCCAGATTTTACACCTTGAGGAAACAGTTGCATCAATGGTATTTTCCATTTAAGTGTCCTGTAGATGTCAAGAGGTAAGCATTAATGGCCAGATAAACCTTATAAAGACCAGGATGCTGTTTAAATACTAAATAAAACCAATAATCAATAAAAAAACTAGAGGCAGAGTATAAATTTGCCTATTTAAAATAATTCCCTTCAGCCATATAAAATGCAGTGCTGACTTACTAGTTTATTTTTGTCTTAAGTTCTTGAGTGAAAACTCTTTATGCCTGCCTTACTGCTTCCTTCTCATGGATGATTTTACTGTTCATACAAAGGTAGCTGTAACACTAAATTCAGTAAGAAGCATCACAGACTTCCACAATATGAACAAATGTGGCTTTTTTGACCATTATTTACTAAAAGGTTACCTGAAATGAAATTTGAAGCATGGTGTAGAAAGCTGTCTGAAAGCTTGTTTCCAGGTTATTGGAATGGTCTCAGTTTTATCTAGAATACTTAAAGCAATGGCCAAAGTGATTTCTGAGTTCTTTACAGTTATCTCAGGATGCTGTCAGAAGACGGAAGATGAGACAACAAAGTGACTGTGTTAAAAGAAAAAATAAAAACACAAGTGAGAAAGAGAGAAAGTAAAAGTTACAGGCCAGACAGCTAACTTCAGTTCCCCAAAATGTCTGCAGTAACTTACCCACCTCCTTGTAACCATCTAGAAGGCAGTACTGGAAAAACTGCAGACTGTATAGATATGTCAGCACCAAATTTTCAACAGCCTAGAGGATCTTCTGTGTTTAAGAGATGGGAAATAAAGCCTCTTATATCCTGATTTTACGAAAATTGAGATAACATCTCACCTGACAGTCTCATCAGCACTTGATGAGCACACGGGACAGGTAAAAAGAAAAAAAGAGGCGCAAAACCTGGCTGAAAAACCATAGCCCAAACCTAGTTTTTCATAGTTTGTTACCAAAAGCAACAGACTTAGCTGGCAGAAACCTTCCTGTCCAGAATTTTCATTAAGGCTACTAATGACTCAGCTAATAAGTGTGTATTTCCCAGAGCTGAGGATGGCATGAAGTTGAGGACTGCAAGTATATGGTATATGGTAGAATTCCAAACTACCTTTCCAAAGTGAGGGTTTGCATAAATTGAGGTAAAATTTAGGGTAAGTAAAATTTGGTACATGAGTAGGAACATCAGCTGCACACACACACAAAAAAGAAAATAAAAATCGCTGCAGAGTTCTAAAAGTGTCTGAAAGGGGAAATAATCATTGCTAAAGGTGAGCACTCACTTCCAAAATTTGTTCTACTTTGAAGACATGATAGCAAGACATATGCTGAAATCTAGTAGGTGGGAAAGGAGCACCACACGTAACGAAAAAATAGAGGAAAAAGCCCTTTAATATTTTCATAAGTGATAATTTGATATCTTCTGGATTAAATTATTCACAACTAGCTCATCAAAAAAAATAAAATTAAATCATTCTTCTATTCCTTATCAGCAGTCTCTCACTGCCAAATTAGAAGCATGTTCATATAGGAGTTACTTTGATCTCCAGTGGCACCCAAATTGCAATGAGAAATGTTCATCAGACTTCAAAGATAAAATTACAAATGTATATAAAATCCAGGGGGAAAAAAGGTATCTGAACACAGAGATGGTTTACTAACTATCACTTATTGAGGGAACGTGTGTATATTTTCCAGCAGAATGCTGACAGCATTCAAAGAACAGCAATCATATTCATTCCAGAAATAACCACTAAAGAAAAACCACAAAGAGAAAAGAGGCATTACAACAGTCAGAATGTTGTAATCGCTGTGCAGAGCTTTCACCAGCTGTGGCAAGGATGCTGCCCTTGTGACCCTGCTGGGTAAGTGGGATCTTATGCTTGGCATGCACCAATTAGGAGAAACACCTTCATCAGAGATATTTGGAAACTAACTCTTTAATGCAAATGATCACAAGAAAGTAATCAACTTTATTCTCTAAAGTCTTTCAATTCCAGCTTATTTGCTGAGCTGCTAAAAGTAGAGCATGTAACTGGAGTGGCCCACATGGAGTTCTTGAAAGCTCTCCTATAGTCCTTATTTTTGCAACTTCCATCAATTTATCGTTAATGAAGCACAATCTCTGACCAAATTTACCTCCAGGACTAGAAGGGGCTAAATTGTGGATCCATGGAATTCGGCTCATGCCAGCATTGTCAACATATTTTCTCAAAGTACACAAATAGAAGAGTAAATCTGCAGCAACACGGGACCTCCTTTGCACAGTCACGTTGTGATCCTTTCCACGAACATTTGATAGTGGATTTTAAGTCGTGACCACCACTTAGAAGCATAAATGTTCATGTCCCCTGAACAAGGGTACAAAAAGTGCTTTGTGTCCTGCATATAAAAAAGTTTGAAAAAGAAGGGCCCCTGGAGAAAAATGTTTTGAGAAGATTTAGAAAAAAGATTAGAGAAAATTGAAAGAAAAAAGTTATCTACTGTTTCTTCGTGTTATTGATGTTATAAAATATTTAACATTATTCACCTGATTTGGGGCAAAACAATTGATCTGCAGTCAACAGGAGAAGCAAAAGTTTTCAGTAGAGTTCTGCCCTTAAATCTTCAAAACCTACTAGATTTCCCTCTATGAGAAAGTGGTGAATACTCCATGAATTGTGAGTTACTCCATGATATATGTTCTTCCATACTTTTCATTCCTATAGTCTTTAGCGTCTTTTAACTGACCTAGGTATCACACCCTACATATGAACCTTGTGGGCTTATGTTGGAAGTACAAAGAAATATTTTCAGAGCAGCTACCCTATACAAGAGAAAAAGGATGGGAGGGAAAAAGGCACCTCTGAGAAAAAGTAAAATACAAAATCAGTGTATAGAGTCAATTATTGCACGGGAGAAAGCAAAACCAAACGCAGAAAAATGAAAAATAACTCAGGCAAGGGACACACAATAGATTAAGAACAAAAAACTAAATCTCAGTTTTACTGAAGTAATTTAGAGTTTTGTCATACACCTTATGGTTTCTAAAGTGAAGACATGTTATTTGGAAGCCCAGTTAAACACAAAAGCTCACTTTTGCTCTTCTCTCAATTCAAATCCCTTTCCTGGGGAGATACTGGTTTTAAGGAAGACCTGGTCCTTAACTGGGTTCTCACATGGAGATTTAACTGCAAATCACTTCTTAATGTTGTTCCACTGCAAGTGTAGCTACTTACTGTGAATATTCTATCACACTTTAATGAGTCACATGGGTCATGTGTTTATGTTTGTGCTCGCAGATCTAATTGAACTAAGTAACATAAGTAATAATAATTATAATTGCAATTATAATTATACAAATGGCATTATACAAATTTAAGGCTGGTATAATCGTTAATTGTTTAATCCAGCTTTGCTGTGCACAGTCTCAAGACTACATTGAGTGTAAAAGCATCTCTGCTTTCTTCCTAAAGACAGAAATCTAACAGCAGTTGAAACCTCTCATGAAAGGTGTTTTGGTTCAAGAGAAACAGTCATACACTGGAAAAAAAAAACCCACTCAGGTTTGGTGATAAGAGTGTCACATAAAGGTTCTGGAACACCATTCTTGTTGTTAATTGTCAGGGTTTTTACATTATCCACAGTCCACAAATAATTGATATTTCTTCAAATTATTTTCCTTGGGTTATTACATTATGAACTACACTATGGTTAGGTTTATAAAAGAGAATTTGTCACCAGAAACTGAGACACTAAGGACAAAACATAATCTATTCCTGAGCACACGTGGGACTGAACAGGGACCTTTCATCCCTGCTTAAAAAGCTTAAAGAAACCATTTTTTACAGGTCCTGTAAGTTTTTTTCCTTTAGCTCAATGTAGATTTTCCTGTGATTTTAATTGGTTTGTTAACATGTGTTCACTCATTAACCGGTTCACTAAGGTTAACTAAAGACTAATGTCTTATTTAAAAATATTCTGTCAGTACCCTGCACCCACATACTTCAGCTCAAGAGCAACAGAAGGTGTTTGGCTTCCTGCAGTGTTATTTAAAGACTTATAGAAATAGACATAATTTTAACCTACGTCTTTATTCACTACTTTAGTGTGGGCTTACAGCCTTTTTTTTAGAAGGTATTGCAATTAAATAAGTCATCCACATAAAATAAGGATTATTACCAGATTTATTTAGATGTAACAAATCTGAGCTTTTCTTGTTTTCATTTTGAAAACAATAAAATGAACAATTTTTAGTCTTAGTTTAAAAAAAAAAATCATACAGCAACAGATCTGCATATCTAAAAATCTTTACCTCACAAGAAAAATGTCAGTCAAAGAATCATAGGGGAACAGGGTCCCCATAAAGCTTATTTTGTTAACTCACATTTCCAATCTTTTTGAATTTTTAATATTACTTTTTTCTTTCCCTTTTCTTGTTTTAATTTTGTAATGTTGAATTAGAATACCCAGTCTAATGCTGTGCTTGTAACCATACAAAAAACGACAAAATTTTCTAATGGTCTTTTCTCCTTCAATTACAAGATAGATAATTACAGTTCTAGATTTAGATCTCTGCATGTAATAATTTTCCATTCCAGTCTCAATAACAATAAGTAATAGAAATTCATAAAGATTAGAATATAGAGTGTCTTACAGATAATGAATAGCTTACTTTGGCATAGGAAAATCAAAGGGCAAGAGGCATTTACATGAAAAAAAATTAACAATGCTAAATCAGTAGAAAATATTTTGTGTGTTATAAACAATCTGTGTCAGGGAAAAATGACACCAAATATTTTTGTAAGTATTCTGCTAAGGGAATTAAGGTTGTGGAAGGCAGGACACCAAGTTTCGTAGCTGCACAAATTATCCTCTGGCAGGCACTAAAAAGAGCATGGAAAGCCACCCAAAAGCACAGGAGTGGGACAGGCACTGAAAGGTAATTAGAGATATGAAAAAACCAGTTCATTCATGTTATTTAGGAACTGCACCGTATTGACAGCTTTTTGTACAAATGCCAACAGCTCCACTTCCCACAACTCCTGCACGTGTTCCTGCATCCACAGCACCTGACCTCCGAGGGTCAGAACGGGAACGGCTCAGGCTGGGGAGGGATGCGCGGGAGCTGCTCAGCTCATTATGGACCAGCCACAATCTCCCTTTCAAAGGCATTCTAATCCCAACACTGCTGCAGAAATCCCTGCTATAAACACCCGGGTCTCTCATTCACAATCTCTTCTAACGTGCAATAAAATACAATAAGGCATCTTTGTGCCCTGGAACTATGTCACACAGAAATACATTGAGCATCTAGGACACACTCTCTCTCCTGGGGAGGGGAGCACAGGATTTTTTTTCTCAAAAAAGATGGATATTCTTTTTTGCTCTACAATTCATACTTCCTTAGTAAATAGTTTGGAAAACTGGCTGGCTGAGCATAAAGGAAAGGGGTTTCATGTGTTTCTAAAGCTGTAACTTAAACTGAAAAGAGCATTTTTCTAAATAAACAAAGGAAGCCATGTGAAAGTAGGACATGACTGGTTTATGCATCAAAATGAATGATAATAGTATCACTGTGCAACAGTTTGCCACTGTTTCAGATGCTGTATTTTTACTTCATTGCTTTGGCATGCTTTTTTACCGTGGGAGACAAATGTAAGAATTGTTTCCCTGATGGTCACTATTGCACACAGACTCCAAACAACTGCCATTGACATTTTATAACCACAGTGTGGAAAGATGTGATACTGACTGTGTATGGAATGTGACTGGAAAATCCTTTACCAGTGCCCTTGGCTGAAATTCATACCTAAATAGTAACAATTTATGCCCAATTTTCATTTTTATAAAATAATCACAAGTACTACAGGACATCAGTTACTTGCAACTTATGAAATGATCAGGCTTATAAATACACAAGGTTGAAGAGGGGCAGTCTGTCACTGTTTTTGTTAAGAATGAATAATACATTTCAGAAGCAATGAAAGTTCAATAATTGTGGCAATTTGGTGGTGGGGTTTTGGTTAGTCACTGGGTTGGGTTGTTTAGGAGGTTTATTGGTTTTTTTTAATTTACAGTGTCCTGTTAAATCTTCAGTCTGTTGAATAAAAGATAAACAACTGAGACTCTGGCAGCAGACTGCATCTGCTGATTCACTAGGTTTAGAAATCACAGGAAATTGTGTTTATCTCTTACCTATAAGCCATTATTCCTGATGTCTAAACTATTTGCTGGGAGTACAAGACCAACATGTGTATCTGTCAACAAAATGGGTCACCTCTATACTCCTCTATATTTTCTTTAGCTGAAATCAATAAAGAAGAAATCAGCAGCATCAGACACTGGAGGGCAGGAATGACGAAGTGCTTAACATTTCTCCCTGACGTCTGTATCACAAGACACACGGCTGCTTCCTAACTATTTTATCAGTTGTCACATTTCACCTATTTGTGCATCCTCTGGTCCTTCTAATTCTTTTGCATGCCAAGACTTTTTTGTCTTTGTCACAAGTTTATGAACAATAATGCTGAAACATGTTATTAATTTAATTTTTCATGCTTTGCATAAAATTAATATGCAAAACACACAGCTGAGATTACCTCTCCCTCAGTATCACACATACACAAATCATAGTGCAGGAGAAAACCAAACATGCAAACAATGCAGTGTTAATCCTATTGCAACTATTGTGTATTGTTTTCATTGACACATAAATGAGGGATGGGTTATAATTACTTCACTGTAAAAATAATCATTATAAACAATTTATATTTTTCTAATAATTTAAAAGAGATTGCTTTATGACCTAGAATGAAAGCCAGCATCATCATCATATCATATCATATACAGAGGAGTGAAAGACAAATCAGTATTAATGCAAAGTAGACACAGCAGCACCAAATCACAAAAACAGTAAAGGAGACAAATTTTCACCCATTTAAAATGCATCTCCTGAGTATGCCTTGGCTGCAAGGTCATCAACTCCAGATATAAAACCTGAAACTATTGCTCACTGGCAGTGATGTCACTACACATGATTAACCTGGTAACAGATTATGACACCTAGTAAGGCACAGAGGTAGGTTTCAAATTTACTAGGTGACTAAAATAGAATATTTGGGGGAGCACTTCAGAAATCCAGCAGAAAACTGCGCATTTCAAGGTGCTTTATTAAAATGAGAACAATGGAATGTGTACAGAGAGCATGTTCTGGTTTACTATCAATTTTGTTCTGGTTTTTCCCAATTGGAGAAAACCCACATGGAAGTAACAGCACAGTCCTGGCAGAGAAGCAAGTTCATATTATATCCAAATTCTATATATTTAGCTATGTCAAATATATATCAAAACATATATTTTGAATTAATACATATTCAGGATTAAAATCTCAATAATTCCAAAATTTGGACCTGGATTTCAAACTAGTCCAGATATCAGAGGGATTGAGATATATGCATTTTGATTTAGAGTCATCTCAATGCATGATAAAAACAGCCTTAGACTGCCTGGAGAGGTTGTGGATATCCCATCCTTGTCAATGTTCAAGGCCAGGTTGGATGAGGCTCTGACCAGCCTGGTCTCGTGGAAGGTGTTCCTGTCCCTGGCGTGGGGATTGCAACCAGACCATTTTAAGGTCCCTTCCAACCCAAACCATTCTATGACCCCATGACATGCACACACCCAATTTTTTTCTCCAACCAATTACCATGAGGACAGCATCCACAGCACCCATCAGAACCACCCAAAAATATTACTGCAATGTTTGTTCATTTGAGACAGAAATAAAGAAGCACTGTGTAAGCTGGTTTCTTTAGCAGCATCTGTGTCTACGTGGGGCTGTGGAGTGCAGAAGAGCATTGCTGGGCTACCCTGAACTTTTGATAAAACATATGCAAACTCTGTAAAAAATTGTATTGAACTGTTTGAATCTTTGTTTTTAATACCTCAATATCTGTCTGAATTGAAAATATCCGCGACAAAACCTTTGTGCCTCTGAACCATTTCTCAATTTTGGTAGCAATGTTCACATGTAAAGGGAAACAATTCCTTTAGCAGATCCATATTGGTACTACTCATCACCAGTTACCAGGAGATCCCAGCAGGAAACACAGAGAGCACCGAGGGAGAGTATTTAATAGCTTAAAACTTTGTTTAGCCTAGTGGGATTTTTAACACTGAAACACAGAATTCCCAACTGCTCAGATATATTGAAAATTCTTACAAGGGTTCAGAACTAAGAACTTACATAACTTTAATAGCTCAGTTTAAGCACTAGAAACCTCAGCACACTAAACCTTCCCCCATGACTGGAAACATATCGCAGTGCACTTTTCATCTGACAAGAAAAGTGGCTAAAATATCTCAAAAAGATGCAGATGCCAAACATTAATCATAACCAATGCACACTGCCATGGCCCAGTAACTGTTGGTACTTAATTTCAACAAAATCACAATACTCTCTCAACCTTTTCTATGCAGCTGTGTAAACATGACAGCAACTTTAAATCTTGTTGACAGTGACTTCCCTACCTGTCAGCAGGCAGGCAGTTGCAGTTCAAACAGTGCTGCACACAAAAGCACTTTCGAATTCCCACCCTGAGCTCAGAGCTCAACAATGTAGTTTGGGACATGGTTGAATGCTAAGTCAAAAATGCCCCTGCTTTACAAGCAATTAAACAATTAAAAAGTATGTCTATGAAGCAGGGAGCAAAGGTTAATTAGAAAGCAAAATCAACCAGAATTTGAAACAGGACAGAAAACTTTTTCAGAGATAATTAAATCAAACTTGTAAAACCACAAATATAAGGAAATTATATCTTCAGCAGTATGCCCAGATTATTATAATAATTAGGGACATGATAGACAGGTAAGTACTTTTACATATATTACACCTACCTGCCTACATACCTAAAAGTCGCTATCTAAAACCCTCATTAATAAGTGAACCAAAATTCAACCATTATTTCCACTGCCTTTGCTACACAGATTCGTTTGAGAAGTCTGAGTAGAGTCAAAGAGTAGAAATGAATTCATTAGCCCTGCTACAAAATTCTGTTGCTTATTTTCTTTAACAATAGATCTTAGATTGTTTCTCTATGTGTATTTTTTATTTAGTAACATTCTGATGATTCAAGTAGCTCCAAACAGCAACACACACAATAATGGGTTCAAATATAGAATGACTTGAAGGACTTCTGGATTGTCTGCAGGCAGAACATGATTATCTGATAAAAGATTTCAGGAGAAATGTCCGATAAGGAGGATATGTCTCTTTAGCTGGTCTAAACAACATATTTAAGCCTACATTCTCTGTATATTTTTGTGTTTGGGTTTTTAATATCTATCTATGTAAAAAACAGGAAAGATCAAAATGAAGTTGTAGTAGGGCTGTTTGTCTTTAATATCTCAACTCTACTGCATTTTAAGTCATCTACCCCTAGAGAAATTTTAGTCACCAGAAGCATCAGTCCCTGCAGACTTGTGGTTTAGAGAATTTTTGTTGGAAATAACTGGCATATTTCTAATTATTTTCCAATCCTCTGGAGAGAATCCCCATATTGTAACTGCAGCCTGACATTACAGTGTGCAGTTTCTCCAGCTAAATAAAGGAAACGTTAGCAATTTGCTCAGTAGAACCTGATTGCTTTCCCTTTCTCATTTACAGTTTGTTAAATGAGAAGCTGCATGAAACAAATAAATGAAGCAGGTGCACATCAGGTTCTGGTCTGGAAGAATGCCAGCTGATCAACTCCACCAAGCTTTTATTATCTAACCGGAAACATTTTGTTGGTGCTCAGATTTTTCCCTCAAGAATAACCTCTGCCAACTGGAAACAGCTCAATGAACAAAATGCTGTAACTACTGAAGATTCAGGTAAATGCTCTGTAGCAACCATTGTGTCCAACAGGCTCTTATCCCTCCGTATATGCGTACAGACACACAGGCAGGCCAGTGTGAAAATATATTCCAAATTTTATGTCAAAAACCCACAAAAAAAACCCAGCAGATTGTCAAAAAGAGAGACCATGTTTTTCCACGGACTTTGTGATAAACATTAAAACAATGATTGAACAGAAAATCTCATATTTGGTAATTTGGAAGGCCTATTTTCCAGCTGGAGAGCTTCCTTTGGACCCTAGTAAACAGCTGGAGGGGATGGATAGAATATTTGGTAATGCTGTCCATTTGGCCTTTCTTGTGCTTTCATCAAACTTTTAAATGGTTTTCAGTGGAAAAGCAGGACTGTAGCATCTTGTACTGGTGCCCAGTGCATCTAATTTGGGGGAACGTCGGACAGAGTGATGGGCCATGCCGCGAATGTTAACAGTTGTAACTGGTGCTTTAACGATGCCCCCGGTTCCTGTTAAGTACTTGTTGCAGCATTGTCTAAGTCCACACTTGCACTGAATTTCAGCCCCTGGGCACTGTTTTTAGCCCACTTCCCAGCGTATATGGGAAGATGTAAATCCTGCAGCTAACACAGATGCTGAAGAATTCGCTGTCCTAATAGGAGCTGCAGATTTATAGAGCAGCGTGTTTTTAAAGCATCAGAATTGCGACTTTCAGTAGTATTTAAATCAGTTCAGATGCTAACGTATTTCTTCCACTCTGCATTATAAAACATTTCAACCTGTTTATTGCTTATTGCTCCTCTTCTCAGCTCAAGGATAGTACTCATAGCATGGGAGCATCTAATAGTGTACTTTCCCTTGGGAAAATGTTCTATGAATAACGTTTAAACTTATTTAATTTGCATATCACTAAGGGGAAGATTTACAAAAGCATGTTTATGGTAGAAGTCTAAATTGAATTGTTCTTCAGCAAGGTACATGTACTTTTGCAAACTGTATGTCAAATTTGATAGTAGAACCCATGTATTTTTATTATTGCAAAACAGTTTATAAAAAAGAAATCTATAACTTTTCAGAGAAAAAACGAGCTTAGTCCTAATTGTTTTTTAATATATAGGTAATACTTGCAGAAAATAATAGAAAAAAATAGTTGGAAGAGACTTCAAGCAGTCCTCTACTCTCAGACTCCTACCACAACAAAGGATTAAAAATATCTAACCTATATTTGGCAGATGGTTGTACATCTTGTTCACAAAATCCCTTAGTGATGGAGATTTCATTGTATTCTATGAAACTTAGGTAAGAGAATATCTCCCACTGTCCTTACTTTGGGAAGGTTTTATTAAAGCTTTATATAAATCTCACCTTCTGCAACAGAAGCTCAACTGTCCTTGGAGGCTGGGGGAGCTTCTTGCATTTTCTTCATTTTTTTTTAAGTCATTTGAAGACATACCATGTTTCAAGTCCAGTCTTCTCTATTCTTAATACCAACAATAACCTTCTATTTCTTTTTCACAAGTTACATTTGCTACACTTTGGATCCTTCCTTCTCTGTATCACTTGATCCTCCCCAATTTGTCCTTACGTGTCTTGAAGTTTATGTCAAAAAATAGCAAAAAGACTCCAGCAGAGGCTTTATTCACCCTGAGTGGAGCAGAAGGATTATTTCCTATTTCTGAATACACTCCCAACTTTCACATCCCAGAATGAGGCCTGCCTGCCTGTCTCCACAATAGAAAAACAACACTGATTCATGTTCAGTTTATGGTTTGCCAAGGGGCACTTGTAAATCACTAGGCTTGTGACCAAAATACTGCTACCTAATGGGTCAGTCTCTAACTTTTACACTTAAATTTCCTTCCTTAAGAGTAGTACTTTGAACTCTCCTTAATCAGCTATAGCTTTTCATATTAGACCAATTTTTCAATTGTTGAAAATGTTTTGAACTGCAATTCTGTCCTACAAAGTGCATGGGTCCGGAAATTCAGCAAACAATCCTCTATGCCTTGAAAGCCATCCATAAAATGCACTTAAAGTACCTTAACAATCCCTTTTCTATCTATATCTATCTGTTTTTTTCCCTGAAGACAGAAGACATTTGGAAGGAAGGGTTCTGATCAAATTCATTTGGGTTAAACAAAAAGATACTGCACTGTTTCAGTAAGAACACCTTACTTTAGGGGCAGGGGGTTAATAAAAATGATGAGACAAATTCATATTAAGCACAAAATTTATATGATGACGTTTCAGTGTTTTCTTGCTGTATGAGGAGAAATGTGAAGATATGGCAAATCACACAGTACTGTGATTGCAAATACCACGACAGTGCTATGCAAGATGTAGTTCAGGTTTTGCTCACCCGTCTCAGAATGCACCACACTGGTCTCTCAAATTTCTGGAATCCCAACTATAACCACAGACCAGGGAATTAACCAGTAGATGAGCTCCTTTATATACCATGATCTGATTTCTCAATGTAATTAACTAGTACTGTTCGTTATTAAGAAAAATTTAAATTATTCAGGAGTTTAAAAAACTCATCAATATGCTACTCTGATTAAAATTCTTAATACGTTGCTAACATTCTTGAAGGCCTGGAAATGAATAAAGGACTGTCTGTATATGATAATAATTCTTAAACAAGGAAATCTTCCTGTAAGAAGCTCTTCAGAGATATATTCTGAAAAATGTCCACAATCTTACTGGTAGCATACGGGATGAAATGAAATTAAATGAAATAAGAACATAAGACCAGCTGTACTGGGTAAGAACAAAGCTCCATATAGCCTGTATTCTTTCTCTGACAGTGGCCAGAAGTGGATTATCAGGAAAGGCAAGTGTGTAGAGATATTTCGTTCAAATTCTCTTATCCTTTAGCAATACAATTTCCAGAAAGTTCTTGAGACACAGGTTGTGTTTTCCTCAGTGGATTTGTCTTTCCTGAGCTTGACTGGTCACTCTCTCTGTATACTCCAACTCTAAAGTAATAAAATAATAAACTCACACCCTTAAGTATTTATTCTGCTTTTCATTCCAATTATAACTCAAGCTGAACCATTTCCCATATCCTTTGGAGCCTGATATGTTCCAGTCACACGTATGGAAAGATGGCAAGACAAAAAAAGCAAATGAATTACACTCCCAGAAAAATCTTTCCCTGGTTTTTACTCCACCTCTGTCTGTCAAGAAACACAATTTAAAAAAACCTGAGAGCTTAGGTCACAAAGGTTTTTGGAAAGACAAAATTTATGTGTTTTACAGCTGATATAAAGCACGTTTGCTCTTTGGGCCAAGCCCTTTTCTGAGTATGCATGCAGGGGCCAGCTGCATATTTTGCCCCACCATGTTCTGATTGTTTACCCTGCAAGAAAGAAATATAGAGAAGTGCATCTGAGTAATGGCAGAATGAGTCATCTGATCCATCACCTTTTTCCATAGGACTGGTCTGCACCACACACTGTGTCTGCCTGTGCTTTGCACTCCAGTCTTAGCTGATGACAGAACTGAAACGCCCACAGTGACAGAACATTCCCCACTCTGACAGAACATTCCCTACTCGAACAGAACCAAGGTTTTCTTGTTTTGCAGGATTCCAGTTTCATGTTTCTGTTCTGATGGTCCTCACTGCCCACTATGCCACAGCTCTACCCACAGTCAGCATAAAGGCAAGAGTCACTGTCAGAAATGCCAGTGACTGTGTCATACCCAAGACACCCCTCAGCTGGGGAGATCTGTTCATGACATTTATGGGGGTGGGGGGGGAAGAAACCCTATCATTTTCTCACTTTCTAAAGCACTAGAATAATAAGAAGAGAAATTTTTACAATGTCCTGCGATGTCCCTCTGAAAACTGCCCTAGAAAATCAGTCCCAGTAGCCTGAACTGCTGAAACAGCATGAGGCCTTGAGAAGCTGCCATTTCTCTGTCACGTCATTTGCTGGCTGGCAGCCTTTTTTAAAAATGCAAGAAATGCAGTCAACCCCTACTGCTAAAATTTTAAAGCTGCTGCCTAAAATAATGGTTTCACAAGGAGACGGTGCTGTAACACCTCTATGTAAATGGTACCTGCCCTGCATCAGCTCACTCCTCTACACAGTCTGAAAGGAACTTGCTCACCTAAACTTTCTGCACTTGAAATCAAGAAAGATGATTTCACTTTAAACTGAAACCTAATTTAAAAAAAGGATGGCACAAACTCTATCTTCAGCTAGGTTTGCAATGCATGGATGTAGCTTTGTTCAAGTCTTCTCAATTTCCATTCAAAAAGAAGGGAGAGACTCAACAAGTGTAAGACAGAGTGAACTTCACCTGGTGTACACTTCTAAGTAGAAGAACGTGCTGTGTGAGTGAGCTCAACCAGGAAGATTGGAAAGGCCCATAAGAAAGGATAACCTCATTTTGGGACTCAGATTTCCCTGTTACAATCTGGGTATTCATTCAGGGCTGTAGCCACACTCCTTATTTTATTGCTCTATGCAGAGGGAAAGAAAACATAGGGAAAGAAAATCTTTACCTTATAATTATTATAAAATGACTTAAAAACTTCACTTTCTAGATCAGGATAGATAATTTCTAAGAGGCTTTCTGAGACTCAACTTTTCAAACTGTTGGAAAGAGAAATCCTGCTGAGAACTACTTTCTTTTGGCTTAATAAAAACAGATTCATAATTTTGGAACAGAAGAACACTGTGAACATGTAGTGTGGACTCAAATAGCAAGTTGTGTTTGTGGTGTGACCCCTGACAGGCCAGGCTAAGCAAAAGGAATTTAGAATTCATGATTCTCCTAAAATCTATGGGATCAAGGATTCACCTCCAACAATAGTCATTACAGTTTAGCGTAAGGGCACACAAACTTTTGCATACACAAAAATTTAAAATATCAAAGGGATGAGAGCCAAAAATTATTAAGAAGAAAGAGATAATCTCTATCTATTAAAAAAGTACAGTAATGATACAAGTGGCTTTTTCAAAGACATTTTCCTTCAGGATTCTGGCTAACAGTTTCCTCAACATGAATCTGATTCAGGACATGAATATGTTGTTTGCAACCTTTGTAACAATCTACTGGCTGCTGTCCTCAGTCTGTCTTTCAGAGGTACTCCAAGATCAGTTTTTATACAACTGCTACTTCCTCTATTCAGGGACGGAATCGACCAACTGGTAGACAATAAGATGACTTCTTCACCCTCCTCCTCACACACCATCACCAGGGTTTAGGACACTACCTGAGAGAACCTTTCTGTGTAGTCCTGATGAGTAATGAAATCAGGCCAGTCATGATTCCCAGAGTAAGTCACAGAGCATAAACAAGCTTCAGTCTGGGGAAGTTTGCCTGGTTTTGAGATGTCAGATGGAATTTTGAACTGCCTCCTTCCATCCCTACCATTCACCCTCCCTTCCACCTCAGGAAAACACAATAAACTGTGACTTGCAGTTGCTCCATGTGGTCCATGCCACAATGCCTCTGCCACTGGAAACACGAAATTGTGTAAGGGCACTGGATCTGTGCTGTCTCTGAAAGGATGCATCTCTCTGCTGAATCAACCCCCAGTTTTCTGTATGAAGAATAGCAAAATTCACAGACATCGCTGCTTTTCCTCTCTTTTCTATTTATGGCACTGACAATATGACATTATCTATTTTGCATAATCAAACACTTTATGCTTGAGTGGCCCCGTTGTAGCAAAAAAAAACCCAACAAAAGAAGGATCTGGGCTTATGAAGATAGTGGCTTAAGTAACCTGCTTAGCTGTGGTTCATTTTAAGACACATTAAAGCACCTAGACAAGGTTGCTTTTCAAAATACAGCTTATTCCCACAGTGTATTCATAATGCATGGTTTCATTTGGGACTTTATCCCTGGAGTGGGTTAAGCCAAGAAACGTGGAAAGGCAACTCAGCAACATGGATTTAACAGGTAGCAAAAAACTGCAGTGAAGGGAAAAAAAAAACATCTTTATACAGATTACAAGAAAATCTATTGCTCAGGAAACAAACAAATTTCTGAAGATAAGGATGACTATTATGATGATCAAGGGAGAAGAGCTTGACAATAAACCTAACTGGCAAACAGGACAAACACAATCGTCACCTCACACAAATTCAGAAGAAAAGATGTTTTCTAAGCTTTGCAATCACAATGAAGCAGATCAGGACTGGGATGATATTCCAAGAAAGGGCTGCTGACTGTTTCTGTGGCAAAGCACATGCATTAACCCATGAACTCACAGAGAGCAATACAAGTGTGTTCCTGGCTGTTTTGTATGTACAAAGGTACTTTTATCTATGAAGCATTTACACTTGAAAACTGTGAGCGCCATAAATGTAGGAACTTGGCCAACTTGCAGGACTGGTTTAATCCACGAGCAAAGAAAGGGCAAATGTTGCTACTCCTCCTTTAGTAGGACCAAAAGCAAGACCAAATCAAAGAAACCGGGTGGTTGACTGAGAGGAAGGAAAGGAAATAATGAACTTTTGGTATTAGAGGCACACAGCCTTATCCTAAAAATGAAACCCTGGTATACATTTGAACTTCAAACTGAGTCACTTCTGTCCCAGTTTCTTGCAGACACTACAGCACACAAAGCATTTAAGAAGCTTCTGTAAACTTTTGCTGGAACCAAATGCTCTGCAACCTTTGTTTAGATAGTTGTTAAGTTTTAACTTCGAAGTTACATAACTCCTGCCGTGTGCAATCTTGGGAAAGAGAGATGTTAATTGCAGGGAATGAGACGAGCAATGCAGCCATTTTTAAAATTACTGTCCAGAGGCTTGGCTCTGGCACTGAAAATTGCTTGTTGTTAAAAGAACTGGATAAATATATTTACAAACACATCATCATGATTCCTGCACGTATTGAAAACCTGCCTTCTGAAGCAATAAAATCTCTTAACTCTTGAGACTTAAACCAGACCCCTCCTCAAGAAACTTACAGTAAAAATGTCAGAAGCTAAGAGAAGCAAATTAGAAGCTCATGATTAGCTACATATAAGAATATGCAACCCTTAGCCTATTCAAGCAACACCATCTTCTAGTACAGAAATATCAGACAAGAACATCTGTTTTGCAAACATCAGCTGAGTCTTTCTAAAATGAACTTGCTATGAACAACATACAACACAGTAGAACTAGAGCATACATAAACACACTGTGCTTCTAAATTCCATATAGTTCTTAAAAGGAGAAAATATGCAATCTACTGTAAAGGGGACAACCATATTCCATCTATCCATACTGACTCTGCTTTTCTATTATGAAAACTCCACTGCATTTTATAGAGAGCCATAACACCTCTGGAACTGCTCCACTTGTACCAGTTTTGTTACCAGGTGGCGGGACAGAAGAGTGGAAAGCAGGGGACAGGGACCACACTTGTGTTAGAAGATCTGTTCCTCTGTGAGAACAGATCCTCTTTCCTTCTTCACCCTTTCTTTTGGTCAGTACAGAAATGCTTGTCTGCTGCCCAACCCCTGCACACATTCCAAGCACCTACTTCCAGACTCTTGGTGCAGTGCCGTTCTGCCTGGTGTAGGACAGCTCTGCCAGTATGAAGCATGCATAAAAGCAAACAAACACCAAGCTCCCTAAAACTGGAGGAATAATATAAACCAGTGACTTTTCACAAACACTACCATCTAGGCTTCTTTTTGTTGATAAGCATGAAGAGAAACTTCTGATTTCTGAGTATATAGAGAACTCTTGGTTTTTTCTAGACAATGTTTTTATGTATAAATGTGCTCACATGGCACCAGAAACCTGATGGATTTTTACAATTGCGTCCTGTCATTCAAAACCACCTAAATTCACCAATAGTGAGAACTGGGAATTTGGAACACTTCCAAATTTGAAGGTTTTCATTAAAACCACTGTCCCTCCTAAAGGTAAAGAAGGTTCAGTTGATTAAATTACTACTTAGCTTATCCAAGGGGAAAAAAAATGAACAAAACCCAACTTTTTTTTCTCATTTCTAATAATACAATTAAAAAAGAGAGGTTCAGAGGATGAGATCTACCAGTTCTATAGCTCTGATCTGAGTAGTTCAGCATTTTGACTCTGCCATAAAATTCCTGCAAACCAAATCAGTTTTGGCATAAATTTGTTAAATTTTATTAAACTTAACTCTATAAACACATCTAGACTTTTTAAACTAATAAAAAAAAGCAAAAAATAATTCTATAATTCCTCCTAATTTCCATTCAAATACCAGTAAAAGGGTAATAAAGAAGACTTCCATGAACAACAAACAGCAGGAAATGAAAACACATATGAAGGCAAAATTGCTTTAAAAGATAAAAACCAAAGTAGTGCAGCCTCCTGGGTAGGAAAAAACTTCTGTTTTTTGAAAATATCTAGGGAAGATTTGTGTATTGGAAAGTTCTAACCAATGAGAGCCTAAAATTACTACAGAGAAGGAAAAGATAAAGCAAGCTACAATCAAAAAAAAAGGTCAAGTGAATTATTAAAAATCAAATTCCACATCACTGCTGTAAAACTTGACTAGATCTGATAATTTAAAAATAATCCACAGTTTATTACATAAAACTGTTGTTAAGAGACAATTAGTAGACAACTGAGCATTCAAAGGTTACTAAATACTTCTGTATATGAGGAAAGACAGATATGTGAATGTTGTGACATAATATTTAAACTTTCAACACCAAAGGCAAGACAATGCCAACCTGAAGATTCAATGCATAATCTGGAAAGTATTTAAGCACACAACAAAGATTTATACAATTGTATAAATTGTACAATTTACTGTTGTAAATCCTACTGTTTACAATTGTACTGTTGTACAATCAACCAGTACTCATTCTTTCCTTGAAACTCTAAGAACTAAAAACCACTGTATTAATGGTGTTTTATTAGACCAAGAAGCCTCAGAAGGCTGCAAGACTGATTGCATGGTGAATGACTGGATGCATGACTGGTGAATGTTTCCACTAGAACTGAAGCCATTTTTATTAAAATTCTACCAAAAAAAAAAAAAAAAATCCCCCCAAAATAACAAACTAAAGCCCAAAAACCCAATCCAACCACTACTAAAAATATTTGGGATCATTTACACTTCCTGCATTTTCAGATTTGGTAAAAAAGAGCCTTTGAATCCCTATTTTGAAGCACAAAGGAGACACGAACCACCAGTGTGCTCCTCCTGTTTGTTAGCACTAAAGCCCTGCAGTTCCAAGTGGGCTGGAGATGGTGTAGAGCAGGGAACCGAGCTGGAAGTGCCTCTGGTGGCGCCTGGGGCTGTGGTGCAGCCCCTGCTTCCAGGCACAGAGCAGAGGAGGCACCAGCAGGCGTTTGAGAGCAAAGCTGCCTGGGCAGGCTTTGCAGAGGGATCAGTGGAGCCAAGCTTCCCCTTATTCAGACATTGATCAGCACCAGGCAGCCAGGTTTTGCTCTGCCCTTCTCCATTCCAACAAGGGAAGGCCCAGTAAAGGCTGCTCTTCCTTACGCTACCTCAGACCTACTTCTGATCTCCCAGCAAAAGCCACGGCAGAAGATCAGGCTGCCCTGTGATCTCCGGGGCAATGCTTCATAAATAGGTTTATACACAATCAATACAAAGATGTGCAAATCATAACTGGAGCTTTTCCTCAGCTATACGGGTTTGAACTTTAAAAACATCAACTAAATCAGAAAAATGATATAAGATTCATATGACCTGCTTCTCTACTGGCCTTAACTTTGAAAATAATTTATGTCCGCTCCAAATAGGTTCAGAGTACGGCCATCCTCATGGGGTAATGATTTATGAAGTGTTAGCACACAGGTGAGTATGTGTAGTGCAAGAACTTGCAGATTCAAACCCTTTGTTTCCCTTTGTTGCTATTTAATTATGAGTGAAGTGGAAGCAAAGAGTTTAAATAGATCCAGTCAAGTATACACTGCCAAAGAAACACCAGGGGATCCAACAACTTAGTATATAACTTTTCATGTACTTGGTTGCCTTTTAAATTTGGGTACAGCCCAAATCATGCAACTTTCCCTACACTCATTTCACTCTTTTCTTTTCTCTGTCAGATTATTCTCTATTTATTTTGCAATTCTACTTCCCCCCCACCCCCAGGAATGAATTTCTCACTAACGCATTTCTGAAGACAGGCTCAGAATCTAAGAGGTTTAGTCTCCCTAAGTAAAAAATGCTGCCTTTCCTTGGTTTTCAGCCTTCAGTGGAAACCCCATCTTAGAAGAGCATTCAGTAAGAAATCAAGAAGCCAAACAGTCTGAAGTCAGCTTTTGTCTTGTCTAGTTCCTGTTGGTCTCCAAATTAATAAAACTGCTGCCTTATCCTGTTGAAATAATGGGACATGCACCACTGCTTTGCTGATCTAATAGGCAAATTTTACAGTCATTTGTCTTATAACTAACCAATAACAGATATCTCAAACTTTCAGTAAGATTTGCATATATGTCAAAATAATCCATCGTGAAAACCTTCAAGAGACAGCAGCTTTTAATTTAAAAAAAAAATAAAAATTGAACATGACAAACAACATGGGCAGTGTCATTTCACGCTTTATTCCTGCAAGCTAAAGGGTTTGCATTTTAGGTGATCTGTCTTTAAAATGTTAGGGTGAAAAATAAACCTAAATCACATTTTCTGTAAAAGGAATAAATTAATTGTTACCCTCAGTATACCAAATCACATCAATGAATCAATCCAAATTCTCTATTCCATTGCATTATCTAGGATATAAAACTGTTTTCATGTTAGCCTATAATTTTATATTCCAACAAATGTTATTTGGGAACTAAGACTGAAAGATGAAGCATGGAAGAAAATGACATTTTGTGTACCATCTAATTACCAATTATCTGCCAGTGGAACTAATCAAATTGTATAAATTTAGACTGGAGATTCATCAACCAATTACCTTAGAGAACATGTTATACCCCTCATCAGTGATTCAACCAACAGTCCAAGTATTAAACAACTTACTATGGATATTATAGGGATCTGTTTTATTCAGAGAAGAGAAACACATCCCCAAGCACAGTAATTAAAAGCTGCTGCAAGTTACAATATTGCTAAAATACTACCACTGATGTAAATGTACTTTAAAAGTGTCTAATATTACTTTAAGCTTGTAACTTAAGTTACAAAGAAAAGGAGTGATTTACTATCCTGGATTAAAGCAAATTGAAATGGATGTACTATGTTCTACAAAATCACACCTTCCATAACCTCTGCTTTTTACAAAATCAATAAAATGGTGAAATACAGGTAGGAACTGGCTTCTAAATAACCTTTCATGCATTAATTTAGATGCTTCATTTAGACTTAGAAGAAATTGTTTGGAAATACAGCACGTCAGCTCTTATCTGTGAATTACTTTTCTTTATATATGAAAATTATCAATTAAGTGTAATTCTATTTCCATACCCCCAAAATTTTACTTGAATTAACTGTAGACATTAATTTGAAAATGCACCAGCTTCTGATGAATGTTTTTCAGAATATATGTCAAAAGAAGAAATGGAGTAGTATGTTTTCTTTTCTTTCACCAAAACACTCAGGTACATAAATATACTCTGGCTAAAAGCACCAGCACACCTACTCATGCTAACACAATCTGAGCTCTCTATCATTTTGCCTGAGCATTCTTCTGGAATTAATTTCTATTTATGTTTACAGAACCATCCCCAACTTTGTTAGGACTTACTATTTCAACATTAATAAAAATATTAATACCCTCTTGAGACTCAAACAAACAACTGGAAATTTAGCTGAAAAAAATAAGCTTTTAACTCATACTTCTGTCTCTGCACAAGCGATGTGGATAATGCAAAAATTTCTTATTTGATGAGATACAATGCATTGTATTAAAAAAATATAGTGGCTCATGTTCAATCTGTATTTGATTTATGTTTAAGAAACTCTAGGTGTTTCCCAGTTGCTGCCCTGCAGCTCTGCAGACTGCTGTGGGCAGTGTGGTAGGAAAGAAAATCCCACGTGGTCAGGGTGCAGTTCACAGCTTTGCCCAGGCAGGACAATTCCCTTGAATCTCATCCACAGCCTCAGGACGACCAACAGTGATAGATGAAAATTACTCAGACCAGTTTTAGGGGCAGGAGAAAGGACACGGAACAACCACTGACCACTCACCAAATGTGAGCAGGCCCAAGGTGAAGCCTCAGCCCCATGAAGAGCAAGGTGTAGAAAGCCTCATAAAACACAGGAAGGGTTTTCCTCAAAAAATACAGAAATGACCAAACCTCTGGAGAGGAGCATAAACATCAGCATGACTGTCCCTGCAAAGGGGAGGCAGAAACCTCCATCAGCAGCATGTAACCCCTGCAGGACCCCTGCGGGCTGCTGACAATGCACTGCAATCCTGAGATGGCCTCTGCACCTGGAAGAGCAGCAGCAGGTTGAGTATAACACCAAAAAAGCAGAAAGGTTCGACATTCAAGAGTTCTTTTAATTTTTAAATGTAGCTAAACTGGCTAACTTACACAATGCTGTGAATGGAAGTAGCTTTGTAAATGAACCAGTAATCATTGTTGTATTTTGATTCTACTCCTAATTAAACTAACAATAAATTCTGGGCCTCAAATACCTGATGCATTCCCCTTTTTGCACAAAACAAGATGTTGAGCATAGCAATTTATAGATGTGGAGAGGATATTTGTCCTGTCCCATTTTCGTGTACTAAATTTCAATATGCTGCATATAAATAAGTCCATATGTTCCCAGAATCCATTTGGAAATCACTGCTTCCTCAGAGTGCTCATTATACCCAGACAGACTGCTTCCTACAAGCATCCTAATCAGACAGTGGTTATTCAGCTCCCTGATGCCTCCCAAAATACCACTCCTATTTCCAGTAGACAAGCTAAACTATAGCAAAGTTAGGGCTAATTTACCTAAATCTAGGGATACAATCAAGGAATTAGATTTCTAAATATTTGTTTTTCTTTCAGTGGAAAAGCTCACTTCTTTAAATATGAATTTTTTCTCTTCTCATGAGAAAAATGTGCATAGTTTCTGGTAACAAGCAGTGGTAGGTGTACCTACTCAGCATATCATAATGGCCCCCATGGCCTCAGACTCAAGGCTGCACCTGTGTTTCCCACAGAGCTGATTTAGAGATGGTTTGGTGCCACTAAGAAATCAGATGAAATTAACTCCTACTGTCATTCTCTTTACCCAAAAGAAGATTTGAGCTCTGATTCCTGCTTTCTGAATGGGAACGGCATACACGTTAAACGTCAGCTTTGGGAATTCCTTTTCTGTTATTACCATGAACATAATATCTCCACATCTCTCTTCAGACAATATTGTCAGTAATACTTTGTCTAGCTGTAATTCTCCCTTTGGGAGCCAAGTACACAAAGACGACAGCTTTACAATTTAATTAAAGGCAACAATGGAAAAAATGTAATAATAAAGTGAGCATAACATTTCATGAGAGTCAGATACAAAGGAAGAGGTTGTTGAGCGTCTCATTGATACAGCACTGAATCCATTTCACATTTTACAAATGAGAGTAGCAGTCCCAGGAGTTCATGCTGAAATGTTGAAGGACCCAGCTCGTAGGGTGCCTTTACAGTCTCAAACTGTATTTAGAGAGAGGAAAAGGAGATAAACATAATGCTTTTACAGCTAAAAAGAGCATGAGATGCATCCTATTTGTAGATCAGTATTAGAAACATGACAGATTCTATTTATACGAGAAATTTCTCAATAACACCTATCTGCTGAGAGTTTCTGACGTTTGCCTGCAATGCCACCCCGAAAACAAGATTTTAAGGAAAGATGCTTGGTCTTTAATGTACATACTCTATCTTAACAGCTTTCGGGTAGTTAAAGTATATTATATATAGTAATGTGTGCATTCTTTGTTTAACTACAGCTGAGAGACTGGGATTGGGCTGTGTTCCTTTAAAGGTTACCCAGGAAGCCATTTCTCTGAGACAGGTCTACTTTCTGACCGGGAGGCTTGGAAAAGTGAAATGCACAAAAAGGATTAACAAGACAGGTTCAAAGGACAACAGACAACTTAGGCTAGGGCATTCTACAGTGAAAGGCAGCTTGGTTCTGAGACGCAGCCATCAACAGTAAAGTGATTTTAAGTACAACAAACAAGACAGGTTAGAGAAGGTGATTGCACCACGGGCTCTCTCACAGGTAAGCAGGCAGTGATTTACTTGCCTTGCAGTTACCTTTCCTATCTCCCTCTCCATGCAGGCACTCCATGCAGAGCTTTCAGACAGCTTGTTTCAATGTCTTCAGAACTCTATCAAAATATACTGATTTATCTTTACTGAATTCTCTATTATTCCTCTCCTGATCACTTTTTTGGCCAAATCCTCCCCTCTGTCTATTGGTCTTAGAGGCAGAAAAAAACCCACCAAAAAACTCCCCACTTTTTCCTTTCATAAGGAAGAGGTAATGTAGTGTCTTCCAAGATGGATTATCTCACTAAAAAGAGAGTTTTTAGCTCTTCCTTGTCAGGTGAGCAAGGATTCAGAGTGGGCATCCAGCATCATCCGTGGCTCTGTGTCAGCAGGACACAGGATTTCACAGTGCCCCTTGGGTGGGGAACAGAAAGATGTGCAGATGTAGGTGCAGCAAATACCTGCAGAGCCTGACTGTGGGCTTGGGGGACACTCATTTGCAGAGCCGAGATTTAGAGAAAGGAGATCTGTTCAAGAACTAGAGTTTCTACAAGTTTTCACTGTAAACAGTAAGAAGGTAAACAGTGTCCATAATTCCTTGCCTTTTGTTTCTCTCTACAGGCAGTTACACCTTCTGTGCACAAGACACATGACCACAGCACAAAGCTCATCAGACATTTCCTCCATCACTGCCACTATGTCATTGGTCACGGCAGTGGCAGCATCTGAGGAAAGCATCCCCAGGATATAAACAGTGTCTTAATTCCTGTTTGTTTAGTTTTTTAAAAATCTATGGATAATGTCTGCCTGAGTTCCCAGGAAATATGGTAATTAATTAAAAATTATACAAATACGTGTGATTGAAATGAATATTTGCCAAGTCCAGTATTTTCACACACCTGTTCTTTCCCAGATATGAGATGCAGCAGTTGGCAGCAAAAGCAAGCAGAGAGAGGGAAAAAGTCCTCCTGTGTAAAAGAAAGAATGTCCATTAGCTAAATAGAAGAAAAACGAGATGACAAAGGGGAAATAACAGACCATAGAGTTCAAGAATCCAAATTAGTGCTAACAGTTCAATTTATCTTGCATAATATTACAGTAATTGGGTTGTGTCTGTCATACTGCTGGTGTGACACACTTGGTTTGCTCTCTTTGTTCCCACCGTTTCCCTCAGAGACCACTCTTAGATGGAGATCACTTTTGCAAACTCCAGCATCTCTATTGTCCCTGCTAGCAGAGCTGAAATGCACGTGGCAGGCTGGCCTTCCAACACCCAAAAAGTCCTGCACACCCGTGTGACCTGGACTGCTGCTCTTCACTACAGCAACACTACGTTACACAGCGTGAAAAAGTTCTCATCTATTAATACTTTAAGACTAACTTAATGTGCCTATTAAGAATGTCAAAGCATTTTTTTATTTCTTGGTGGTTTAGTCATCAGCAGTGAAAGGTAAAGGAGTAATTTTCATCAGCCACAGAAGACTGAATATAGGTCATGGTGAGTTCAAAGACAAATAATTTAAGAATCAAAGTCTCAGTGGAATGCATCAGAGGTAATGCCAAGTAAATCACTGTGTCAGTATGACTGATTAAATATTAGCAAAGAATGTGAATTGATCTTTAAAAAGACGAAGAAAGAGCTTTGTAGCTATCATACTGTAAATATTTTTTTCTTCCATGCTACCATTACATTTTCCATTTTATTGTATTGACCTATGATAAAACTATAATGTTTGCCTCAATAAGGTTAAGCATTTTAATTCAAAATCCATAAAGGTGAAGCTCAGCTAGAAACAATGCAAAGCTTGTCAACATTGTATAATACTCAAAACACCGTAGTCTTTTCACATAACTCTAACAGAATAAATGCTGCAAATCATCTTAAATCTCAAAAATAAGCACTGAATTTCATGCGACTAATGTTCAAGCAAAATTGTCATATTTCATGTGTAACAAGGAAGTCTTCAATCTCAGTGTTGCAATATTACAGATCAGCTAAAAAAATAAAAATAAATTAAGGCTGTGTCCTGAAAAAAGTGAATAGAAAATGTTGATGTAGAATCAAAGGAAAAAAAACCAAACAAAATAATCCCTTAACATATAATGCACCTCTGGATTTATATATTTTTAAAAAGTCTAAAACACCACTTCTAAGCATTAAAGCTCAGTAAGAAATGTCTTTGAAAGTTACCAATTTAAATTGTAAACATGCTGGGGTTTATTAGAAATGTCATCTTGTGATGGGGTGATAAGAGAAAACAGTCCAAGTTGTAACTAAGATAACAGCCCTAGTCATCCCAAAAACTGGTTAAAGGGAAAAATTAAATGAAAAACACTAAAATGCTTTTGGGATGTACTCTATTTGCAAAATAAGATATTCCTAAACACGTCACGCATACATAAGAGAATAAGAGGAGAAAAGCAGGACAGCAGTAGACAGGCGTTGTTAGCTTTGTTAACTTTGCATTTCCAGCTCTCCAAGACGAGGACTGCTTCTCACCATGTATGCACAGAAGTCCTGGCTTTTTCTGGAAAGAAGAGACAGGCTGGCCATTTATAAGTTACGACCTGTCCACTGTAAGCAAACTGCTTTCTCTTTACTTGCATCTCCATTCTTATTTAAGCAAATAAATCACAGGGGATATTACCAGAAGACATCTTTCTGTGAACTTCTCTAGGTTACAAAATAAGATGTTTAGACAGACTCCTCTTCCTCCAAGAAAATAAAAAGCTATTTAGACACCCAGAAACAGTAAGCTCATCAGCTACAGAAAGGAGTCATTTTGCTGTCCAAGTGAATGTGGAGTCCTTTTTTTCAGTGCTGGTAAAGGCATCAAAATTCCTCTCACTCTTTGGACATCTCACGAGATTTCTCGAGCCTCAGGGCTGCAGAAACTGACTCTGTGCTTGAAGGTGGAGGTGCACATTAAAAACACAAGTTGAACAATAAGAGACTTGGAAAGCTCATCTAAGCTGCTCTTAAAACTATTCTGTAACTCCCACATCTCTCCTCATGGTTTATTTATAGGGGCTGACCCGATTGGTTACAGCAAGGAAAATGTCCTCTGGACGTTCATCAATACCCCCAAGCTGAACTATTCACCCGAGCTATCCTGACAAACCGAACTTCTAAAGTCTAATTCAATATACAGAGTTTTAGTAGTAATAGAGTCACAAATTTCACTAAGGCTTTCCTCAGTATCAACCTATGTCATAGGTTACATAAATCAGATAACTATACCTTGCAATGCTTTAGCATTCTAGTGATACATTTTTTGGCATTAAAATAAAAATACATTTAGTTATGATATTTGCATTGTGATTATTTCACCTTGAATAACTACAAATTCTGAGATCTTAATTTATTTTATATGTTAGTCCTCTAGATCTCATAAATAGTAAGAAGATATTTTTTTTATATTCTAATATTTGTTTTTACTCTGTGCTATGTTTAATCTGTTTCATGTTTTTCTTCTAATTTTCCTTTAAAACACAGCAGCATTTGATAGTTTTGCATCCTGGGGAATAAAAAAAAAGTGTATACAAAGGAATATTTTTATCTAACCATAAAATGATGCCAGAAACCCAACAGGGACCAAACACCATGTTGGAACAAAAATAGTCCAGAGATACACTTTCAAAGTTGAGCACCTGCTGTAAAATAACCATCTGTGTTTAACTGTAATTTAATTATAGGTTCATTCCTTTTGTGCACACTGGAAGGATCTCATAGGTCTTCCCCAGTTGGTCTGCAATCAACTTCTGGCATTTTGCAAAAGCAACAGACATGTTCTCTTAATAACACCTGCTAACTTTTTTCATTCTCGTTTCAGCAAAAGTCTTCTGGGATTTTAACAATGCTGTTGAGAAACAAAATAAAAATTATTACTAAATCTGAAATAAAACCCTGCATTAATTAATCACCTGCCCTAAAAAGCCAATATTATTGGCTATCAGATTACCATTTCCCTTTCCACAAAAGTAAATCAAGACTCACAGAGGTAAAAGATTTTTTATTATTATTTTTGAGGGGGAAAGAAAATCAGTATTCTCTAAAGATCTCCAAGCTACCATGGCAATCTATATTAATTGAAAACTGCAGTGTTCTGCACAATACCTCAAAGCAAAATAAGGTTCATAGACATTGATACTTGCTGCAACTAAGCCAGTCTATTTGAGCTTTCTTGGAATTAGAACAAAAAACAACACAGTAACTTCTCATGGGTAGAAGGATCCAGTCAGAGACCCTAAATTTCATCTTAATGTGACCAACTCATTAGGCCAAATGATTCAAATATTAATGGCCAAAGTTAGCCATCTAATAAAAGCTTGATGTCAGAAGAATTTTTTCTAAGACTATTTGATTGCATGATAAAGGATTGAAATGTCTTATGTTTTCAGTGTACTTTTATATATATTATATATCCACAAATAAATTGTTACTTGCTGAATATAAGTCCTATGGATGAAACTGCAGAAAGCAGTGTTAAAGCCCTGAAGCCCAAGAAGTCCTGTATTAAAAATTTTAATAATGCAAACTAGCAACTTCAGAAAACAATGGAATTAGACCTGAATTCAGCACTGGCTCATATTAGACTAAATAATGAAATATATATACATATATATATATATAAATTAGCTTCCCTGAATGTTCAACCACTCTCTGCTCTATTACATAGCATTTCTATAGATAAAAATAATGGTCAGAGTTTTCCTGTGAAAAGTGGCTGACAGAAATATCAACATTAGCATGATACAGAAACTTTCATATAATCTTAACGATTAAAAACTACAACAAAATCAGCAATGAAGATGTATACTCAGATAAAGCAGTAGTCTCCTCAAGACCCTAAATAACATCTCTCTACTTCTCTAGCATTATTGCTGTTTTTTAATATCTTTGCAAATCCCTGGGTACTTTAATCTCATACATTCATTAAGCAAACACCTGCAAGGGACAATTTATCCTTTTTAGGTAACCTAACAGTGCCAGTTACCACTCAAAATCAGACCCACAGTCTTTCCTGACAGCCAACCAATGCAATCTTCTGATCCTGAAGTAGATTTGAGGTAGCAGAGAACAGTGACCAAACCCAAATTCGTATGTAAACCTAGGTGCCATTGCAGAAATCCTGCCCTTTGCTCACTGAGTTGAGGCACATTGTCGAATACTATTCGAGTCTGTGTGAAGCAAAAACATTTAATTAAGTGGCAATCTCCATTTTGGTGAAATACCTTCAAAAAATATCTTATGGAAATGACACTGAAATGAAAGTATTCAACAAGTTCTGTTCTGTCAAACTTTCTCAGTGCCACACTGGTGTAAATCAAGTACAAAACATCTCTGATCTCAGATTTCTGTTCCTACTTGTAGCCCAGACAGATCCATAGCAATCCTTCAGACATCCATTAGGAAATGCCATTGCAGTGGCACCCACCTACAGGCAGAGAGGGGTTCCTGCTTGGATTGGCAGCATGGAATTGCAATTCCATGCAATGTAAGCACAGTCAGGATGCACATGAAGGAAATGGGCACCTTGATGGAGACTCTTGCATGTGATGAACAAAGTGAGCAGGTGGATGTAACCTTGCCAATGGACAACTTTCTTCCTTTTTTCTTTCTTTTCAACAGCTGTGAACAAACAGCTCTAGCCTTGTTCAATAGCAATTCCCTACTCATAAGCAGCTGTATGTGTGATAGATTTAGTCCAGCTGGTAAACCAAGTATAAAGCAGGTGCTTTATTGCAAGTCTGACTGAATGATAAGTAAAAAAAAGTCTCATTCAAGATTTAACATCTTTACACCTTGGCATTCTTCTCTAAATAATCACCACTCCTAAAAAAAACAATAACAAAAAAAGAAAAGTCTGAAAAAAACCCCTGCACCTCACAAGTTTATGAAAGCTGGAACTTCAGTAATACCATCAGCAAACCAGGGAAAACCACGAGCAGTTCTGGTGGTTTTACCATGTTCCTCGTACCAACCTTTTACCCCCAGCTGAACAACACAGCTCTGAGCTGTGGATCCTCAGCCCTGAGACCTGCAGCTGCTCCCAGCTGCCATCGGCTGATGGAGCCCTAAGCTGACAAAATTGGGCTCTTTAGGAAACACCACAGCAGTGGCTGCCCCTTCAGCCTTCCCTCCCCTCTGATCACACAGGCTTTCCAAGGCAGTCTCTAAATTACCCAATTCCATACCCTAATTTCAGCAGACAGGGGGTGCATTTCACAGTGACTCGGGTCACACCTTACAGGAGGCTAATTTTGTACAGAAGGTATTACAAGCCTCTCTCTATTACAGAATGTGGTGGCAGATCAGCTAAAGGTCTGGTACTACACGTTTAAGGGAGAAAGCATAAAATCAGAGTCCAAATGACTGCAGAGGGACAGTAACATACACAGGGATGGAAGGAATGCCACGGGAGTAAGAAATTCAGAAGACATTAAAGGAGGACATGGGAGAACATCCACTGCTCTTGCAGAGGTGTCTAAAAAGCTGGTTTTGACCCTAATCACTACGTTCCTTCCCAAGGAGCCTTTTTTTCCTCTGTTGAGGATTAATAATGCTGAAGAGTGTAAAGAAAAGGTGCTGGGGAAAATGCATTTACAACTTCACGAACGACACGGTAAATGAGAAACTGAAATTAAAGTTTTACGCCTGCAGCACCTCAGTAGTAGCTAAAAAATATAGTTACGTAATTTTACAAAGCAGAGATGACACTTAAACTATTTTTCCTCTCCTAATTACTAATTACAGTCTCCTCACATTCTGGATGCCCAGCAAACACCACCTGGGCTACATGGACAGTCATTCTAGATGGAGTGCTTAGCTTCATAATGTAATTTTTAATTTTTCTATTCAATTAAAGGGCTGGAGGTCTTTTTGTCTGCAAAAAAATATTGGCTATAAATCACTTCTTCCTCCTTCCCCCTCAACTCCTGAAAAATAACTTTCTTTAAACCTTGTAAAAGCTCAGTTATTTGTAAATCTCTCTTTTTGCCTTTAAGAAAAAGCTGGTTTTTCTTCTGTTTACACTATTCCCTTAATTTGCTTACAGCTAGGATTGATTAAACACATAATAACTAAACCTCTTGAAAGGCAATTTGCAATGGCCATGCTGCCATGCATTTTAGATTGTATTTTTAAAATAACTGTTTCCTCAAGGGTATTACCTAACCTCTAACACCACTAAACATTTAAAGGTTTGCATTTAAGAAACCAATTTCATACACAAAAATAACTCTGTTTACTACAAACCCAGTCCTCCCATCTCAGTCAAAACTGCTCAAACTCTGCCTCTAACATATATTCCTCACTCTCATATCCTGAAGTTGGTTTTTAACATCAGTGACTTTGATGAAATGTCAGATTGAATAAGACCTCCCAAAGTCTTTTAAGACCATTCCTAAACCATTGATCAGAACCTTTTAACGCTGTTCATTGACCACAGGTGAAATTCTCATTACTGATAACTAATCACATTTCTTCCATAAATATCATTTGTCATTTGTTCCACGTTACTCTTGCTTCCAGAGACAGCCTCAGCTAAATTAGTCTTATTTACTATTTACCTGAATGTTCAAACATATTATTTCTTAAAAATAGGTAAATTAATTTCTTAAAAAAAGGTAAAAATCTGAGAGAGTAAAACGAAAATAAATAAATCCCTGTAACAACATAGATGACAAAGTAGCTTAATTCAAAGTTTAAAAAATACACATATTTTATTAAATGTAATACATGCATTAGGAATGTATTGTTTAAGTGTTTGGCATTTTCACAGTTTCTGGTGAATATTAATTACTAGAGCAATTAACAACACCGAGAATACTTATAATGAGTTGAAGTCATATGCTTTACTGTCACCCTGGAGTTTTAAAGCCCCTGCCATATGTTCTCCTAATAATTACTACTTTTGCTTTTTGAATACAGTAAGGGAATTTATTAACTTGCAAAGCTTCTGAGATATATGCACTTGTGACTGGAAATGGGGAAAGAATGCCAAGATGTTAGTTCAGTCTTATGTACTCTCATTTAATATGAGGTTAGACCTAAGGACAAAGGCTAAATTGATATATTTCCATGGAAAATCCATCCAGTGAAAAACTATCCTTTTAAAAAGTATATGAAAAATTAGGGAAACTCTTCTGAGTGTAGCAGTCACAGAGATTTTCAGATCCAGTCTGTCTGACTGGGTTGCATCCCACCTGTAATGCAATTCTCAGTTGTGTTTCGTTTATTACTACTTTATTTATACCCATTTTCATTACCAACATGCCGATCATCGAGTCCCACAGTATTCACTCATTAAACAATAAAGTGTTAGCTTTGCTTGACATTTGCTTGTCGCAACAGGCTGTACATAAATAGATGGAATTTGATGCTATTTGTGAGCAGAAATTCTATCAGTTTTATATCTGATGTTTAAAACATCTCAAACTCTAACCAACAAATGTACAAATTAATACAGTTTACAAAGCAGACCTTTACAAAAAGATCCCTGCATTTTATATATGCTAAAATTCTTCTGTTTAAAAAAAAAAAAAGGAAGGAGTCATACTGCAAATAAAGGGACTCTATCACCCTTATGAAGGAAGAAGCTGATTACTTAAAACTATCCTATGCAACTCTCCTTCACCACATGAAAGAGCTTTATTGTTTTGTATAATTAAATATGTAATTTACTGCAAGTCCTGTCAACCATAACTAAAACCTTAGAGAGACTGGTCCTAAATTAATTGCTAATATAGCAATTTCCTTTTACTTCATTGCCAATAAATGCAGCAAACAAAGTTTTTAATTCACCGCCTCCTGATATTTTGGAGTTGAAAATGGCATTAGCTATTCATTTTAAAGCTATGATAATATATTTCAGTGGGACTACATGCTTTTTCTTGGGCTGAAATCTGGGTTGTATTGAAGTAAATGAAGGATTCACTATTTACCTCAGTGGAGCTGAAAACTCATATTAACATTTAAAGAAAAGAAACCATCAGTCATAAAAAAGACATGTTAAAAGAGAAGTTAAATTTATTATTATTTTTCTCGTCAGAGGCTTCATACCAGAGTTGATTGAGGAAAGTGGCTTTAAATGGTTTTTGAATCCTGCTCTTCTTCAGGAGCCTCCCTGACTAAAAACCTTCAGAATATCTTAGCATTACTGGAAAAACACCAGGCACAGCTGCCCTTGTTAAATACAAAACAGGGGTTAACAACAGATCACCCATGGATCTATATATCTAATCTGCATTTTTATGTACACCTATTTATCTTTGTGTCTGTTTATGCAGAAATACGTGAGGCCAACTATAGAAGAGTATTTCTTTGTAGAAAGTTTTAAGTTTTCTTCAGTGAAAATTGCTAGAGCCCATTCCTTCTGAAAACACACGAATATTAAACAGGACATTTCCTTCAGAAAAGCACAAGTGTCTCTATCCCACCCACGCCAAAACTTCACAGAAGCAGCATTTCTGGCATCTTCATACTGCTATGTGTTTAATATATTCTTTTAGCTTGATGTTATAATAGACAGTCCAATTCCCAGAGCTTTGATACCTGCACTCTTAGCAAACCTTTGCCCAATGTTTTTATTAACTCAATTTAATGGAACCTTTTTTATGGTGACCTTAAGAATTTAATAACTCTGCAATGCAAGGACAATACCACCTGCAGGCTCTTCTGGGATTAAACTGTGGTAGTTCAATATGTCTGCAGGAACACATAAAAGAAAAGCAGAAAAAAAAATGTCAGGAACTGCACAAATCAGTCACTCGTTGCCGAAGTTGGGAATTATGCCTGGTTATGGTGTCCTGCTCTAAGACATGTGACATAAAACTGTGCATCTGATACATGCTGCAGCCTACTTAATGCTGCTTAATGGTATTAATCTAGCTTTGATCATGTCAGATATGCTGGCAATTTTCAATTCCAGAGTGTCTTCCTTTCTGACAGACACTCTGCATATCTTACAGATGCGATCAATACGTTATTAGTCAACAACCTGAGAAGGGGCACATAAATTAATCCTTTTCTGTCAACCCAGCAGTTTGTACTCGAGTGAAACCTCACCCTTGCAGTATGCGTGAGACTGATCCTAATCCAATTAGGGTAAAATGAACTTTTTTTTTCCTATGGCACTCTCCATCTATGTTAATTCAACCCCCTGAAGACAGCTGCTCTGAGGAAATAATTTTATGCTTGACCTTTTATGGGCAAGGTTAAAATCAGTATAGATACATATATATGCAAGGAAAGTCAATAGGTTTGCTCTCTCTCACTTCCTCCTTTAACCTCCACTAGCACCTGTAAAATAATGGCAGCGAACACTGCTGATTTCAAAGTGACAGGAATGTATTTATTTTAGTTGCATAAAGGACTCTGTCATTTCAGCTTTACACTGAGTACAGCATGTACCTTTGTTTTGCTGGGGGGCAAATGAATACGGAGTGACAGCCCTGTCTGTAGTATTGCAGGATTCGACATGTAGAGGATGTTAACAGCCCACAATATGCAAAACAAATCATTTCTTCTCTTTATCAGATATAATGACAACGACCATTAAGGAAACAAGGCTTGCTTGGTGCTGTTATTTCTCCTGTAGGAAGTATAGGAGAGAGAAAAGAGCTAGAGTGCATTTGAATCCATTTTGACGGCCACAGAACAGGAGGCAGTTCTGTACTAAGGATGCAGTGCATGCTGGAGGGGGCCTTAGTAAGGTTGTGCTTACTGATTCCTTTTTCTCAGTTTTTCTCACAGCAACATTGAATATCACTGCTATGGGCCATGCTTACTCTTCTTTCACCTAAACTTCCTCTGAATATCTCCCCTGACCATACCTAACTCCCCTGTGTTAAAATCAAATGACTAAACCCCACGCCGTCCTGCTGAGTAGGCAGGGAAGGAGGCTACCTGGAAGAAGGTTGCAACTACAGTGTTGCACCCCTGTGGCAGGACTCCTGTGCTGCTCCCTCAGCTTGAGCTCCCGACTGCAGCCAGGAACAGGAAATAACACAGAAAAGAGGCTGCTGCACACTGCAGAACAGCCTTCTCCTGGGAGCTCCTGGGGATCCTGCAGGTGCCCCTTTCCCTCGCTGTCGGTCCCACAGCTGTCCATGTACACATTGTGACAGGGAGCAGGTGTGTAACACACTGCCTCTGTCCCTTGGCCCTGCCTGCATCAGGTGGGGTATTCACAGGAAACATTACATGTCATAAAATGGCCTGACAGCTAAAGAAAGAAGAATCAAAGCCTTTACTTTGTGCAGTGCAAGGGGCACCAGTCTCTTTTCCAGTCAGGATTGCTTACATATAATGTTATCCTTCTAACAGACAGAAAAAACCCACAAAAAAAACTTGGTCTCTGAAAACTTCCCAAGGCAAAGAAGATGAAGCAAAGGCTGCTATTTCTCTATCTAGAAACATGTCCTTTTTAATGTCATTTATGGGCCACTGCAGTAGAGACTGTAATCATCCTAAAATCAGCCCAACATGTTTCTGAACTGCTGCTCTTAGCCTCTGCTTAGTCATACATAATTTTAAGAATCATGCCTTACTTAAAACTTCAGCATTTTTATTCCAACTAAGACTTTAGTCCTGAGGTTTGTTCTACTTGATTTGGTTTGGTTTTTTTTTTTTTTTTTTTGCTATCTAAAACAAGTAGCTTGATTAAATCAGAAAAGCCTTATTTTCCAGTGTAATTAAAAACAATAAAATAATTTTATCAAACTCTCAAAAGTCTGAATGAGACTAGGCAAAGAAATCTGTAGGTTCAAAGCCCTGAGGAGTTATGGGTGAATAACATAGACATAACAGTGTAAACTTACACCCCATCACAGCATCTTGGTACCCAGTTCCAAACCTTTAAAACATCATAGCATGCCTGTGCTGTGAAAGGATAAGAACAGGCATTCCAGGTTTGACTACGTCATTTCTCCAGCTAATAACTATTTACATTTCCTCATTAACAGTATACCAACACGTATAACTGTGTCAAATACTGTCTGCACAGCCCCTTCTCTAAACAAAACTATGTTGTCAAAATCAGTTCTCAAAAATACCTACCTGAAAAAGACTCTCATCCCCCTGGCACAAAGTGTCACACCGTGAAGGACAGGAAAAACACAGAGATGAGATGAAAGGAAGTGTCTTTGAAGAAATATTTCCTAAAGGTAAAACTGCATTTCTCTCTTTTTCCTGAACTTTCTAATGCCAACAAACTTTTTGGCAAGTTGCTCTGGAGATGTTCTCAGGCAAGAAGAGGCAAGTTCACCATCAAAGCAAAATTCTAGTTATCCTCAATGTCAAAAGGTTTCCCATACCCAAAAAATATAACTTCAAGGGAGAAATTATTGTTTGGCAATGTTCTAGACAGCTTAAAAGGAGATAGGAGCTGCATAACTAAAAGCTTTGCAAATAGAAAACTGTCAGAAGTGCTGCTGAATGTCTGGTCTAATCAATGGTGGCAGAAAGTGATCCCTATCTGACTTGATTTGGTGGATTTTTCAGTTACCAACATATTGGATCATATTAATGACTGTGTCCTGCACCCATGAAACTAAACTAGTTTCCAAGAGTCTTCCCTGGGACAAAATACTGTCTGCATAAAAACTTTCATATACAGATTGGTATTAATGGGACTAATATTTGAATTTAGATATAAACACACCTATCTACCTTAATTTATCAGGCCACCCTTCCAGCTACCAAACAGCAGTGGTCAGCAGTTCACAAGGAGACTGTAAATCCAATTAGGAATACTCACACATACAGGGAGATGTTTCTTCATAAGACCTTTCCTTGCTAGCGGGATGCTGTCTTGGGGTGACTTCATGATGTTGTATCCCCTATTGGCTGCTCTATGCCAGACATGAATCCTGTGCCTTTCTGTGTCTTTAAGGTGGGTCGGAGAGAAAGGGGAAAAAAAAGGAGCAGTTTTGTGTTCAAGGGCAGACACACTCCCCTATGTTCCTGCTATGGAGCCGAGGAAAGCACCTTCCTGCTTTTTCCTGACCTCTTGGCTCTCTGCAGCAGGGAAGGGAGTGGCATTCTCTTGGTTTTTAGCTAGCTTCTTGTTCGTTAGCTAAAGCACAGAGTTTCCCGGGACTTTGGCTTCTTCTTCTTCTTCTCTTCTAGACTGTCCAACAACTCCAGAACATCACTGGGAGGCCCCACACCACGGCCAGGAGGGGCCCAAGCCGCACCCCTGCTCCGGAGAGNCACCCCAGCTCCGGAGAGAGCAGAGCCACACCCACAGAAAGGACTTTGGAAGTCTTCCCAGGTTCTTCTCCACAGTGAAAGGTTTTATTATTTAACATCATTCATTCTTTTTTTTCCATGCCTGCGTGCACTTTGCTTGTTAAATAAATAGCTTTTTGCTAACTTTCCTCTGAGGAATTTCTCTCCGAACCTGGTGGGGGAGGGGCTGTTGAAGTCTGCCTTCTAACCGAGGGACGTTCGTTTCGGATGTTTTCCTCCAAATTTGTCTCAAACCCAGACAGATGCCAAGGAAATATATGATAAATACAGTGTTTATATTTTAAGACACCATGCAAGTAAGCACATTAAAATTAATGCACATTTAATACTTAAATTATTGCAATAAGGCTAAATCAAACCAATTATTCCCTAACCTGACACAGACCCTTTCAGTTAAGGATCATGCTGCAAGGTGTAAAGTTTGGTTGCAAGATCGTATTTTTTTATTGCAATAAAGTTTCCTACTTGTTGTTTGAAGAAAGACTTTGACTTCAGTATTTTCACACAACAGAGGTACTCGAACTCTCATCACTAAAATGCTGTGCTTCCTGTCATAGCAGGGAACTCACTGAAATGTCTCTTCAGTATCAAAAAGTTGTTTTGTTTTTTTTCTACAGAAGACACTATCCTCCTTTTATCTTTTAGTGTTTCTCAGACTAGAATTGAGAGTGTTTTGTGATTGGAATAAAGACTCTGAGAAGTACTGTCATGCACTGAAGACAACCGAGAATCTGAAGTACTTTAGATTCAAAAGCAAGTTTTAATAACATATAAATTAAAATACTCTACAATAACAGGGAATGAAAAGATGGGGGGCAAATAGTAGTCATTAAATGAAATTCAGATGCTTCTTATTTCTGACCTAATAAATGGAATGACAAGTAGCACAGCGTGAAATGGATTGTAACAAACAGTTTCATAGTTGTATTTTTAAAAAGCTCTATTCACAATGGCAGAAGTGTTGCAATTCTTAAATGATGTCAGCAACCCTGGGTTTCTCACTAGATACTTTTTCTGTCTTATAGCTGAAAAATTTAAGCATTCCAAATCTTAGAAAAGACCATTTTTACCCATTTACAATTGAGAACGATTAAATACAGTGCTTTATAGAGGAAAAAGAAGACACCAGAACCATGTCTACATCTCCTGGGAGATAGCCAAGGCACAATAGACCAGGTCTCAGAAAGGGCAGCTATCACATTATTGCAAGCTTCAAAACTCAACAGTGACTATTTCATTTATAATTTCAAACCTTGTCTTAGGTTTTTCATCAAGAATGAAGAACAATTAAACTCTTCCTATCTTTTCCCTAATGGCATTTGGAACTTTTACTGAAAATTTCTGATTTTGCTGTATGTCCAGTGGAAAAAAAATACAAAGAAATATGTTTAACCTTTTCTTTCATTTCAGTTCACAGCTTCTATAACAAGGTTACTGGAAGTTCGGATGTTTCTGAGCCTATGCCTCTGACATGCAGTAATGAAGTATTTTGTTTGTATGCTACTTGAACCCAAGTAGCTGCATAGAAGAAATCACAGCTCATCCTGCTCATCTCTCTTTTCTTATTTTTAGCTTAGTTTGATTAAATGCTCATGAAACTTCTGATTCTTCCAACGGGGCAGCATTAGGTAGATGTATTCTGAAGATTGCCACACCGAGTTTTACCAGGACTGATAAACACAGTTGGGAGGAATGACTTGGTCTTAATTCTTAGGGTTTTTTTACTTCACTGCGAAGAAATTCATTATTTGAACTGTGCTCCTCTTTCCAATTTCCTCTTTTCTCTCTTTCATTTAAAAGAGACTGATAGAAAATATAATGTAGTATTGACAAGAAAGTAAAAAAACAAAAAAAGTCGAAAGCGTGGGGAGAGGAAGGAAAACACTCTGGGCTCAAGAAAAACAAATTATTTAACATGGGAAAGTTTACTTATATTTGCTTTGCTTGTGTGCATGGCTTTTGCTTTCCCTTTAAACCATCTTTATTACAGCCCATGGGTTTTCTTGCTTTTCCCCTTCTGATTCTCTTCCCCATCCTGCTGGCAGGGGAGTGAGTGAGCAGCTGTGGGGTTTTAGCTGCCAGCTGGGATTAAACCATGAGTCCTACCCAGGATCTAATCAAAACCACACTTGTTACATAGCCACTGCTCACACTGAAACAAAGCCCAGCTACCAGCAGATAAAATGTGCTCCCTCACACCAGACAAAGAAAAAAACCCCAAATCTGGATATTCACACGTATCTCTCTCCCAGTCAGTCCTGATTAAGTATAATCTTAATAAAGACAATGGTTTTGAATCACAGAACAGAGCATTTCAAAAAACAGTATTATTGTTCGATATAAAATGCAGTGACACTGCCTCAAGCAAAAGTAAAATCTATTTCCAACCACAAGTTTAAAGGAAAAGATAATCACTTTATGTCAGCAATACTCAATTAATTTCTCCTCAATAGCAGCACTCCAAGAAGTTTAAGTAAACTGTTTGCTGAAGAATAACAAATTGGTACATGTTATCTACCCTTCCTCATGAGTTGTGCTAACTACAATAAAAAGGAATAAACAAACCCTGGAAGCCTTGAAGAATGAAACTAAACCATGTCAAGTAATTTAGTAACCAGTAATTAAACCAGTTTCCAATCTTGTTGAAAACCTTAATGTTTTTCCATAGTGTGTTCTGAAATTTTATTACTTTATTGTTTGTAATAAAAATTCTTTAAAAAAATCCCCAGGACCAACAAATATCTTTCTCATGTAGGACTTACAAGAGAGAACATGTTCTGTACACTTTACAACTCATCTGCCAGAGCCCTGGAAAGGTGCTGAGGTCCTGCCTTCCTCAGCATTCAAGTGTTTCTCCAGCACGTTTCAACAAAGGCTCTGGATGAAGCCTTCCCACAACACAGCTCTCTGAAAGAGAGCTCTTCATCTTTCATTCTGCTTTCAGAAGTTATTTTCCCTTTATAAAGACAACCTGAAATACTATCAGTTCCTTAGAAATTGCTAGGCTTAATGCTAGAACATTCTGTAATGAAAAAAGTTTGGTCTCTGGGGATACTGAGGCAGAGTTTGTATCACAGCACTGTTCAAATAAGACAAAGACCTACGTGGGCTCAGGGCCCCAAAATGGAGTCTGAGCATGTGAAACAATTTATTGTGTCTTGGGATCCTGTTTTTGACCCCAAGTCAATATTTTAAAAACATTTTATCTTAATTTAGAGTCAAGTTTTTGCTTACCCAGATGAGTTCTTTGTATGAGCATTCTCTTAGCTCCCTATCTGTAAAGGGCAGGAGAAGAATCTACCTCACCGGACTTCTGAGTGCTGCCACCTGTGCTGATCATTCCCCAGCAGCTCATGGGGAGACACTATGCAGCTGATCTGTGTTAGGCTTGAATGCTGAATAAAAGGGATAATCTGCATGGGAGACTAAAACCCAAACTTGCTCTTATACAGATGTCTTTGCTTAGACTGTTGGATCCTACCTCGCTCACCTAAATAAACCTGAGATTTTGGGAATACAGCACTAAGGTACAAAAGGTCACATAAGACACAGTTTGAATAAAGAAGTTTTGGGTTGTTTTTCTGCACCTCTGTAACTCTCATTTTAATTATTGGGATTACTATTATTGGAAATCAAGTGACAAATTAATGGCAAATATCTGAAGTTAAACCATAATAAAACACTTGCTATAGAAACTAAAGTGCAGGAAGATTCAGATCGATCCAAAAGGGATGACAGAAGGAAAGAAAGAGGGCTCACTGGTCTTCTCCATCATATTGACAGCATAAGGTCAGCAAGGTCAGAAAAACAGGCAAGAACAAACCATTTTTCTCTTTTCTTCCACTCATCTCTTTCCCCTCTACTACAAGGGTTCATACTTCATCTTCTTCTGAGGCTAAAAAAATTTCAATTTTTGTGTACTCCTAATGAATTTAACATGACATCATCACACCAGAACTCCAACATTTTCTGCTGTAGTGTGCACTTTTCCCAGGAGTGATTCTCAAGGATAGGTCAAACCCACAAGATTTCATCAAGTTCTCTCAGCAGAAATGTCAGCATATTATTACTGACCAGGAAAATTTATAGCAAAATAAATATCTCAAGGGTAATTTTTTGTTCTATTAAGCAAGAGAATATTATTTCCAACAAGAAGGCTGATGTGACAAAATACAGTTACAGAATTACAAAATGAATGATATGAAGTCTCCAGAAAGATGTTTAAAAAATGACCCAACTATCAGTGTTCTTGACATGCCAGAGAAAATTCCAGAGCAAGCATTTGATACGCCAACATGTTTAAAATGAATTTTTGTGTGGTTTATGTTATTATTGACAACTCGAGGCCAATTAATATTGAATAAAATGAGAAACAAAATTCCATCTTCCTGCTAAAAGAAACTGTTTCCTGTTGTATATTCCTTTCTAGGAAGGGTAATACTTTTTGAATTAAAAAGTGCAGTTCAAAGCATTCTGCAACAAACTGTGGACTACAAGATGTCCCCTAAAAAAAAACCAAAACTTTGTCATAGAAATAAAATAATAGGTAAGCTTATATTGCTTCCTTATTCATGTGAATCATGCTAATATATGCCTGGCAGAGAAAAAAAAAAGAAGAAAAGAAAGTATTCCTATACGTGTAATACAGGCTTATCGTGATGATTTTCCACACAGTTTTACAGATCCCTATCAATACAGACAGAAATGAGCATCCCTTTGATCACGGTACTTGTCAGCCATCTGTTACCTGACACCTGTGCAACAGCAGCCTAAACACCACAACCCCATCTCTCAGAGGCTTCTACAAAGACCTCGGCAAATGAGAAACTCAGAAAGGAAACACAGCTCAAAATATTTAAGCCAGATTTGATGCTTCAAATGAATGGAAAAATTTGAGTTGGAAGGCACATCTGAAGGCCCGCAAAGACCAGCTTCAAAGTATGATCAGGTTGCTCAAGGCCTTGCTCAAGCAAGAGTTTTAAATCTGCAGGGTTGGAGCTGCCTCATTCTCCCTGGGCAACCTGTTCCAGAGCATGAGCTAACTGGCATCTTACCTCATAGTTTGAAGAATTCTAATTTCCAATTATAGTCCTCTGTTTCTACCTATGCATTTTACAATTTTCTATCACTACTGGAAAAGAAAATGAAAAAGGTGTTGAAAAAAGCTATCATGACACCATAGATAAGTGTGAAAAGCTTAAGTATAAAATACACATCAGAAAACCCATGTTTATTAATTTAATTTCAACATGCTATTTTGTCAGTGACCACACTGATCTTTACCACTCCTTTTACTTGTTCCAAATGTCAGATATTACACTGCAAGGAATTCGGTTCATTTGGTTTGACAGGATAAAAACTCAGCAAATGGACAGCTGACTATTTGCAAAGACTAAAAAAGCCTCCCATCTTTATCTGATTGAAAGTTTCTCTGATAACCAAAGTTTAGTAGGGTAATACAAACAATTTCTCTGATGGTGACCTAGTAACACACACAAGCCTGCTATGAGATATTGCTCCCAATAATGTGGTCAGCACACAACTTGAAATTTTCCTTCAGTAACCACATGCCCAGATGCCAAACCAGTTTTTATACTCTGGGTTCTCCTAGAACTCTCTCTCAATGAATTACCCAGCTCAATTCAAAAAACATAAGGGCACCGAAGAGGTGGAACGTGTTTTAAGTCCCTAGAAATGGGCAGTGCAAAAAGCTGGAAGCTGACAATGACACAAACCAACTTGGGCAGAAGAGTGGATGTCTCATCTCCTGCAGATTAAAGAATCTTGAAGAGGAAGGAGATGTATGTTTTTCCTGGTTGCTACAGAGAAGAGTAAGAAAATGGCCTCATGTCCTGCCCTTAGGAGACTCTGACATAAAGAGATTAGTAGCCCTTGAAATTAAAGGAAGGCATTTGATGTATGGCCGCTCATCTTCTGAAAGTGAGAAAATATCAAAAATGCTCTTTTGAATTGTACAAAACTAATCACCGCTTTCTCAATTTTGTTTAGAACGTGCTTCATTTGCCTTAGGTCAGAATTTTACTTTTGAAATGGTAGGTCATTCAGTGGACTACAATGTGTACAAAGTAAAGAAATGCCACTCTTTATCAGAATAGCAAAGCATCTACCCTACTGGCTAGTCACAAATACTTCTGATTAACTCGTAACAACGGCTGAAATTTCCTAGAGAGAGCATATACTCCCGTTTCCTGCTTTTTTTATCAATTCTAGATGATAATTCTTAAAATCATCCCGTGCTGATCTATATGATCTTTAAGGTCCTTTCCAACCCCCTCCAGTCCTAGCCATTATATAAGTCTATGAAATATTGCAAGGCATGAACCTCCCCAGACAAGACATATCCTCTACACTGGACATGTTTGTATTATTAATCTGGGTTTTTTGGGTTTCTTAAGTTTTCCAGCACTAGCAATTCCCTCTTTGGCAGTGCCAGCCATGGCATCCCTGTACACACAGAACTGTTTGCTGTGAGGTCAGAATGACACAACATGACAGTTCAAACCTGAAGGGATGCTCAGGTCATGAGTCTTCAGATATGGCATCATGACCAATGAAACATGGTAATATGCCTGATTTTAACAACCCCACAATAAACCTGGTTCTGCATTTTTATGGTTCCTGTTTCTCCTTTTAATCTTAATTAAATTAGCAATTGATTTGTGACTCAGGAAGTCACTTGGTCTCAAAAGCCTTTGCTATTTTCAGAGCCATCCCTCACACTTAGCCTTCTAACTCTCTCACCTTCACGTCATACCATACACTTTTTACAAGCTCACCTTCCTTTACTTATCCTCTAATTGCTTCTGTGCTATTGGCAATGCAAACTGACTGTCCAAGCCTGCATGAACACTCCCACTCTTTCCCCCATCTCTTCTTTAACAGTTTAATATACCTTTTACTTTATTTTACACTGATTTTTCAAGAGCCTTTGGCTCATTCCCTTGGCAATAATGCTCACATTTGGCCAACAGTCAACAAACATTGACACAGAGCTGCTTTCAAACCAGAAAGGGCTTACCAGGCTGGAGGAATGGCTGTGTGGCTGGATTTCCTGTTTCCAGCCAATTTCCACGACTAGAGTATTGCAAACTGGTTGCTTCTCCTCCTGCTTGCCCTCCTCCACATCTAAGATGAAAGAAGAGCACACATCATTTTCTCCTGATTATAGCAGGACTGTTGTTTCTCTGGGGGTTAACTACTTGGGTGCTTTGGATTTCTTTAGTCAGAAAATGAAAATTTCATTCCTTTAAAGCTTGTGGATGTGTAAGATTTTCTGACTATAAACCTGTCAGGTGCAGACTTATCCGGACAGGCGTCACTAAGAACCTGTTCTTTATTCTCTTCTACCTGCTGTATTACTTAGCACAAATAAAAAGACAAGTGACCACACTGTAGGTCTGGAAGCTGAACTAATGTGCTTCACTGCCTCTAATCTCCCCAATTACTGCTGAATTTTCAGTCAAGAACCATGACTGATTTTATAACTCAAATACCATTTTATTTTCTTTAGTTCTTACATAACTGTGGTTATTTATTCTTTGGTACTTGAGAGTCATTTTTCAGTAAAATCAAAAGAGCAAACTGAACATATTGCCAGTAATCCAGTGCAAAAAAATCACAGCGTTCATATAATGAGAGCTCTGCTATTCATTTGGCAAATGAGACGGTGGAGTGGCACTGACATATGTAGAGCAGGGACCACTCTGAGATGAAAATACATTGATTCATGAGTGGCAAAGAGCAGCTTAATGTAACTCACCGATAGAACTGTCACTGATCTTGCTCTCTGTCTGGGATTCCAGGAGAAAATGATGGGAAAAACATTCTGTGCCATTAATGACAACTGAGTAAAATGTGCCAATGAGAGATAATAATACACCTACATGACATGGACCATTAAGCAGCCAGTTACAACAGTCTCAAATAACACAAACAAATGAAAATAACATTTATGGTCAAACCCTTGTCTTATTAAGCTGTTGAAGGCTTTTCAGAATAATTAATATGACCTGGAACTTATAATTCAAGAATTTAAACTACTGCCCTGTCTGCTTTCTGCTAGTTAATAATTATTTAAGCCAGCATTGTCAAAACCTGCAACACTAATAAGCAGAACTATGCTGAAGGAAATGCTTTTGGCTGCCATTCCATCTGCAGAAATAAACAGAAAGGACTTCTACCACCATGAAAAGCCACTGCAAGTGTGCTCTCCCAGGTATGAAAATAAAATTTGCTTTGAGATTAAAAGCAAAGATGAATAAAATTGAAAAGCATAAGAATGAGAAATATCTGCAGCACCCTGTTTATCCTTTTCCCACTGCACTGGAGAGGTGCATGAGTATTTTTTGATCTATTTTTTATTTCTTCTGTAGATAACAAGTACACCACACTTGTCCTCTCTGCACACATGGGGCTGATGCAAGATGTGGCTGAAAGAATTTAGATACTACTCCCATGATACTGGTCACCTTTCTTATGTCTTTATGGGAACTTCAGGTTATGAGAAGGAAAAAAAAAGGGTTTTGAAAATCTCTTTGAAGGCATCTGATGGCTACTTACATTTGCAAACCCACATGAGAGCTGTGTGCACTGAAAGTATTGCATCCTCACACATTCTATGTTTTACAGACTCTCAGATGAGAGTGTTGACAGGAGCACAACAGACAGCAGCCCCCTGTGAGGATACAGTCCTCCTCCTCTGGTTAGCTCCACTGCCTTGGTCCATGCAAAGGAGGACACTCTGCTTCTCCCTTACCAAGTGAGAGATTACCAGCTCCTTCTGGCCTCATTCCAGGGCTGGGAAGACCAGGTCAGTTACCCTGGATCAGTTTCAGCATCCAGACAAATGAAGGCAATACACAGCTGACACCACCAAAACTATATGGATTTAAAAACTCTCGAAGGCTGGGGACTGAGGGGAGCTGGGTCACAAATGTTTCTTAAGAAAGTGAGACACAAGGTAGTACTGCAACAAAACAAGGGCAACCCCTAAGTAAATGAAATTATATTCTTTCAAGGATTTTAAACATCATTGCAAATATGTTTAATCTTGCCCCATAACATTTTTAGCTTTCTTTTTGCATAACTGTGCTCATACTGATTAATATTCAAAATCTTCTTGCAGCAGACGATTTATAAACTAAATGTATGGATAACTAAATGCCCAATTTAAATATTTCCTGCACTGCAATTTACTGCCACAGTTTTCAAACACATTTTTAAACCCAACACTTCTTAGTATTTTTTGTTGTGAGTAATGATAAAATGTTATTATTAGAAAAGCCTAAATCTTATTTCATGCCAAATCAGATCAGACACTGTAATGCAATGATGTTTCTTTAAGTAAAGTGAAAAATTTATAAGCCTTTAAAAAAGCACTTTACTGGTTACCTTTTACTTAGGGGGAAAAAATGTTTGAATCAGAACTATATAACTTTCTGCATTAATTTCCAAATAAGAAAAGTAGTTTTACATTTCATTGATGCAAGCTAGGTTGGTAAGTGTCTGGACTCTGGAATAAAGCAACCAGAGAACAAATCTTATACATGTTCCTTAAAACAAAGAGATAAAATTCAGATATCTTTTACTGTGTAGATTCCTACAAAACATAACCTACTAGCTTCCCACTTTTCCAAGGTTATCTGTTAAGTTAGAGGCACTTTAAACAACTCTCTTCCATTGCAATGTCATCTTAAGTTGGTTTAGTTCAAGTGCATCTTTATCATTCTACTCAAACACAGTTGCCTTGTTTTTTTCCCTTGACTTGCTGCTTTTTTTTTGCTTTTGTCAGTCTGGTTGTAGATTCTCTTGGGCAAAGACCAGCTGTTAATATGCACAGCACCTCTCTCTGTAATCAGGACTTTTGAAAGGTTGTTACTAATGTTCTTGGAGAACGACCACAAATCATGAATAAGTAGGAAGCTTACACCTTGGCTATTAGATCACATCCTTTTATTTTCCTCTGTGCATGTGTTTATATACTAGTGACAAAATAAAACCTCATATATACACCATTTAACCCAAAATGATGTTCAACCATCTTGTCCTTTGATTCAAATTGATATTTTTTTCTTAATGTTGTGCTCATATCACTGCATTCTGCGACAAAAAAAATGATCTCATCTTGCTTATCTACTTGTAGCCTTCAGGGACACCTCTCATTAAAAGCCTTTTTGGTGCAGTGTACCCTTTCAAAATCCCTCCAAGGAAATGTAAAAATGATCTGATACTGTAGCTTTTGCACTGTCTCAAAAATCAGTACCAGGATTCCTGATATTATTTAGAACAACCTGACATGGAAGTAAATCCTTTTATTGTGCCAAGTATTTTATGAATTATTAATTGGTCCATTACACTTTTGCCTGCAATGGGAACAAATGAAAAAAAAAGACAAAAGTACTTTGAAAGGTGAAACTTCAAGTGGTCCTGCCTGATAGGCCAAATCCCTAGAGCTGCCTTTGTATTTACAATAAAGACCCCCTTCTAGTTTTAGGTTTGAAAGTTTATGGTAACACCACAATGCATAGTTCGGTGAGGGGATTCAAAGAGAAAGAGGAAGAAGATGATAGACACATTTTGATGAAGCACAGCTGCAGTGTCTAAAAATATCTCTGCATAATGCTGTTAATGGCTTACTGAATTGATCTGTTCAATTTGTGTTATTTAATGGAGTAGAGCACCTGACACTTTATCATAAGCTTGTATTGGTTAAAAGTGTCTAGTTAAATGTCTGTATATTGCTAATGGTGTTTCCAAGTAATATTTCATTTTGCAGATTTGCAAAAAAAAAATAGTGTGGATAAATTCTAGGTATTTCAGACTTCGGAAAGCACATTTTGAGAGGCAAAAGACAGACTAGTAAAGAAAAGGCCAAGCAGCTTTATAATACAAAGAGTGTGAGTAGCAAATAATTGTCCCATAATTAAAGAAAATAAAACATGTCATCATACCCCTAGCTGGAAAAAGCTGGAAACCAATTACATCTGGCATTAATAGTTCCAGTGTTCTCGTGTGGTATAAATCTAGCAAAGTAGAAACAAAGGCTATAGTTTCGGAAAGAAAACATTTAGGTGTTCACATTGAGACTTTGCTTCATTCTACTCTTCAGTTTTTAAAATTTAGATAGAGCTTTAAGAGTCTTGTAAAAATGCATTTATAATTTCAGTGTTCACTAGATTATACTTGTCTTTAATAAGATTCATACATTATGTTTATAACAAGAAAATTCACTCTCCCTGTTCTTGGTGGCAATGAAAAAAAAAACAACTGTTAGAACAGAACACATTTTGTATAATTAATAACCTGCAGTTGTCATTGGACTGTTGACACAATTAGAAAGATCCCTTAAATATTGTCAGCAACAACAAACTTATTTGCCCAGATGTATTCTGGTTCCTCTGGAGTTCTAAACAGTTTGCAAATGGATCAAGAAGGCCAAGGCCAAAATCACATTTAACTAAACCTAATGCATTGTGAAACGTATGTTCATCATGTGGGCTGGTCTTGGATTACCTCTTCTGTATAAAATATACCTTGAGACTTTCTGGTTTAATTTGGACAAACTTTTAACTAGTATTAGCAAAATAGACATCGTCAAGAAATTCAAGATTAGCCTAGTATATAATCCCCCTCAGACTGTAAAGAAGTAATTCAGAAAAACCATTGAGTAAAGCATATTCATCAATGAGAGATTAAGCCTTACAAAGAGCAGCAATGACTAAATGCTACAGAGATTCACGGTTTAAATGATTTTTTTTCACTGGTGTACCATACTGCCTTTTAAATATTTCTGTAAGTCTGAGAGTAGAGTAGTGCTGGATGGCGATGTGATCACAGTAAGCTGTTCTTTGTTTACTGGTTGCATCAGAACTGACTCAGTTTGCATTGAGGCCCTTTAGTAGCTCAACAAGAATGCTGCCTCAAGTCTTTAGCCTTCCATCAGCTTTGCCATGGAAAATCATCTAATGCCCATAAATAATCCATCCCTGTATCACATAGCTCAGTCCGTATTACACGGGGACCAACCACTGCATCAAAGGGAGTTAAGTTACATATATCTATATAATATTTATGTACTACCAGTGGTACCCTACCCAGTGAAACATTCTATTTCAGCTTCTCCAGCTACTCTCAGAAATGGCTGAAGACAATACTGACTGAAGAAAGAAACCCACTCGTTCATTAAATCTCTGTGGTCCCCCACTTTCAGACCTGTAGGACAACACTGAGAGAAACATCCCAGGACACGAAGGTGCAGAGCTGCTCTGAATAAGCTGGCACCTTATTGCCTTCAAGAACAAAGCAGCACCACAGACTCAAGTGCAAAGGAAAGATGACCCTGGAATTCAAATTTCCTGTTAAAAAATGGAGTCAGCTAGGATTCAGAGCTGAGCTTGTCCACAAACCGTCACTATAATCCTAAACCAATGGATTCAGGTCCAAATTTTGGCACTGTCCCATTAAACTGTTTCCTCACCAATCATGTAACAATTCTTGATCCTTAATAAAAGACTTCTGTAGACAAAAATGCAGAAAAGAGCATCTCTGTCTCTAATTTAAATGGGGATAAAACCATTACCTGAATACCAAATTTGCCTGTCTTGTCCATCCAGATGGGAGTGGGATAATCTATTACTGTATGGATGGGAAGTACTCAATACAACAGAAGTTCTAATTTCTGTTGAGAGGCTGAAGGTACTCTTTTAATAGTTATAAAATTAAAGGGTTCAGGGGAAAAAATGCTGAAATACAGAAGATACAAGATGAAAACCAGCATGAGCAACTTCTAACCACCCTGCATAAACAAAATACTTCCATTTCTAATGACTGCCCAGCCCTAGCAGAGAACATGTAGAGTCTGGAACTAGCATATATTAATGATTGGATGACATAGTTTGAACAAAAAATTGTATTTGTCAACAAAGGAAGTAATATAACTTGTGAAATGTTAGGTCCAAACTAGTTTTACCAAAGCCCTCATGATTATCATTTCCTGGAAATATTTAGGCTCCTTTTTTTTCTGCAGAAGGGAAAGGAAACTGAAAATCTTTGACATTCCAGAGTATTTTCAAATTAAACAAAATAAAAAAACCTCCTTATTAGAGAGGAGAGATATTCACTGGTATTTACAAACGTGTTTGCTTTTCTAAATAATCCCCAAATACTAAGTATTAGTTTTCATTTATGAAATTGGAAGTCAGGTACAGGGCACTTTTTCCCAAACAGATGGTACAGCACCTGGAGATTCAATTCCCACTAGATGGAACAAACACATGCAAGTCACAGGAGTCAATAAGTCTCAAAAAGTAAGGCAACATGCTCCACTTTGTCCACAAGCAAGTTAGTATGAAACCATTACCTGAAAAATGCCCAATTGCCTTTAATTTGAAGGAATATTTGTTACAAATCTCTTCCTGACTTATAATTCCCACCCTTGTGGATGAAGAACTGGGCATGAGCCAACAGTGTGTGCTCTCAGCCCAGACTGCCAACACCATCCTGGGCTGCCCCCAAAGAGGGGTACCAGCAGGTCAAGGGAAGGGATTCTACCCCTCTGCTCTGCTCTTGGGAGAGCCCACCTGGAGCACTGCATCCAGGTCTGGAGTTCTCAGCACAAGAGGGACCTGGACCTGTCGGAGTGCACCCAGAGGAGGCCACAAAGACAATTACAGGGCTGAAGCACCGTCTCCTATGAAGACAGGCTGAAAGAGCTGGGGTTGTTCAGCCTGGGGAAGGGAAGGGTTTGGGGAAACCTCATTGCAGTCTTCCAGTACTTAAAGGGGGCTAGAGCAGGTTTCCCAGAGAAGCTGTGGATGCCCCATCCCTGGAGGTGTTGAGGGCCAGACTGGATGGTGACCTGGGCACGCTGATCTGGGTGGTGGCATCTGAGCCCGTGACCGGGGCCTTTAAGGTCCATTCCAACCCACACCATTCTATGACTCTTCCTACAAGCTCTCAACATTATCACCTGCTCCCTCCATGTCCTACAGCACACCACACTTTCTCATCTTTCCTGACTTTCTTAAGTGCCCTGAAGTTGTCTGACGGAATGCTCAGTTACGCGATACCTATTCTGGTTTTGTAATTCCAGCGATGCCATAGCCCTAACCATGCCTTGTGCCTGCTTTCCTTTTAAACCCCACCTCATCTGTGGGCTGGGTCTCCAGCCCCCTAATTTAAAGCTCTCACTACTCAATTTCTGTCTCTTGCTGCTGCCAAAAAGTCACAGTAGATTCTTATTCCCTTAGCATATGAAAGTGAAGTGTTCCTAAAATAATAATCCTGTATGTACATTGCTCCGAGTCGGTGAAGCGGTGCTTTTGTTATCCAAAGGACAGCAACAAAAACATGCAGCCTGGCTCAGCATATTGGGGTTTTTCTGCACATGGAGTGTGCCCAGAATTATTCTGGTTTACTTAGTTCCATGTCAGCAGCTTTCTTTATAGAGAAAATTTGACAATTTACTGTGTTTAAGGGATTTTATTTCAGGAAGTCTACTATTTTTGGTGTCTGCATAATTCACTCACAGACAAAATTCAGTATTATTACCCATGTGTTAACATACACTTTAGATATTGCAACAATCAACATGTAACATGGAGTTATATTTTATTTGGTCAGCCAGGTTGATCACAGCCAGGCTGGAAAGACTTTCAGTAGGAACCCTCCCTCACCTTTCAAGTTGGTTTTTTTGTTGAGGAACTTTAAAATCTGCAGTCTGAACTAAGAAAAGGGCAGAAAAACGTTATTTCCCTCAACTAGAAAGGGCATCATGCTTAAAACTCTGACTGCTGACATGTTCAGTTCCCAAGATGCCCATCTTGAAGAACTGAAGCAGTTGCACAGAATGATACACTGTAAGAGTGGCATTACTTAGCCCAAGTTAAACAGAGAAGTAACCCTGTTTCTTCCCTTAAGCACCAAACAAGGGAAAACCATCACTTAATCTTTGGCATTTGCTATTTACCTTGTAAATCATGGCTCAGCAGGGACACTTGCTACTTCTCCCCTGTAAATATAACTTGGTTGGAACCGGATGGGCTCATGGTTATCTTCTCTCTATAAAACTGCAATAAAAGAACTAAAAAATATTGAATTTTTTATAAATATATAAAGATGCTGAAGGAAATTGACTAAATAAAATGCAATTTACAAAACACAATAATTTCAGGCGTCTTCCCTTTGAAGTAATTAATAAAGTTTTTGCCTTTACATTTCTCATGGACTAGATTTCAGAAATAAAACAAACTTTTGCAAACTAATTCAATTGCTCTACCTCTTGTATGAAAGAAATTTTCTGTATACTACTGCCCCTCTCTAAGCACTGTGTAGCTATTTCTTAGCCATTTTTTATGCACCTGTACTCACCAAACCAACATGTACCTTACATGTGACTATTACTGCCATTCCTAATCCATAATCCTGTGCTGTTGCTAAGGGAAGCCAAAGGTCTGTTCTCTCAATGAGCAGCTTTTGCACATTTTTACAGGTTCCAGAACCCTTTTTCTCCCACTACAAATAAAAAAAAAAAAAAACAAAAAAACAAAAAAAAAAAAAAAAAAAAAAAAAAAAAAAACAAAAAAAAAAAAAAAAAAAAAAAAAAAAAAAAAAAAAAAAAAAAAAAAAACAAACAAACAAAAAAAACCCACACAAAAAATAAAAAAACATTCAACAAGTATTGGAAGAGAACTATGGAGGAAACAGCAGGCACAGTAGTTAGATTCATGTATATTTCCGAATACCTCAGTAAAAAATGTATTAAATGGAGTTTAAAATATTCCCAGTTGTTTCTGTGAAGGTGTGACAACATTTGTTGTTTCAAAACCTGGGTTCAACAATTTTTGCTGTCGTTTTTTTAATCAGGCACCAGATTTTCAACAGAAGTGTGTATGCCAAAACATTACAGCCAAAACCCCAAAAGATTTCAACTTGGAAACACTGCCACAACACATCAACATCATTGCAGTGATCATTTTCATATTTTCCTAGTGGAAGAATCTAGTACTTTTTAAAGGATGCAACAGAGGAGGCAGCCTGACTCAGAGATGAAGCTACTGAACTGCAGTGATTGAGAAACAGGAAAAAGAAAGTGAAATGCATTCTTTTTCAGAAACATCTTTGAGCAGTTCATTTTCATATGGCAAATTATTCAAAATTAATCAGAGCTTATCCTACATCTAGTTTAAGACAAGGATTTTTAGTTGTGTCCAGAGCATGTTTGTTATCTTTAAAAAGCTGCAATTAGTGCTGAAGATAAATTATATCTTAACAATTTCTAACATGTTGAATAAAAAACTGTCTAGGAGCCATAAATTAACTAGTTAAGCTTTCAGTCAGCTGCACTTCATGTTACTCTAAAGAAATTTTCAGATCAAACTGGAAATCACCTCCTGAACGTGTTTCTTACCCATGCCGTGCAGAGGGCCTGGACTGGCAACGCTGGCAGATTTCCGGACAGAGACAGCACCAGTGACACTTTAGAACGAGCTCTCCCTGAGCTACACCCTGAGCCCAGCAAGGAGGATCAGTCAAGGCAGGGTCCAGCAACCCAGCTATAAAAAGTGCTGCTGCTGCGACCAAACCATACCTAAATGGCATCGGCAGTTTTATTACAACTAATAAAACTTTTATTAGCTTCATTTCCCTAATTTATTTCCCAGGATTTAAACCATTGGTCTGTGTTAGGACCCCGAAAGGGATCACCGCAGTTCATCCGAAGAGCCTTTCCACTTGCAATACCATGGCAGTCCTCAAATACCAAAGTCAGCAGTCTAAAAACTCAGCACAAAGAAGCTAAATGTCTTAAAGTCTCTCTTTTAAAATTTAACATTACTTAAAATTTCTTCTGAAAAATTATGACCTTAGAGCAGAAACAATTTAGGACATTCTAGGTAAGCATTCCAGCAAATATTACAGAGCCGGCTTTTACACAAAAATACTTGTCACTCTTCCTCCCTCTGGTATAGTTTAATGCATCTCTTTATTCCCTGACGTGTAGAGAACATGGATGAACCAGTTACCTCAGAAGATGCAAACCCCAGGTATTATTACAGCATTTAGCAGTAACTCAATTACTGATCAGTCATTAGGGAAACAATGCCCTTAACAGAATTATCTCATTTTCACAAACCCCAGCACAGAAAGCAGATTGCAACTTTTGTTAAGCTCTGCAATAAAATAAGCTGAATTCAGATTTAGGATAATTTTCTTCTGGTTGTGGCCATTAGGGGCTGTACCTATCATTTATATCAATAAATGCTTGTTATTATAAGAAATGCTTTAATATTAAGAGATATAAGGGAATTTTAAAATTATTATTATTATCTTATTGAGTTAGTTTTGAAGACTTTTCAAGAAGTTTCACTAACCGCCTAAAGCAATAAATAGGGTAATTTTATTACCATCTCTAAGTTGTTTGAGTTTTTTTAATTATATCTTTCTTGAGATAAGACTTCATAGATCTTGATGAGCTAGTAAGGTTTGATATTTTTCTAAACACTCTTTGAAGTATTTTAAGCTTTTTTCCCCCCATTTAAATTTATACCCCATTTCCATTTAATTTCTAAATAGAAAGTGGCTACAAAAACAATTTTTAAAAATTCATGCAAATGAATTAGTTGTATTTGCAATTACTTGAGAACACCCCAAGTCAGAAAGTACATTAAATACTGTAATGTAATTAATTTGCATGTAATTTAATGTAATCAAATGAACTTAATTAAAAATGTTAGCACTTAAGAGTAACAAATCACAAATTTACTTATAAGTGCAATAATTACTCTCACTTATAAAACAAGCAGCAGTTCATTTGAGGGTGCCTGCATTTGTAAAGTCAGGACACTGAACGCAGAAATTCAGCCTTGGATTCTAGGTTCTTGCACACGAGTACAACACTTGAGGACTCAATTTCCCTCAGCTCTCTGCTGTCGCCGAGCAGATTACCCTTCAGCAAAAGTGCTGAACTACTCAACTGTCACACATTTTACTGAGAGGAATCTCAGCAAAAGAACCGTGCATTTTATTTGGAATGGGTAAGAACCAAGGTCATCCTGATCACAGATGGCAGAAGTTAAGGACTGCGAGTACTTGACTAGCACATCGACTACCAATGTGCATCTTTTTAAAGTACAAGCAAATCGTGATGAGCCTGTACAACCTTTGAATCTGAAGAACCTTCATAACTTCGATTAAAACCTCACTTTGAAATAATGGGAAAAACAATCTCTTCTAATTCATCCACCCTCTGTTACTGCAAAAGTGTATCCATGGACTTAAGCAAGCAACTGACTTTGCACCTGTGCTCAGTTTTTAACTGTGACAAATGAGAACAGTTTTCCCACTGGGGTAAGAGCTATGGAATTTGTAAGTCCTTTTGGTAGAGTTGCATCACTGGATGACAGAGTGGTGCCGGGGTGCATACTTAGTTTTCTGGATGGTCCAGAATCTTCCCTGTAGTCACCTACACGGGTGGGAACAGACCAGCTGGAGACAAGAGTGAACTGCCAGCTGCCCCCAGGGCACAGGATAAATAACTGCTGCAGGGGAGTCTGCAGGGGGGACTTCTGACATGGACTGATTATGGTACCCCATGCAAAAAAATCAATAAATTAGGAGTTTCTTTAAACAGAGTGTCTAACATGATCCAGAAGGGCAAATTGAATCATTTCCATCTTTGTGTGTCTGCAGCAAACGAAAACAGAGTAAAACCTTCTCACGGAGGTGATACTAAAAGCTTTCAGTGTCCTCCAAAATAGCTTGCCAGTTCCTTCAATATCGTTGTTTGCCAGGAAACACAGTATGTCTCTGAACAAAGGCTATGAAGGGTTTGCATGTTTAAAAATATTTAGTTATTGACAATGTGTTTCCTAAACAACAATGTCCAAAAAGTACTTTGATTAATTCCTCTGTTTATACAAGACTAGAACATACTAAATAAACATCTATTTGAGATGACACTATTTGATATAATAATGAACTAAACGGGAAAAAAAGTATTTCTAGAACTGAGGAATTTCCTAAAAAATAAAAACCCAAACAAAGTAAAACAAAACAAAAATACCCACATTTTTCCCCTCTTCATTTTACAGGTAGATTTCAAATACTTTTAATCTTCATTGAACTGCATCTAAAAAAGATTGAGTGTAAATAAAGGTTAACCAAAAAAATCCATGAAAGGGAACACAAGCATTAGCACACTAGAAGTAACAAAGAGAAGCAGGGACTGAATAAACTGAAAAATTACTATCTCATTAAACTCTTTTTTATTCCTATTATATTTAAAAACAACATAAAGGAATTTTAATATAAAACTCATAAAGCAAAATGACAATCTAGGTTTCAGGGATCTGACTAGACTGAATTTAAAAATCCATCAATCTGCTAAAAGTGAAAAATACTCTTAATTAGCACTTTAAAATCCTTTGTTTGTACAAATCTTTATAGTCCTTCACGAAACAAAAATGCTATTTTTATGCAATGGTAAGAGAGCACATTTTTGGAAATTAATTTTCAAAAGTTACAATATGATACTACTACAAGAGTAAATTTAGTGTGCTGAATACTTGGAGAGAAAAACAATACTTTGGTTCCAGGTTGTTAGTGAGCCTCTTGCTCTGGTAGTTCTTATTTGCAATTCCCACATGAATCAAAACAATCATATTTCCAAAAGTTTAATTGGAACACACTTCCTGAAACTTGACTTATTGTCCTATGCATCTTCTACTCCTTTGATAAAACTCTGGAAAACACTTTTACAAATTGCTAATTTCTATTTAATGCCACCTTAAGAACTGTCACACTGAATTTAAATTTTCTGGCCATGCTGCTGCAGCTGTAGCATACCAAATGCCAGTGCAACCAGCACTGCAAGATTAAGTTCCTTCAGGATTATTTCAGTCAGAAAACACCACACCTTTCTGTATCCATCACATCTGCCGGAACAATTTTCTTCTCTTTCTCAGTCCAAACTGGACTTCAGACTGAACACCAACATACCTTTTCAAAACCAATATTAGTTCTAACCGTTCTACAACATCAGGCTCCGATTATTATTTCTAAGAAACATTCATCTTCTTCCATAACTATATTTTTATTATCTTCCTCCATAACTATGTTTTTATCAAACTATCTGAATGCTTTACATCTGAATGCACACATCCTCTGCAGTATAAATGCATTCTATTTTGTCCCCTGATTTCAGGAGGGGACAGAGAGGTTAAGCATTAGATGTAATAAAAATGCCTATAAAACAAGGAATTAAATAAAGATATGTAAACAAAATCTGGAGCCCTGAACATGGTGCTGAGGGTCTCAGCAGAGAGCAATTTAAGAACATGGCAGAATTCTCTTTTGATTGCCCTGCAGATGCCGAGCTGCCTAAACACTATTTTCCTCAGCAAATAAAGACAGGGTGATGCCGAGTATCCTACCCCTGAAGAAGAAGCATCTCTTAGTTCTTCACGTCCACATTTCCTCTAAAACAAGGTGCCTAGTCACTTTACTTTAAAAAAAAACTGAAGGAAGTTCAGTCTGCCTTTTGTTTGCCTTTTTCCAGGTGACAGTTCTAAATCTAATAGTTAGAACACCCATGCAGGAAATAGGAGCATGAGGACTCATTTCCTCTGTTTTTCTAAGAAAATGCAATAGCAAATATCTTCCTGTCATCTAGCATAGCTTGCGTGAGGGAGATTCAGTTTTTTCTGCTGAACCGAAAAAGCAGATGACAAGTAAATGTAAAATGGTTTCCATATCCTGAAATGCATTTGTTCTCATAGGCAGGGTTGGTTTGTTATTGCGGTTTTGCCTGGGCGATTATAGAAAAGTAGGAGAAGGACAAAATACATTAATGCATTTTTCCACAGAGCCTCTGCCACAGCAAGCATGAAAAAACACCTACTGAGAGTCTCCTGCTTTAGCCACAAAACATATTCAATCTTCTCTGCAGCTGAGAGGTCCTAAAGGAAGGCATCCAAACAGAGTATGTTCTACTTAGTCCCTTAACACTGGAGCTGAGGTAAGAGTGGTTGAAGGGAGTACTCTGGTGCTCACACTTAGGCTGCCAGACAAGACAGTTCCTTTTTGATTTCGAGTGTGTCCGTGCTAATGCCAGTAGTTCTCTCACATCCAGCGTAAATGTGAGTGGTGTGGCCATGCACATATGACTTCTGCCACTGCCAGTAGAAGGCCATGGGTTTGCATTGTCCTGGAGAGCAGAGCCCCAGGAGCTCTCTGGGCTTGCACTGGGCAGAGCTAACAGGGACTTGTCCCATTGCTGGTGGCCCTGTGGTCTCCCTGGCTGTAGCTTCAGCTCTACAAGTGCTTGAGCTGGGAGATGGCTGTGGGACACTGGGTGACAACCCACAGCCTGGTGTCAGCTCAGCCTGGGATCCATTGGGAAGACAGACAGTGATAAAAAAATATGGAAAAACACATAGCCACGACTGAAGATCTCCACCCATCCTGAGGTACATTATATATTTTTAACAGAGTAATCCTTTTGAAGATGCACATTCTTGTATTAGGAAACCAGAGAAAGTGAGTTAAAAAAAATTTTGTGTTGATTTTCCCATGTCTCTCAGAAAAAGAAAGGAGGAAAATAGGTGAGTTTCAGTTTAAATGTCAGATCTGTGTTCAGATTCTATTTTCTGTTCAAGAACATGACTTACAAGAAGCGAGGGGAACATCTACAAAATGTCTTTGCATCAACTTGGTTTCCAGTGAAAAGTTACTGGAGAGGAAAACTTAAATTCCCTTTTGCTGCGACATTATTGTTGAAATGTGCCATCCCTCTTCCTAACAACTAGAGCAACTTCAAACTTCCAAGTAGGTCTTTTAAAAGTTTCTCTAATAAAACTCTATAGTGGCTTGAAAGAGATGCTGTTCAAAACCACGAAAGCCTGGTCAGAACTGGTGATGTCCAGACTTTGGGGCAGGAGTTCACCCTTTCAGTGCAAGGAGTACCATGCAGACCTGCTGTCTTCTCATCACTGCATCAGGTGCTAAGACATATCTGACACGGCAGTTTCTGGGTCTCTAGATGGTTGTTAGATTACCATAATAAAAGTAAGAATTATGGTATGAATTGTATCCTAATGATAGGTTAAAATGATACAAAAGTCTTCTCTTTCATACGATGTGACAATCACATTTATCATATATTCTGAACACAATAGCATTTCTGTCATTGTGATAATGAGGTGCCTTATTACCAGTGAGTGTTGAAAAATGCTGGTAACACTAAAGAACCTTTAAACAAGGAATTTTTATCTAAGTAATACTGTCGCACTGTGATTTTGAAAGCTTCACTGTTATGACTCTGCAAAGACAGTTAATTGTGAAATGCTCTTAACCATAACATATGCCAACTGAATTTTACAAATGTGGCATAATTATTCCATATTTCTCCTGCTTGTTCTGACACTTTATTCATCAGATTTTAATCTGAGAGCACAAGATGCCTTTGGAGAGGTAGGACAGAGGAGATAACTTTCTATATTTTAATCCAGAGCAGCCTGGCTGGCAATGGCCCAGGCAGCCTCCAGGCCGTTCTTGAAAGAACTGCCCTTGCAGCCGGGGAGAAGTGTTGTAGCTTTCTCTTCATGCATGAGAGCTGCTTATGTAGTTGGCAATGATGAACTGTGCTGCTAAATCAAGTATTTAGGAGATGGAATTAAGTTGTCACTCTAATGACTTATGTGCAATGTTATCTTTAATTTAACACACCTTAAATTCCTTGTGAACTTAAGATACAGTGTACCTCCAAATTACTCAAAAGCCTGTTCTGTTAATTAAGAGCTACAGACCAATATAATGTGCCAACTTAGGGTTGGACAATTAGCTTTACATTATTATACAAATGGAGTTGTGTTAAATGAGGGAGAAGAGCACAGTATTTTGTGGTACATTGACACCCCAATCTATTTGCAGTGATCCTGCTGTAATGCTGTGTTCAGTGAATTTACTGTAGATTCACACTGGTATTAATTAAGATCAGAGTTTGGACTTTGAGTTTTAACCTAACTTGGTTTGTGTGCATGTCTCATTATAACTGAGCATAAACTGTTACTAAATTATTTCTATTACACAGGACTGGTTAAAATGCTTGGAGTTCAGGTGCAAATTTTTACTGTTCTGCATTCCTCTGAAAGTATTAAATGATGACTGAATATTTTATTCTTGCTCACACTTGGAAAAATCTGTCCAAAAAAAGAGAAGGAACATTTAGAGAGCAGTAATTTCTCACTAGAAAGTACTTTGTTTCATTTCCTTGAGCTCAATCCTATCCCTACTAACACAAAGTGATCATCCTTGAAAGTAGAACTAATGACATCATTTCAATGTTTAAAAAATGTTGCACAAATATTTCACTCTCATCTTTTTTTCCCATTGAAAATAAAAATCAAATTGTGTCATGACTTTTAAGTGAATTGAAACTTAGAAAACAAAATAAGATTTAGTATTATGGACTAATTTGGCGTGCTAGTTTGAACTCGTCAAATGCAAGATCAAGCTTTTAAAATCACATTTTATCAGTGTAATTTTATAAGCTTTCATCTATCACTAAGAAAAAGATCTTTCTGCTACAGGATAAGTTTAAGTAGTTTCCAGCCATGGGTTGGGATTTTTATGGAAGTAGCTCATCTTCAGAGGAAGCAGAGGCAAGGCATATTTCATTTCACAATGTTGCAAGTCTCTGGAAAGTACTCTTGACCTAAAATATGGTGGCTTAGATAAAAATAAAGACAGTAAGCAACACCTCTATCCATTTGCAACCTTTAGGAAAGTAGTCGTCATGACTTCCCGGGCAGATTTTTAGTTGGTTTCACGTCTCAGAAATCAGGATCCTGGTCCTGCCCAAGGCTGGAGAGTGATTGTTTGGGAGGCTGCTCACAGGCACACAGGGGTAGTTGGTTTCTCGAGCAGGTCCCACATTTTCACTTGGCCTCAAACTCTCCACAGCATAGATTAAATTACCTTACAAAAGAGAAAAAAGCAAGGACGAACTAATGCCTAAGGTTTAACTTCTCTGTCAGTATTGGCCACATACACAAACTAGCAGGTGCTGAAAAACGATGAGATCCAGCATCTCCAGGGTCTATCCTATCTTGATGTGTTGTTAATTTGGATGGACACACACTCCTGCCTCTTCCCACAACACTGCTTCAGCATGGAGCCCCTCGTCTGGGCCCCTCGCCCTCACTCTGTATCCTGCCACACACTGCCAAGGGCTGGAGCTTCTTTTTAGCAGGGGAGCTGGTGGGGGAATTGTTAGTGCTGAGGAAAGGCTAAGCCCGCAATTCCTGGGATATTTTTGGCCCCTAGTCTTGGTTCTCTTTAACACTTTATCAAACAATTCGGTATCAGGAAACACTGAGCTACTTAGAAAGCATTCAAAACAGTACATGATCATTACTTGCAGAGCTGTACTGCTGAAGGAAGCAGAGTCCAATCTGTACCCGGCACATTATTCAAGCAATATTGCTGTAGCTGGAAGAAAAGGATTTAATTTCTTTCCTTAGATAAAGGAAACAGTGTTAACACACCATATAAATACAGTCAGAAACAGCAACAAGAGTTTGTACTCACATTTCCCTTTTTAGGCTGAAACAAAACTTTACAGTTAAAAACCTAGAAATTCTCTTTTCTGTCAGGATACCAGGAGAGCTAAATATAAATTATTTCTAAAAACTTGAAGCACACAAAAGTGCCTTGATTACAACGATGACTTTCCCTGTGATGTGGAAGACAAAGGTCACACAAAGGTCACGCCTGCACAGGTACCGCGGTGACTGCACATCACCTCGGCCACTGCACAGCACACTGGGACTGAGGCTGATTCACAAAGAGCAGTTTCTAGCAGTGCCTGCGCTTTCCACACAGGGCAAAGCAGAATTCAGTCTGGGCTTAGAAGCTCTATCAAAGGTTTGTGCCACTGTGAGCTGCCATGTGGCCTTTAACCCACCTCACCATCCAGGGACTTGAACATCCTCGGAGCATGAGCTGGATGCACATGCAGCAACTCTTCACTCAGACTAGGAGCTATTATTATAGATAGCATATTAAGATGTTAATTATATATTATTAGATGATACTGATATATTATTATACTTATTCATCATTCCCTTGAAATCTATGGAGCTATGGATGAAATAACATAGCTTACTTTAGACCATAGATTATGCTTTTGGATGCAGTTTCAAAGCCATGGATCAGTAATTTAAAACCCAACCACTGAACCAACTAAAAACCAATTCTAGGGAAAAATATGACTTCTAGAAACCAGGGCTCAGTTGCCATAGGTAATCATGCCTATCCTAAGTGAGCAATATTAAGCGCTGAATCAAGTTTAACCTGAAAACGTGAAATTATGAAATACTGCTTCTAAAAAAATAACTTTTGAAAACAGATGAAAAAACCAAAATCAAAATCCAAACACAATTTTTCTTTTTCTCTTGACCAATCAGGAAGACCAGTCTCACATAAATTTGATGCATTTGTCTTTAATAATAAAGAATATATGAGGTAATTTTCCTGAAACAAAGAAAAACTCAAATCAGCAAGATTTTTCCTAATACTGTGTCTCTTACAGTCAGCAATAAGCCTGAGAACAGCCCCTTCTTTTCCATCTTATTTTGAAACATGGCACTGATGCTGTTAATTCCCTGTTACTCTGCCTCTCAGAACTCCCTGCTGTTTTCCTCATAAACCCATGCATCTTTAATCAGCACCCAAATCACATGTTTATTTTATCAGTCTCCAGACCATGCAGTTCAGTTGCAGGCCAACCCTAACACTTTGTATTCTGGACAAGATTTATGAGAGTTTTCAGCTATCTTTTACAGAAATGGATGGGTATCCCTGTGCAGATACAGCATGTGACAGCAATCAACATATCCCCCTTCTCTGCCAATGATACCCTGGGCATTATATTCCCTCATCTTCCACCCTGATGAGGTGGTGCTGAGGTTTCAGAAGCACACAGTGATACTGGCAGTTCAAGGAGCCACTTTTCCATCTGCCATCCCTACCACGGGATGCTGTTTCTTCATTCATGCCCTTCTCTCTGTACGACTCCACAGCTGACATGATATCACAAAGACATGAACCAGCAGTCAGAGATCAGGGAAGGGACAGAAAGGAAAATCAGCAGTGGGAGATCCTCAGTTTGACACTGCTGCCAAAGTTTTCCAGCTACAGCCTGGAGCATGAGCAGCGTGAGCAGCGTGAGCAGCATGCTGCACACCTTGACTAAAGGAAAAAGATATTGCACTTCCCACCACAAAGATACAAAAAGCCAACTTGATTTTGGCCCATTCATACTGTTTAAGGTAATTTGGAAGTTTTAAACTACACTAAGTAGCAAAAGGCATGCTAAGATCAAGCCCACAGAACAGCAGTTTCCTGCCCCACATCCCTGATGCTCCCTCCTCACCAGCTGAGGACTCTCCACACTCAGAAACTCCCAGAGCAATGAATCAGTTTCTTGTCAATCCTCAGGAATCAGTAGAAAAGGCTACGCAGCAGGAAATGGGTCTGTAAGTCCATATGGACACTCAGATCAAAGCCAAGAGGACACTTACCTCACAAGTTTGAATTTAATTTCCTAACTTTTAGGGGTGAAGCACATCAAGGTGATTTCAGATAGACTACAGAATACCTCTTCTTTTAAATCAAGGTTGTTTTCCATATTAACTGAAGTGATAAAAACCATAAAGAAAACCAAACTCTGTAACAAATTAGTAATGGACTTCAAGCTTACAAAGAGCTTAAAATTACTAGAGGTTGTTCTTCCTTCCTGCCCAATAGACTTCACTAGCAGGTGAAAAGGAAAATTAAATCTATGCAAATGTGCCCAGCTTTCAAAAACAACAGCAAAAATACATTGTTCTCTCTTCTGTTTGTATGTATGAGGGATATGTACTGACTTTATGGAATTACTCCAGCAAGCTGTGAATGATGATGCATGAAATGAAAAAATTTCAGTCCAGTGCACAGGAAGAATACAGAGAACAGCAGGCTGTCAACAATATACTTTTTAGAGTAGAATGGATATATACCACATTCTCCTTGGATGCAACTGCTGAATTCATTCAACTCATGGTATCATATGTGTAAGTAGGGGGCACTTCCAGGTACCCAGTGGACACATTCCAGTTCTGATAGACATCACCGAATAATTAATGAAAAAATCATCTTTTATCTAATTGAGCAATATTTTCTATCTCAGTTGCAGGCAGTTGTAAATTGAGTCAGTGGAGATACAAGACAGTCTGCCATAAGACTACTGGTCAGAAAAAAACCCATTCATGATCTATATTCTCGACATCTGTTTCACTCATCTGTTTGATTGCAAGAACAGGCAAATTCTAGATAACAGAGAGAAATTAATAAACCCTTTTTGCAAATCTCCAGCCACTGACTACATTCTCAGTCAGGGTACAAAGCCCCACCTCATCTAAAAAAATCAGTTCATCAAGAATAATAAACTTTTGAGCAGCCAGGCATCACACAGAAGCTTCACATTCCAAGAAGATACAGTATATTTGCTCCTGCAAGTCCACTCTTCAAGAAGCAAGATTACTTATTACTAAAGTCCTGCAAAAACCGAGGTAGGCTACTTTAAATGCATGCAATTAAAAAAAAAAAAACGAAGCAGAAAGCCAGCCATGCCTATGTAAGACGACAGATTCCAAAGCAATGACACTGAAAGAGGCACACCAGTGTTTTCATTCAGAAAGAGAAGAGTTGTCTTCCTTTGGCGTTTTTGGAGTGTAATGTCTTCTGGAGATAGAGCTGACTCTGATACCACGGGGCTTCAGCACAGCTGATCTTTGTGCAGGCTGCCTGAAGGGACAATAAAAGGTGCCTTGTATGTCCATGTTACTGGTACACGGGGAGTGCTAGATCTGGAAATGTGTGATTAGGTGCAGGTTCAGAGCAGCTGACAGCAGAGGTACCTTTCCCTTTTGGTTTGGAAGGAAATACACAGGAATGCTCACTGATAAACATAAACATTTATTTTAGGAGGAAAACTATATTCTCTTACTACTTGAGCGCTGAGAAATTACACAGCCTTCCAGAAAAGATTCAGCAATATATGCCAGGTACGAGCAGGGACACCACGAGGGTACAGTGGGCACATCTGTAACTGCAGATCCAGCTACCTTGTGTAAGAGGGCGCAGAGCTAACCAGCATTTCATTCAGTGTGCAAACCTCTGCTGGGGATGTGCAACAAGACACAGACAAACAGCACTGCTTGAAAAGCCAAGGAGGTGATTTCCACTACAACAAATGTTTCCTATTATTTCCACGCAGTACATAAAGAACTTAAAAAGAAAAAGTAAATTATTATTAACTTACATAAAAGCAACACAGACAATAGCAATGAAAAAGGGTTCTAACTTCTAAAATTGTTTGTTTCTTTATTCTGTATAATAAACACTTTCTGAAATTTCCACACCATTTTTGCCATGCTTGCAAATTGGATAATGTATCACCTCTCAGGAAATTTGCCAACAAATTTCAAAGGCACAAAACTGTTTCTATAGAACTGGTCCAGTCTCAACTTTGTGTGAGAAAAAAATTAGCTATCAGTTACGGGTCCTGTTTAAGACAAAACTTCGAGGATGGAAAAGCTCAAAATAACTGAAAAAATGCACAGCTAAACAAACAAGCTCGACAGGAGCCTTCGAAAATATTATTAAGGGAAACTGTTCCCCTGATACGTTTCAATATATTACTGGTAAATAAGATATGCGTAGAACCCCATTATACACCCCATTAAAAATGTTTCTACTGCATTAAAATAACAGTCCTCTCTCTCCTGCTTGAGATTGATGAGAAAATGTTCTGCCTGATGATTGTGGTCATTACTGTGCAACTCCTTCAGGGCTCCTGTGACATCATCCATCAGTTTGTTTTTACAGACCTGTCGAAGATGCTAGAGGAGGGCCTGAAGTTGAAATTTATCTGCTGCATTTTTTTCCCCTTAAAACACTGTGACAGAGTATCTGTCAGAAGGTAGAACTTGCTAAAAATTTTATCAAATGAGATAAACAAATACCACCCATGAGTTTCACATTTCAAGCGAGTATCAGATTACTAAGCATGTACAAGATAAGCAATGGAGAGGCAACACTCACATTACTGAGACTTAAGAAACATAGGGCCAAAGGAACAAGACTTGAAATATGGGCTTAATTTTTGTACACTTGATAGAACAATTTTTGTAAAAATATAGAAACACAAGCACCAGATGGAGAGGCATCATTCTATCGACAACTTTTTCATCAACCCCTCACATTTCTTGACAGAGGAATACACTTGATTTCTACTTACCACTGAGAAAGTGAGAGGACAAATCCTGGATCTCTGTTTAGTACATAATCTGCATCAGAAAAGAAAACATAATTTAAGCAGGTTAACTGAAGGATTAAACATTGTTAGCAAAGACTCATTATCACTTCACCAAGAGCAACCATAATGCTCAGTTTAGGCTTTGGCTGACACCTGTTTCTGCATAAGGATGCAGATGCATTCTCTGAAAACACTCTTCCTGGAGAAATTCTCCTTGCTTGATGATCAGGAGATAGTAGCACCTCCTAAGTTTAGTAACACCTCAGTAATGGCATTGGGACACCCTTCAGTCACATCTCAATGGAATATGCTTATTTAATGTTACAAAAGCATTAGAAATATCAGATAATCACTAATCTGAAATTAACAAATTGAACAAAATAGAATATTCTACTGTGCTTTCCTATTTGGGGCTAGTTTGTGTTTGTCTTTTTTCTTTGATTGGCACTAGTTAAGGCACAACTTTGTGAAGTCCTGGGAACCTGCTACTGATTTCCAGCAGGGACATGATCTTCAAACATCTTCTGAAGCCAAAGCAGATGCAGTGCTCTAACGATGTGGCCGTAGGGCCCTGCTCTCTCCCTCTTGGCCAGGCTGTCCTGGTACTCCATTCTGAGCAGGCTTCTGACAGGAGGCAGACAGCTTCCCTGGCTGTGTCACCAGAGCCCACCTCCAGGGAAGCTTCTCATCACTATCAGTGACTCTGGACAGGGTCCCCGTGCACTTCAGAAGCCTGACTGCTCAGCCTGTCAGGGAGGACTGGAGTCATGGCCAAAGGCAAAAATCTAGGTTTCCAGAACTTTCCTAGCACAAATTTGGCAACCTTCAAAGTCTGGCACAGACTTTCTTTTTTTTTTTTTGGCAGGAATTTGAACTACTTCAGTGTTGTACTTCTCTTCTTGCTTTGCTTTTGCCCAAGTTGTTTTAGAGGAATGTTTTCTGCAAGTATTAACCAAAAGGGCTATTTTTTTTTTTTTTGCCATAAATAAGAACAACACATTTAGCTAAAAAGAAAAGTGGATAAGTGAGAGGTAATAGAGGTTGTGAGGGTCAACTGAAAAACTGTTTTGAATCACCTTGTTTTAAAAAAACTAACATTTTTTTGTACTACAAAGCAGGAAAAATAAACTCCAGAGAGCTTCATCTGTTATTTCTACTGTTTCAACTTCATTGTACACTCCACATCATCTCTGACATGATCATTATAGCTAGAGGTAGGTGAAGAGCAGAGTAGAAGTAGATGGGACAGCAGAAAGTGGCCCAGCTGCTGTATCTTCCCAAAGTATCATCACCTGTTGCTGCAGGCACAGGCTGGGTTAGACTGGTAATTTATCTAACCCATGTAGCAGAGAAAGGAAACCAAACAAAACAAGCTGAATGGCCAGTCCTACCTGAAATGTTATTAAAACTTCATGAAGTTGCAGGAATTCCTTCCTTTCCATACTAACTGAGAAGTTCTAAGTTCAGCAAAGCCATGCAATTTCTACTGAGCAAAGTTTACAGCGAAAAAGCAAACGTGGTAAATGGAGGCTAGGATTTTCCTCAAGCTTGCTGTAGCCCAGAAAAAACAAATCCAAACATTTCCACCACTGTGATCTTTTCCAGTTGAATCTTGTGACCTTCTACATGCAACAAACTAAAACAATGCTTTCAGGGTTGGTTTTTATTTTTTTCACTAGTGAGTTCTTAAAGAGTTTCAGAGTTCCTCAATTGCAATTTGTGAGCTACCATTATAAGCTACTGACAGAAAGACTTTTGTTTCCTCGAACTGCATTCTCAGGATTTTGGTTAATCAGTTATTGATCCATTTAGACTTCCTATTCAACATCTGGAATGAATAAAAGCATACTGTTTCAACTGCCTTGTGTATGAAAATAATTCCAGTACACCCAACCATTAAAGAGAAAACTGCAAAACTGTATTGCCTCAGATCATTTTCATATTTATTTCTGCAGCAATAAAGATAATTACTTGAATGTTTATAAATACCAGATATGTTAAATTTGGAATCAATGCTTTAACCTAACATGGCATTGACAATGAAATACAATAGTGACACCAATTACTTTAGTAAGCAATTAAATACATGTGAAACATATGTGTTTTCTAGAAATGAGAAATCAAGGCTATGCATGTTTAAGTTCAAAAAAATCTTCCAGATCAAGATGTTAGTCAAATTTAAAGTAGAACAGCATTTATTACCTTTCATAACATTTCTCCTGTCAGAGCCTGGCATGTATAACAATCGGTCCTAAAATGTTTCTTGCTTTTTTAAAAGCCCTTATAAGCTGGAATTTCATAAATTTCTCATTAGAATATAGAATAGTTTGGGTTGGAAGGGACTTCAAAAGATCTTTAATCCACACACACCCACCTCTGCAATGAGCCAAGACATCTTCAGCTAGAGAAGGTTGCTCAGAGCCCAGTCCAACTTGGCCTTGAATGTTTCCAGGGATGAGGCATCCACCATCTCCCCGGGCAACCTGTGCCAGTGTTTCATCACCCTCATCACAAAACAAAAATTTAATCTAGTCTAAATATATCCTCTTTTAGTTTAAAACCATTATCCTTTGTCTTACTATAACAGGTCCTGCTTAAAAGTCAGTCCCCATCATTCCTATAAGGCCACATTAAGTATTGAAAGGCTGCAGCAAGATCTCCCCAGAGCCTTTGCTTTTAATTCATTAATACATAGGGAATCACTAGGATAAAATCCCAATGACAACAAAGAATTTAGAGCAGAATAACTTGAAAAATTAACATGATTAAATTTCCAAAAATCAACCCTAGCCCTAGTCATGTCAGAATCAAAACTATTATCAACTCTGAATTTCATCCTTACTGTTTGCCAGCTCCATAATATAGACTAAGAATACTCCAAAGCATGCTATTTTTGTAATGTCAAATCTACATCAGTCACTAATATGAATTTGAGGAAAAGGAATCTTTTTGTTTTGTTTTGTTTAGAGATGTTTTACAAAATGTTTATGCCTAGCAATTTTTTTCTAGATTTCTTCAGAGCCAACAGTGTTTCCCTGACTTCTCTCATCTTTGGATCAAGTATTTAGTGACCTGCATCTCATCTAGTTCAACCAAACCAGCAAACTTATGACTACTATTACATGACCAAAATAGGTGGAGACTGTTTAGAATAACCCCCACACACTGAGAGCTCTGCAGCATCAACAGTAGCACAAAACCTATGATACAAATCAAATTTTAACACAAAGGAGAGTTCAGAATACAACTGCTGCCCCAGATGTAAAAGACGCAAAAAACGTAAACCAGGAGTGGAGTGGGGTGGTGAAAATACTCAGCAAACACTTCTCAGCATCTCCAAGGTAAAGTGTGTAGGGAAGTTAAGTGACAGAACAGGTCACATAGCACACGGAGAGAGGAATTCTACAAGAAAGGGTCAAATGGAAAGATCAAGCTGTTGTTCAGTAAACACAGAATAATCAAAAGCAAACTATACTGAATGTGACATTTCACCAGTTCCAGTGTTTGAATCGCATCCCCACCCTACAATATGACCTCTTAAAGAAATCTTTCTTAAGAAATCAGAAATCTGAGCTAATAAAATCTCCTATAGTGTAACAATACATCAATTTCTTTACAAGGAACTGAAAATTGTGAACCACGTACTACAGATAAACTGGAGAGTTTGTAGTAGCAGGATGTGCAGATACAGCTTTTCACGTTCCTACTTTAACTTTTAAAGTAGATTCTGTACAGATTTCTTACATTGTACACAGGCTAAAAATGGTGCCACCTGACCATATTCCCAAAGCCCTGCAATTTCCCATTAAAGCTTCCTTGCCTATTTGAACTATATAACCGCCTATATACTATAACTGCCTTGATACAAAGGCTTATTCTTATTATTGTCATCTGGAGGGCCAAATAAATGAGAAAATAGGAACATAATCTCCTTTTCATATATTTATTCTTCCAGCTTGCAGCAAGCTTTACATCCATTATTGACTCTGTTATGGCAGTAGCTGGATTACACACTGCAGGTTTACCATCCTCATCTATGAGGGAGCAGAACACTCTATTGCCATTCTAACAAAAGAAAGAATCACACACCTCTGTGTCAGCTTACAACTCCTCTTTGACACTAACAAGTCGACTATACTTAGCATATGTACAAGTGTAAAGAATAAAAGTATTAGACAGCAACACTTTTAAGACTGCAGGGGTTCTTTCATCTTTGACTTGCCACTCAGCAAGATGATAAGATCTGAAACCATCTCTGCTAAAATTATCTACAAAAACAGTTCCTAACTCTCTTCAGGAGTTATTTTGGCATCAGGGGAGATAAATTATTGGAAAGAGGACCGTAGTCTGCTGCATCCTAAACCAACAGAGCTATTGAGTTGTAATTATAGCCACATAAAGTGCAAATTTTCAGTACAATTCCCTTTTACCCAATTTAATCCCCTTAAAACCAATTTAAACAAAAATCTCTAAAAAGACTGAGCAAAATACAGATGGGAGTTGCTAATTTTGAAAATACAGTTGAAAAATCTTGCACCAAACTCAGTAGATGTTGAGGGGACTACCTTTTATAACTAGTTCATCCAGTCCGATGGTAAATGCTCATTGCATGCCGTAACAATTAGGTGGACACAGAGGGGCAATGATTAAACCCCATGCATGTCCCTACACTTTGCCACCTTAGACCCACTTTTCAGTAAGAAGAGAAGACAGTGAGTATGATCTTCCCAAAGCATGAGAGAAACAAAGGGAAAAGTTTGCCCAGACACAAACATTATCACCAAATTGCCAGCCCTGGGGCGGGGTGTTTACAGACCTCCCTAAGGAGCTGCTTGGGAGCTGCACACTGGAGCACAGGCGAGCTCAAAGCACCACAGGCTTCACCTTGTGCTCAGGAAACACAGAAACATTTAGTAACTGACAGAAAAAATGATGGTTTAACAGTTGTGCAGCCTGAAGTCCAGGTTTGTGCTGTATTCATAAAAAGCCTGACGAGCCTTGGCTCAAACTCAAGTTATGCAAATCCCAGGGGGCTGATCCGCAGAGCTTTTGTGCAGGCTTCATTGCAATGCACTTTTGGGTAGCTCCAGTCTCTGCTCACGCAGCTCTGCTTTCTGCTTCTTGGAGCTGGGTGAGCGGCTCATAGCCAAGAAATTCTTCACAGGTATGATTACTTAATTCCCTTGGGCACTTGGAATTCACATGGAAAGTATGTGTGGATACATACATGTGCACTCATACCAGAGGTGAGCATGTGCATATACTGCATGTGCACAGAGAAAGCCAAAGCTCTGAGCATCTGACAGAGTCAACGTTTATAGGAACTCTGGCAATGCACAGGAAAATAGAATTCTTTTTCTGATGATAAAGTCACATGCCAAATTTTGTGTTCCTATCAGTCTTCTAAGAATTACTTCCACAAACACTTGCCTACAAGAGTTTAAAATCTAGTAGCATCTCAGTCATGTGATTGAAAACCTTCAACATCTGGGCTTGATTTTTATAGTGATCTCAACCAATATTGTTATGATGCAATTTTCATGCTGCTTTAGCCAGTACATCTGTCAGTGACAATGTGGTCAGTCTAACGAGACAGCAATTCAAGAACACCAGCTGTGATTAAGTTGTACCCACCTCTGGAAACCTCCTGACCCACTAGTCACAGGATATCTTGTAAATGTCCTTGCAACAGGTGGCACCATTCACTCTCCTGATATCCTGATGTGTTAATCCTGATTTCAGACAAGCCTGAGGAGAAAAATCAATAAGTAGCATTCATGCTCAAAGTATTGTCTCCAGCAATAAGTTTGCATAATTTTATCTGCAATGAAAATGTACTGGGTTGAATAACATTAGGAACAAAGAGAAGACGAGGAAATAATTTTTTCTTACTGGTTTTGCTTACTGTGTTTCAGCAGGACTACTAACTCTGATGTGTGTTATCCTTGGATCTTCCCTTTCCTCTTTCCCAAAATTCACTAAAAATATATTTCCTTTAAAAAATGTGCTTTTAGAGGAGATAGATCGTAATCTGTCCCTCCTGGCACTCACCAGGGAACCTAAAGTTAGTGAACTGAGTTATTATCTTAATACTGCCACTCCACACTAAATAAACTACCTGTCAAAAAACCCCTGAAAATTAATGCAGCAGGCAACCAAGAAACTTGGGAAATGCTGCAGCTGGAGGTTAAATGTGCCAATTGCAACTCCCTGGGAACCACTGGCACAATGTTTGGGCCCTGCTGAATTCTGAACTCAGCAGGAAACAGGAACCAATCTGGTAAAACTGCAAAGTATTACCCAGACCATTACAATAATAGTAGGGGTAAAGATTATGTCAACAAGCCACTCAAAATCTGCCCCTGAGTCACTCTGGCAAGTTGGCTTCTCCATATGGTTACCCTGAGCACTCCCTGCTCTAAGGGCACTCCTCCTTGCTCTGTAGTCACCTGGGCTTCAGAGAGGAGTGGGCCCATTTTAGAAACTTGCTGAAAACACAGAGATTCTTTTACTATTATCATCCTTGTACTGTTTGTTTTTTTCCAGGCCCTTTCAGATGTGCTCCTGCAAAATTTTTGTACCTCGATAAGTGGCAAAAAGAATACAATGTTCGACCTACACCTACACGTGTTTCAGGTTCCATAACTGTAGCCACGTTTGAGCATAATTACAGAAATTAAGAAATTAATACTAATTCAGTTATTCAGATACGAGCCAGAACTGGAATGTCAAATCATGTGACTTTTGAAGGCACAGCTAAAAGAAGTGTAGGGGAAAAACAGGGAGAGTTTTGTTCTCAAACTCCTAAACAAAAAGGCCAGGTCCGAGCTGCCTCCTTGCAGTCAGAGACTGACCCTTACATTTGTGCACGTCTAGATACCACTTTTTTACTAACTACTACCCACTCTTGATTCATATATATATATATATATGTAAATACAAGTCTACATCAGAAAATGAGACATCTTGCATATAAAAGGCATATCGAGAAGTAATGACATTTTTCTGTAGAGGAGTGTAACTGCTAGCAATTTCATTTAGAACAGTCCCTTTGAAGTCAAGTTCAGAATGTGATTGCAGTACAGGATTTTCTAGTTAATATCTCTTCTCTTTTTCTCCTTATTTCTCCTGTAGGTGTAGTACCTGCTGACTTTTAGCTAGAACCTGAATGCCCCAAGGGAGAGAGAGTTTTCTAACTTTCTACCTCTTCTTTTCAGGCACATTTTTAGCATTTCTCTAAAGACTATGTATCTGCAAATATCATATCCTTTCTAAAACATACTGAAGTACTGAAAAGAAAAATTGTCAAAAAGAAAGATAATGTCACACAGATTCAGATTTAACAATGTATTTTAGGGAAAGTAGTGGGGTTTTGTGTTTTGGGATTTTTTTAGGAATACTTGACTGCTCTCCTTTGAGAAGACAAAGCAAAGGGACATCCTGGCAAACATTGCAAAGTACAGTAAAGTTAGGGCAAGAATGTTTCTTCAGAAATCCAGATAGGATTCTCATTATTCAGCAGAAAAAGCATGAGTTCATATCAAGGAGGTACAGAAACCAGAATTTAGCTCAGTTTACAGTGACTTTTATAAGAAGAAAAAACTAAGTTACACCAGGTAAAGTCTGTAATTTCAATGCAAGGTGAAAAAATATGGCCTTACAACAAGACTGGCATCTAAATTTCCATTCTCATTAATAATTATTTCACTCCAGATTTTTTTGCATGGGCATTGCAAACATGATCTTTTAAAAATGGTTTACTACAATCAAAGTAGCCAACATTCCTCATTTATAAAGATAGCAAGCTGTTAATTTTACCCAGATTTATTTGTTTGGGTAGAAATGATACCTGAAACAAATGTAACAAATTTTCTTGTTGAACATTTCTAGAAGAAAAAAAAAAAAAACCCCTACAGAAAATCAGCCTAATTGCTTTTATAAAAGTTAACTACATTTTATTGTATTTCTGAATCAGGATGAATGAAGGCCAGGTTATTTGGCAGAGAAATTCAATTTTGTCATAAAAACTTCACGTTTATAACTACTCTTTGTAGTGTCTGGCAGCTGTAGGTTCTGAATATTTTGTTTTCAGTGGACTGGTATGTGGGTTTTGATGGCGTAACTTGAAAGGTCTTTCCTTTATCTCCCTTCAAACTGCCACATTGATCCATTCATGTGATCTGAGAAAAGTTCCTACTTTTCCTTGACCATGACACTGCTGGACCAAGCACATAGAAGGGAAGGCAAGTTTTGCAAAGGTTTTCCTTCAGCCCAACACCAAATTTATACATAAACAACATTTACCAATTAATTTAACAATTTAACAATTTAACAAACAAACAATTTAACAAAGACAATAAGCCTGAAGTTTTCAACCAGCATCAACTTGTTTAAGCACATCACTAGAGTGGAAGTTCAAGGTAACTCATACAATCCACAAGAACTCATGATAAACATTTTCAGTTCCTGGTGTTTCTGGCTAAGTTAGATGTCACTCATATTACAAAACTTAAGTCCTAAGTACAAAACTTTTGTCTCACAAAGGAGGAGAAAATGACCTTTTAAAATCAGCTTTCCCAAACCAAAAAGAGCAGTGACCTTGCGTTGCTTAACCTTCATCGTCGCTCACTGGATAACAATTAGCAGTCCATGATACCACCCTCAAAAGCCAGCCTTATATCATAGCTTAAGAAATAATAGCCAAGCTACCTCTGAACACAGAAACACCAACCACCTCTAGTAACAGCTATTCTTACAGCCACAGCTTCTATCACTATAGACCATTCTCACCTTTTCATGTCATTCCTGGGAATATCACCTTTTAGGACCAATCTGAGATATATTAATACAGAGATCAACAGGACTAAGACTGAATATAATGCCAAATTTCCATCTATTGTATAACCTCACATATATTTCTATCAATAGTGAAAGGAAGAAATATAGAAACTCAAAACAAAGAGGCAGACTGAGGCAATTAAATAACAAAGGAAAACCAATTGCCATGCTTCTTTAAACGAAGCCATTATTTTTTCTTATACTTTGGTAAACTATTCTAAAGTGTATGAATTAAGTTTTTAGATTTAATAAAAATATATATATATCACCAAATCCCAAACTTTCCATTTCAACAAATTTAAGGGCAAGAGATTTTAAATTCTTTTATATAAGCAATGAATTGGAAACTTACTCCTTTCAACATTTACATATAAATGTTGTCACTGTTATTGATGTGACAAACACTGACATTCATTCATCATGCCAGAAATGCATAGCCTCAAATAAAAAACAGCCTATATTTATAACATCACATTGCACTGTTTGTTTGCTTGTTTTGGTTGGGTTTTTTCCAAATACTGCGCCTGTTTCTCTTCCAAAAAGTCCATTAAACTTTGATTAGGTTCAAGACAATATGAAAAAACAGCAGATGCCTTCATTTTAATTAAATCCAAGCACGTGGATTTAGGTCAGGAAATAACTGTTTCAGTTAACAGAATCTTAGAGTGGTACCAATTAATTTTGCAGGTATCCCACCTTTTGAATGGGATCAGTTCACAGTACATCGGGTGGCAGAGCAGGATGCAATAAAAACAGGGACAGCATAACAAGTACAAATTGAAATCCTATTTGCTAATCTACCTATTAGAACACCAAACCAAAAGCAAGTCAGCTACATGGAATCTGTAAAAAATGCTTATACAACAGTCATTACAGCTGCAGTTTTAAGGATGTCACTTCTAACTCGGGGAAAAAAAGGACAAATTAATTGGTTTGAGTTCGAGCCTCTCTAAATGAATTAAAAACCTCATAGCATTCAAAAGTCTGTGAAATTGTCCAAAAGTCCATGAAAGGGATACTAAAGAGAATACTAAGTAGAGTGGGCCATAATGAAGCCTGTTGATTTTTTGACCTCCAGCAGATTGCATTGTTCTTTCGTTGCATGTGCACATTCCCTATGGAAGTGTCTGGTCAATGACAATTATTTGTTCAAATACTGAGAGATGTAAATGATATGGTCACAGTTGTTTCCCTTCCTAAATTCCATCTCACAGATATATAATGTATAGTGTAATGGAGTACTCAGCACAAACCTTTCATGAGTATCCCATGATCACAGGATTGACACTGGTTCATTGCATAAGAAGCAGTATTTGTCCAGAAAGTTAAAGAATATTATTAAAATCCACTTTCCATCAATTATTCCTACTCAGCATTTTACTTATTATCATACACAGCTGCCTTGAATTACTAAATTAATATTTACACAGAATCAAAATCATCTGCAATTAAATACCTTTTCACTTAAGACAGAAATATTTCATCGAACAACAAATGCAATGGCACAGTGTGTCAAGAAAACTGGGATGGGATGGGGGGCTGGCAGGGAAGAAGCAAACTTAGAGAAACAATTTGAACATTATTTTCAACTGAAAGGATTTTTTTTTAAAAAAAAGCATGACCTCTAGGTTTTCTTAATGTTACTATGACAACTTTCTCTACATCGAGTGGAAGTGTTCTAGGGATGCAAAAAAGCTCCTCGACCTTTGGCAAAATTTTAAATTCTCCAGAAGTGCTCTCCCTCTAGTATCCAAAGGCTCAGATGAAACTTAAACAGATGAAATTCTGCCTTTTCAGTTATACCTGTTGAATTTCATTTGAGTCACTAGTTACTACATACAAGAAAAAAAAAATCCTCATCTAGGAGTATTTAATATGAGTAAATCTCAGGTTTATATAGATGTACTTAAGTGGCTTAGCATTGTTATTAGAAGTCTGGAATCTAATTTCCAACACCAATTAATTTTGACACTCAGGAGCCTTGCAGTTGGCAATGCCTTTATCCGTGGAGCTAATTTTCACTAATGCAGTTGCCCCTTTGAAAGTACACACTCAAACATAAACACCACCATCATCCTCCAAAAAAAACCCAAATAAACAACAAAACCCCAAAACATTCACTGTGCAACAGATTGTCTTCAAGAGCATGCAACACTCTAATTAAAGACTTAGATGAACCTGTAAAACAAGATGTAGCTCAATGTGATTTTGCCAGCTATGGATCACACTAGACTGACCTGACAGCTTTTCTTCAATAGATTTTCAATACAACATAAGTGAGGTACAAAGAAAATCTTATCTAACAGGATTTGAGGAATGCATTACAGATGGTGTCACATTAGAGCTCGCATTAAAGTCAGAAAGGCAGGATTAGCAGATGAATTTAAAACATACAAGGAATTAAGGAGTTGAAGGAAGGGAAAATGACAGCAGTGAAAGGGAACACATCTGGTAAGAAACAGGTTATTTCAAATTCCCCAAGGATTACTCTCATAAAGTATTTCATTTAGTACTCTTATCAATGGCGTGGACACAAATAGGAGTGAGAAAGTAACACTATCTTCAATAAAGAGGAAGATTAAGTTATCAGAGAGATGGAAATCTCGAGGACTGCAGTAGAAGCACCAAAATTCAATTGCATAAAAAGAAGTAATTTTCTCAGCTAACTTGGAATTCAAACCCAGAAAACACCTGAAGAAAGGACGTGAAGGAAAGATGATCATAAAACTGTGATACCAACCCAAGAGATTATGTTATGGCCTTAGGACACAACTAATAAGAGAAATAATATAATTCTACAAGACATTCTCTGGATCAATGCATAATACACTCATCAACTGTCTTCAAGTAAGACAGAACAGGAATTGGTACAGAACAAGACCTTCAGATTGAACAGGAGAACAATGAGCTGAAAGTAAAGGGGGTTTGGGGTTGGTTGGTTGGTTTTGGGGAGGGGGTGTTAAAATCTAAATATCTAAACAAAAGGAATTGCAGCAAGTAGAGCCAAGGCTCGGAAGAACTACTTTGATGCTAAAGGATAAATCTAACAAAACAAAAAACAGATCAAAACAAACCCAAACAAGCAGGCAATGCCCTGTTGTGGGTAAATGTAGGCTAGAAATGAGAAAAATCCAAACCATTGGATCAATGATATCTTTCACGATTTTCCTGACTGCTTTAAACATAAAGCTCCCTAAATTAATGAAAGAAATTACATGACATGGAATTTGCAATATTAGGGGACAAAACTTGATGATATTAAAGGTTCTCTCCTGTTTGGAAGGAACCTCTATCCATCACCTTACATCATTTTAGGAAAAATGAGTAATATCTTTTTACACCTAGAAATCAGAAAGCAGCACAAGCAGCTGATTTACATTTAAAACCTGTCTTCTGCAGTAGAGGTCAATCATTCTGTCCATAACAGAGACCTCAGGGAAAAAAGGTTGCCATGACACATAAGGAAAACACATTGTTCAGACACAAACCTTTTGAATTGGCTGCATATTTTCACCATTATCAGTTCCTCATTATTTTGAGACTACTTGTAGATATATTTTAGAATCTATCTATGGCAAGAAAAAGTCATAGCAAATATAAAATAAAACTTTTCCTGATGAGAGTTACTGACCTAAAATTTCATAGTCTTTAACATACTGAGCATTCCTTATTCACAATCCATTACCCATGGTAAATTCCAAAGTGTCAAGTACATACAGTAAAACTATGAATTACTGAATGAATTACAGTTCTTGCTCTACAAAAAGGAAGATGTTGGAGATAGATTAGCAACATCATGTGTAGATATTAAAACCTCGCAGTAATGCCAGGAGTATAATTGAATGTGCTTTTAATGGATACATGACCTGTTTATTTCAGGGAAAAAATAGATGCTCAAAAGAAATTTTCTCTTCTCCCATCTCTGTTTCCTATCACTATTTCTTTATTTAACTCTTAGCCTCCTCTTCTACTGCTATTTACCGCTCCTCTGTCCTTGGTGCTCATAGCTCTCCTTCTCCCAGACCATTCCACTCTGAATTTATGCATGTACTATTACACAGTATTTTAAATACCACACACACACACACTGCACCCCCCCACCCTGAAGCTCATCCTCCTCAACAAGGTCCATATAGATATAGATATAGATAGATATAGATATAGATATATGTATATGCGTCACTATTAAATTGCCCTCCCTTGATCCTGTGATGGACACAGACCTTGCAGCTTTCCACAACAAAAAAGTTTCCATCATAATTTATAAAAACATTACAGGCAGGCCCACCTTCTGTCACTATCACTGAGCTCCAAGCCACAGTGCAATAAGACAACCACAAAGATTTCCAAACCAACAGGAACCTTTCCTAGGAAGCCCTTGCAGCCAGGAATAACACTGCATGTGAAGCTGCCACCTCTGCCCCAAATGCAGTAGGAACACTTGCAGGAGGGCTCTGCTGAAGAAAAGGTTCCATATGCTGCAGCAGACCCCAAGCCCAGGAATCAGCCTGGTTCTCTGAGGGCCTGTTTCCCATATTAGCAATTCCCTTAGTAAGGCCCAGGCTTATATGGTGAACACTTTGTAAAGCAGACATGCTGTCCATAGCACAGAAACAGGCAATTCACTGCTCTTCTGCAACGTGAAAAGACTCTGTCCCTGTCTCTCTCTTTTGGCCTATGCAAGCAAACCTTGGAAACAGCAATGTTCTCCATTTGAAAACACATACTGCCTCATTTGGACCTTAGCTTTCATCTGGAAAAAACATCCAGCTTTAGGTACAACATAAAAAACGATTTATTAAGTGTACACCTTGCTCTGAAATATGGAACTTTCTAGTACTCAAGCACAGACCTCCTGTTTCAGAAGCAGCAGTGACACTGTGGGGCACAGCCAAGCAAAGCAAAGAAACCACTTGGGCAGCTTTGCACAGCATGTTTTCACATATATGCTCCTATGCCAGATCCACATCAAAATCCTACCTGATTTTAAGGAGCATTTTACAACTAAACCTGATTCAATAAACATCTTAAAATCATTTACCAAGACCTAAATTGCTAAAATGCCTTCTATTGGCTTTCTGAGAACATTTGCTATAAAGGCTGCCTGAGATATGAAAAGTGCTGAGCCTCTAATTTGGAAATTTTGCTTCTCTCGGGCTGAGGCACTACCCTTAATTTCAACTGCTGGCAGTAAACAACTTCAATGAGAGGGCTATTAAGAAACAATCATTCAGAGTAAGCCTCATGGGTGACAGAGCTTGTGTTTCCAGGATTCAGTGTAAAACTGAACAGCCACAAATGTGGAGACAGTGCAACTCAGTGGAATGGATTGATCAGCCAGAAATAAATTCTGGATAACAAAACTTAATATCCTGATTTACATGTGTGTGATTTTAACAAGCATGTTTCATTAAACTTGTGAATAACTTATTACAGACTCTTGTGACATGTGGACATACTCCTGAACTTAAAAATCATTCCTGAACAGTTTTTAAGTCCTACTCTTAAAATGTTCTAGTATGAAAATTTCACCCACCATCCCAGTCTCAATCTTTTCATCCCTATTTCTTTTGTAAAAATCCAAGGAGATTTTTTAACACAAAAATGAAACCGGTTTAGATATGGTAATGATCTAATGCCTTTTATCCTATATGTATGCAGAAATACCAGAAGTCAAACACTTCTAAGCCTTCCCCCCTACTCCCCTGAATGCTCCCATAACAATTCTTTAAAACTCTGCTGCGGATTTTGAGGCAGACTAATGCAGTGGCTGTTTCATGGCATAGCCTGAGGCTACAAATGCTCCCAGCCCTCAAATGTTATCCTTCAAAGTTTTCAGAAGTTTCTCAGTTCTTTGTTTAGCTATCACATGGAGTCTCAAGCACAAGTTTCACACAAGCTAACAGGGAAAATAATTAAAAATCCCTCTGCCTTTATAAATAATTCATTACAGAAAATACAACATATACCATATGCTGGCTGCATTTCATTGTTAAATCAGAGGTGTGCATTCTGGTCTTGGGCATCAAAGGCCAGTTTCTCAATGAGTGCATAAACATCACCTGACTTCAAAAAAAGATATTTAACATTGATTTAGCCCATGTCAGTTTATAATTCTGGACAAACCAATTAAAACCTTTTAGTAGGGTTCCACCTGATGAGGTTTCTGCATTTTCCTTAAATGTTTAGAGACGAATAAGGAAAATTAACACAAGTTTCACAAAATTAGGAAATAGATACTTTTGACATAAGAACTACTTGATATTAAGGGTAAACCAAGGTCTACCTGTATTCTGGGAACAGTTATCTGCCCATGCATACACAATTTTATTTGCATAGTTATTTCTTTAAATTCACAGCAAAAATATAGCATGATAGTTGCAAAAGAAACTAATTATAAGACAAATCAACTGCTGATGAGAACAATACTTTTCAAAATAAAATTATGATTTTCAAAGTTTTCATGTTCTGAACGCATAATCAGCTAACAGGCATTAAAAAATTAGATTTAGAAGCATGCTTTGAAAGCAAGCTTGGTTTGTAGCTGGACAACAAAACAAAAAACAACTAGAACCAACTAACCAAAAACCTTAGGTGCAAAATTAAGCAAGCAAACAAAAAAGCTGCACATTTTCTTTCTACTGAACACTCTGTTTCTGAGTTCTGGGTGATCCTGGCACAGAGTGGACTCATCCTGCTGACCTGCACCAACAGAAACTTCCCCAACTTCAAGGATTTTAAACCCACAATACTGTTCATGACACAGGTTTGGAGAAGGATCTCTAATACTGCAGATTAATAACGAGTGCCTCTGATAATGCTTCTCCATTTCAGTATAAGAGCAGAATGAATCTAGTAACATGGATCTGTTTTGCTATTGCCATTCAGAACTCTGAGAGCAGTAAAACCCTTAAGAATTATATCAGTTCCAGGCTGCTACTCTGAAAGGCTACCAACAACAAAGGACTACTGAGATATGGATAAAAATATTATGTTTCCCCCTCACTTCAAGGCAATGAGGATAAAATGTTTTAAATAGGGTACATCCCCTTCTCACAATAGTGAGAAGAAATACACAAAAGAAGGAAGAAAATATCTCAGTAAAATTCCTCCCTTTAAGCTGGAATGCAGCCAGATATGTAAGTGGCCAGAGACATCAGTTAAAGGACGGGCATGTGCAGAACTGACACCTCCACACTCTGCCTGAGACATCCCATTCTGCCCTGGAGGAGAGCCACTGCATGGGCACTCCACTCACCTTAGGGGATGCTCTGCATCAGCTGGTAAACAAACAAAAGCTCTGCCTCTAGTCCTATATCTAGGACCATATGTAGTTCTGGCTGTGGACTCGCCTATGGAATGAGAATTTGCACTTGCCTCTTGTCTCTAAAAAAGTCACCTTTTGTGAAAAGTAGCCTTCACAACCAAAGTCCTACCAGCAAAATTAAAGACAAGAGAAATGTGGCTCATTAGGGACATACTGTGCCAAGTGAAACAATAACTAAGACAGATTTTTATCTCAGTTATGATTCAGCTGTAATTTCACTGTCTTCCATAGTGTTAGTATCATTCATTAGTTTCCTGTGGATGTATTCCAGCATAAACAAGGTTAGAATCAGGGTCATCCAAAGAGTTTATAACGTCTTGCACAGGGCTATGGTAGTAACCATGCTGATTCACCCTGAGTTTCTTGAAACTCTGCATTTCGACTTGGATATATGTACACTCAATACAGTACTGCTTGCATTTGTAGGATTGGGAAATTAAATTCTTTTTCAAAGACTTTCCTTTTGAGTAGAAGTAATGTTTTAGCTTTCACTAATCTTAAGCTTTCAGTTGTGATTAAGGAGATCAGCATCAAAACCAAATGAAAAATTGAGCAATTTTACTTCCTTCAGTTTAATAACGTCTTAATTTAAGATAGGATATTTATTTTCACATAAAGTATTGGCAATTTTTTGGCTTTGAATACCTTCCCTTTTAAAAATGAGGGAAAAAGCACTCCACTTGTGATTGCTTTGACGTTGTATTACCCCATCACATAGAATAACTCAAGCTCTCCAGACCCAAGCTGACATTCAGAAAGCCAAATGATCAAGCCATGTCAGTAACTTAGTTCTGTTTCTAAATATTTGGGTACTCTGCTTTAGTCTGTTTTTAAATGGACACAAAGACTATGAAACCTGTCCTAATTCTTTATTTTGCTTTACTTTTTCAAAGAGAACTTTTGCATATTTCTAATTATGATTGTCCAAAGTGTTAAATGATGGAGTCCAGGAATTATACAATAATCATAACATTGATTCAAGTAAAGCTAACAATGAAAGTAAGCAGTTCTAGTGCTATGGCATGAAAGAAAAAAATTGAAAATATGATCCTAAAGGATCATATGTTTTTAACCAGCCTCCCTGGCCCATCAGGTTTCCCATACTCAGCACTGGTGAGGCTGTAGTCAATCCTGTGCTCAGTTTTGGGCTCCTCACTACAAGAAAGACATTGAGGTGCTGGAGCATGTCCAGAGAAGGGCAGCCAAGCTGGGGAAGGGTTTGGAGCACAAGTCTGATGAGGAGCAGCTGAGGGAGCTGGGGGTGTTTAGCCCAGAGCAAGGAGGCTCAGGGTAGACCTCATCTCTCTCTACAACCACCTGAAAGGAAGGTGTAGCCAGGTGGGGGTTGGCATCTGATCCCAGATAACAGGTATCCTTTTAACTAACCAGTATCAAAGCTCTGCCTTGACTTGTTGCTACAGATGCTTTATTTAAAGAAATTTCTCATAGTCTTATTACTGTGGCTGAGAAAATGAGAAGCAGTCCTTCTGAGAGCCTTTGTCAGGTTTCGTGCTCATCACAAGCCAGCTGGCACTTAAAATTAATTACAATTGGTTACCGTAGTAACACTAAATCATTCTTGAAAGTTTCAATATTGTTTATCCTTATAGGTTTCCACAGCAATTCCAGTTGCAGTGGTAAAAGACTGAGGACTAAAGTTCAGTGGAAAAAGCAATCTAAACTGACCCCACCACTGAACCAGCACCCCTTTCTCTCTCCACCTTTCCAAAATGCATTTATAGCTTGTTGCGTTCTGTTTTAAAACATCTGATCTTTGAGTATCTACCCTTAAAAGGCTGTTGGTGAAATTCCTACTGTTCACATCAGATCCCTGCTGCTCAAGTCACAGATTCTTAGACCTCTGCTAAGTTGATATTGATTTATGTTCAATTAAAAGCATAAGGTAACTGGGCTGAAAGCAGAGACTGAGGAGCTGGTTTTGCTGTTTTTAAATAGAGAAGAATAAAGCTACTTTTATATAAATTAGGCCACACTCAGCAGTCCAAACTGCCCCTGTACTTAGGATCAAGAAGTGTCAGAAGAACATTAAGTCTTACTCAGTTGCCTAGGCTTGAAAATGAAATTTCATTTTTCTGGTAAGATGGGCTTTTCAGTGTACAGATTTTGCTGCAGGGTGAGGGGTGGAGGGTTGTAAACTTGGTATACCTAAATGCTTGGGTATATTTTGATAACCCAATCTTTTCTACCTTAGGTTTAAAAGATTTTAAAGGTAAAGATCTTACTTATAATGCAGGTGCCAAATTTGTATCTTAATTTTCTACTTGTTACAGAAGTAGTTTGAGACTTTCCTCTTAATTCTGTATGGTATAAAACCCTACCAGCTAACAGTTCTGAACAAAGCTTCCTCATATTACTGCAAACTGATGACTTTATTCAATCAACTATGTCCCTGCAAAACATGAGCTGATACAGTCATACCCCTTACCCAGATTTTATCATCTTCACCATGACATTTTCCTCCTTCTCTGAAATACGAGGAAAAAGCAGTCCTTTTGTGGTAAAAAGCTACCGTTTTTTCCTTCTACAGCCAAGGTGATCTCAATACCCCCAACACTGCAAGTGGTTTTCCACAGCTGCTTCTTGCTCTACAGCTTTTGTTACAAGAGATCAGGGATGAGAAATTCCGCTAGATTAATATAACCTCTCTCTTTACAGGTCTGTAGGAAAAAACTGGGAAACAAAGCTCAGGGTTTGAGCAAGTCATGAGTCTTGAGAGCTCAGCTATGTGGCAGGAGAGCACATAGTTAAGGCTCAAGGTTAGAAGAAATTCAGTGGCTAAACTTGTCAATAACAGACCTTTCAATTCTCACTTCTCTGTCTCCTTGTCACTACCTCTTCCACACTGCTACCTGTTCAAACATTCACAGTGAGATGCCTACTGTCTTCTCTTCCTGATCCGTGTGCCAATCACCCATGCTGGACACCTGGTGTGGGAGCCACCACGTTTGTGTGCTGTAGGGAGAGCACCTAACGGGGCTCACACGCCCAGACCAGCAGAGCTGCTCCTCCAGGTCCTCTGGATGGCCTGACTCGGATGCACACACCCACCTCATGGACCATAAAGCAAATACCCAAATCGGACATTCCCCAATACAGGTAGGTGCATGCATTGCCCCTTCAGAAAACTGTGAGAGACTTTCACTGAGTTCCCTGGTTCTTGCAGAGCCTGGAGTGAGGCTATAAAGAGTAAATTGACAACAGCTGGGCTGACGAATAGTGACCTCCCTTGGTAAAAATACCAGTATATCAACGGATGCAAAGTAATGTCTATTCAGAAGGTGAAGAATGAGGTGCAATCAACCCCGCTTTGCAGTCGAGGCGTGTGTAAAGGCAGAGTTCTGGCACCCATGATCAAAGCAAGTCAAAGACATTTCTTGAAAAGCACTATTTAAAATATATCCCGTCTTTCACAGTAACAAATAAAAATGTGCTCTTTTCACTTTTCCAGTTGCACGGAGAATTAGCACCACAGAGACTCGGGGTTCCGTGTTGGTCTAGAATAGTACATGAAGCACATTAAAATTCCTCTTCTTTTCACATATTATATGGAAGTTGTCAGGTATTTCTTTTGCAACTAATATAACAGGTAAAACCAGAATGCTTGACTATAAGAAACTCTGCATTCAAGTGAAAGTGTAGAGTGACTGAGCACTGACCTCTCCCTGCTCTTAGTGCTGCTCTCACTGGCACAGCCATAGAGAAAGAAGTAAGTAGGCTGAGCAACACAGAGTTGTAAGAACAAACCTGAGATGTACAAGGATAGAAAGTCTTCTATTGTCCAGCAGGAAAAAGAGGGGAAGAAAATCGTGCAAATAAAATAAAACATTTCTCCTGACCAGAGACAAAACCACAGGAGTACACACTGGGTGAATTTAGGTGCACCTTTTCCTGAAGTGATCTATTCATAGAGCAGCCTGTTACTGCTTCATTAACTTTGCAGATCTGGGGTTGAGATGTACAGCACTGCTTCATGCCTTGGATGCTACTCCATTCCAATGCAATCCTTTGTCACAATTAATACTAGTTAAGTACTAATCAACAAGAATAAAGATTGAAGAACTGAGTCATAGGAATTCATGTATTATGATACTGCAGGTTTCAAAGGTTGACACAGTCTGTCAGATCCTGTGGAGTTTATTAGTCAAGTTCAAATCCTAGCCTTTACCTATAATTTTTCTAAAGCCTACCTGTCCTCATCTCATATTGTCCCCACACACCTTTTCTTGGCTAAACACAGCTGTCAAGAGGAAGGCATAATTTTACCCCTACAATAACTGTGCCACTGCAGTGCTTACAAATAAAAGTAAATAAACAATGTTTAAAACCTGTTCACTTTTTTATACAGCTCTTATGCCATAATAGAATCCATCAGCTACATTGCCATTTCAGACAGAGACCATTATATAGGAGAAACCACCAATCACATTGAAATTTCTGGGAAGGGGGATGACATCTCAAAAGATTTGTCCCTGCTAATGAACTTCAAAACTGCACCTTGGGCTCGGATCTTCTATGTGACAGGCTAATATAGCACCTCACCAGTCTACCTGGCTCTCTTTTTTTTGTTCTTAATCTTTATGCTGCATGTATGGGTATCTGCCCTCTGTGTGCACTGCTCATCGGATAACACTAGGTTGCTATAGTGATTGCTTAAAAAAGAGAAAAAAGTGAAAGCTGAATTGTGGAGAACCCTGAGGCTAAAAGATGGATAAATTACCGATCCTGAAAATGAAACTTAAGTATCATTTTTCCTGAATTCTGCTGGAACTGTTTGTAAGGGAGTATATTCTCCTTTATGAAATAAAGGCATTTTTTTTCTTCTATTAAATCTTTCTGATTGGTACCTCTGTTGAAGTGATATCACAAAAAAAGGGGTAAAGAGAAGCAGTGAAAAAAAATCTGTATATTAATTTTGTACTTACCCAAGATCTTTGTTTCGAGATCAAATGGAGTTAAAATTATCTTTATGTAACACAAAATGATATGAATCACAGGGAAGTTAAATAAGACGCCTAAGGCTAAAGAGGGTCATTACTTCCCGAAACCTGAACTCAATCACTCTACATTACTGTTTCAGGTGAAGGTTTATAAATTAAAGTCCTTAACAAAAACGTGGATGTACACAGACTCACACACTCTCTTGGGTAATGAACATTTGTACACTCATAGAGTTTATTGAGAGAACACAAAATTAGCACCAAATATCCAATCAAAGTAAGCATTTCAGGCCTTACAATCCTTTAGTTTAAAGCCTAAATTGTCACACTTCCCCTCAGTGAAGCTGAAGAGCCTGACCTGCACTGGAGTCTGGGTGTATGCATCACCTACACAGCACTTCATCCCCTGCCAAGCCCTTTGCCCCACCACAGCCCAGGAGAAAGGCAACAGCCTTTCTCTGGAAGACCCTTAGGAAGAATTGTGAGTCCCACAGCATTCAAAATAAATCAGTGAAACCTCAGAACACAAAGTCTCTACTCAAAAGAGGAGATAGAAACACAAGTTGGGACCCAATGTCACTGACATAAAAGGCAGCATCAGCATCCCCTCAGGGAACCCTGTGGCTTTAAAGAGTTTCTCCAAGAGTTAAAACAACCACTTGAAAGCTGTGACTCAAACTAGCTGGCTTGTTGCAAGTGCAATAATTAGGAATCTAGTAAAATCAACCACAGAGATAGATATCGGGAGTAGCACCTATTTACAATATTCTATTATTGTTTTAGTCAAACATTCACTAGTGCTCTGAACTTTCAGAGGCAGAGTTATCTCTAGATTTGTATGACATCGGGTTGGTGAATTATTTCAGGAATACAGGCATATTTGAAGATAGTTCCATGGACAAATATGGGAAACTAATGCTTAACTAAACCTTCGTTACTGACTTAGCTTCTTTTCAGTTCCATATACCAGAGGATTTAGCTGCATGTCACCAGCATCTTCCTCAGTGGTCTTCATAGCTCTCATTTTAGTGGATTTAATCATCACACTAAGATTCTTTTTGCTTTAGCATTTCATCCACTGGGATATGTCAATGCTGGAAGCAAGCGATAAACACTCCAGCATCTGAAATTTGTACCAAAAGATCAAAACCCTTAAACTGTGTGCTTGGAAACTGCTGGATCTTTCTGGTGTTATTTTAGTCCTTATTGACAAGAAATTTAGGGGAGAGTTCCTGCTTTTCGGGAGATGGGAAATTTGCAGTAGCTTTCATTTCATCCTTCTGTTTTCTTAATTAATGGTGGGTTCTCTGTCTCTCAAGATACATAGCCTTTGTCCTGATCCTTGACTGAAAGAACAAGCTTTAAGATAATGCATAAATTACCTGATAAAAAGCCATCATCTCCCTGTCTGTAAGGCTAAACCAGCACTGATTTAACCAGGGCATTCATGCAAAATTATGCTTTTAGGGACAATATTCAAATGCAAGTGCTTTCTCACATACTGAGAAAAGCCATTGGAATATCTCCTTTAGAACACAGGAAGCCTGCCAGCCACGGGGGAATAAAAACTTTAATGAAATGAAGGAATCTAATTGACAAATATTTAGGTAAAGTTTCCAGTAAATGGCACAATATATTGTCATTCTCTCATTACCTAATTTCAAAGCTTAAAAAAAGTGACCCTTTAAGTTTACTACTTCATCTGAGCGGAAAAAAAAATCAGTCTCTTCATTCTACAAAGGTTTTGAAAGTCAGAAACAGGGCAGGTGGGAAGGCAAAAGGAAGAAAAGAAACTATTTAGTAACAAGCAGGAGACTGTGAAGTCTGTTACCAATTCCAAGACAAAAACTGCTACGTTTTAAGTATGCCTTAAGGTACCTTGTGTAATTTATGGAGAGATGCAAGTTTAGAAGCAGGTATGACAGCCACAGAATTCCCTTCCTATGATGAAGTTAACTAAGGGTATTTAAAATGTAATTTCTTAATCTAAAACTGAATTAAAGCCATAATTTCTCTTATGGGTATTTACACATTTGAGATAAAGTGATTACACAATTGAAATCCTAAAAGTAATTACTTCCTGTACATTTATATTCCAGCCCACAGATCGAGTACCTGTTGGTTGCCTTTCCTACAGAGAATTACTTGAAAGTTTTTGCATTCTCTCCTAGGGCTGAAATACAATAGGAATCCACAGAGAACATCAATTTTCTTTGCTTTTCTAATGTTTACGACTTCCCTGTAGTATTTATCAAAAAATATACAACTCCCCATAGTTAGAGCTGTGCACGCTAACAGTAGGAATTCTTGGTGTTGATGGAGCTATTGATCATACAAACATTAAAATTATGTCTCCTGTAGTAAACGCCAATAAAACAGAGGTACATTAATCAGGAAATCAATAGGCTTGTCAATAGAAAGGCTGACTTTGACCATGTAATGCAGCAGGCAGACTGACTGGATGGTGGACCAAAACACAAGTAACCCAGGCAGTGACCTTTTTGTTTGACTTCTGGCTGTGCTGATGTACTGTAGGAGTAACTGGAATGCACAGAATGAAAGGAGAGAGCTGTTTAAATTGTTCCATAGGAACAAAAGTTATTGCTGCAGTGACCTTTAGTTGTTCAGAAAGAAAAAGGAAAAGGAAAGCAAAAGGAAAAGGAAAAGGAAAAGGTAAAAAAAGGAAAAAACCTTCAACACCACAAACTGGAGGAAAATGTCCACCACCCAAAAACCAAAAGCAAAACACAAACTCAACACCCAAACTCCAAACTTCTAGGTCATGCTTTTCAATATCGCTATGTTAACAACTTCTTCACATGGATTAAGTGAAATTACATATTTTAATCCCTGACCCTAGGAGATGGTACAGTTTAACTGGGCCCTGCACTCTGAATAAATATTTCTAATGTTCTCGGCCTGAGCACTGTGCTGCAAGATTCTTTGGGAGAACCTAACTTGTTTTTCCATTTGTTGAAGGACACAAGTTTACTGAACATACATTTCAAAGTTTATATGTGAGAAACAGAATTATATACGAGTTAATGGGGAAAGTTATTCTTCTGAGTTACACTGAAATATTTTACCAAGTACTTGATGAAAAAGCATGCATTAGACAATAGAAAAGCAGGTAGCCAACAGCAGCTTATTACAGACAATTTATAATTTAAAAAAATATGGCAAAGACTTCTGCTATTTGAGCTATCTGCTTGAAAATGCAACTCTGTAAAAAAAATAAATTGATTTCACAAAGGGGGCAGTCATAGAAGATCCCTGTATTCTGTAACATTCTGAAACTCTCTTCTCACTTGTATGTCTGGACCAATATATTGCAAAGCAATACACTTTTCAAATGTGCATTACTACTCCTGATGTCAAAAATTAAAAATCATTGTTGGATCCAGGCAGGACATTTTCAGTCATATGAAACCAATTGCAATAACAAAGATTACAAAAACAACACTTCCCGTCACCATCTTGAGTGTTCTCTAAAGTCAAAAGCTCTCCTTGCTATGTTTTATTTTCCCACTACAATCTGGGCAGAAAACCTGGTCTGAATCTGGGTAAGAGTATCTAAATCAGAATTTTCCACAGTGCAGATCAAGCTTTTAATTAATTTCTTTTAAACATTTCACGGTGGGGACAAAATAAATTTCTCAATTTTACAAATTCCATATACGGAATTGCTGTAGACTGGCTGTTGCAGACCTGAGCACTTCATCTTGTATTACTGCTGAATATATTGATTAAACAAAGACCAGAAGCTGACAGGAATTAAAGAGCCGGTGTTTGGGTATGGATGATTCTGTCCATCCAATTTCAGATCAATTACTAAGCTTCTGTCAGTGGAGTATTTGTTTTGAGGAGGAATAAAGAAAAAAAGAGATCTGCTCACTGGCTTGCTAAACAGTATTGAATATATCAATCAGGCAAATTTATAAAACAGCAAATGAGCTATATGTGCTACCTAGTGTATTAGATGTATCTGAAAACAAAGGGAAAATAAATTTTTTGAAAAGGTTTTGAGCTATCCAATACAAAAGCAAAATCTGCTAAAAAAGTAGCCCACATGTATATACCCATAGGTATTAAACAGGCCACTGATGTGGTGTCCAATACAATGTAACAGAATTCATAATAATGCCAATATCATATGAGTCAGCCACAAATGTAACCTCTCCCCTTTAAGGGAAAAAAGGGAAAGAAAAAACCCTAATGAAAGAAAAAACCACCAATTCTCATAAAGAAGCATGTTTCATCTTGGACATATAATTTACTACTCACGACACTGAAAAAATTAGCTAACAAATAAAACACTGTGGATTCACCTAAAGATTCTTTTTTCATGCTTGTTGAAATAAAATCTGATGATGTGATATTATCCAAATTGCATAGGAATAGTGCAACATAAAGTTAATCCTGCACCTTGCTAATAAATTATATATGGTGGTAAAGTTTAGATTCTTAAAATGATAGTGCAACTCCTAAGCTAAGTTCTGAAAGTGATTTTATTTTCTCCTTTTCTCAACTGAAAAACCACCTTTTTGTCTCTCACAGCTCTCACTTTCTCTCTTTTCCTGTGTTCCTCTTCTCTATTTGTGCTAAACATTAACAAAGTCATAACTGGTAAAAGCCCAGGCAACTACTTTTAGGACAATTTTGTTTGATTAAAGCTTTCTTTGATAAGCTTATAAAAACATCCTTAAGTATCAGAAAACCATTGCTTTCATCTTATGTTGTTCCACATTCTTCTTAGGGAAATCTGGAGAGAATTCAGACACCCCTACTCAAATAATACTCCAAAGTCAAATGCTTGATTCAGCAGTAAAGTATGACTTTTTTTAAAAAAAATATAAAGTTTGGAACATTTGCTTCTTTAGGTGCAAACAGAGTTCATCACAATGGAGCTTGACCCTGTAGCCTGATCTGATTTATCAAGAATGCTGATGATTGCCCAAGTGCTGCTGGAATACAAAACCATTCCATGCCACTAGAAATGGGTCTTTGTTAACAAAGATTAATGTTGACCATTGTGATAACTTCTCTCTAGTTTTATTTACTTTTCTAACCATGCTGGGATGTGGGACTATGAAGCCACGCAGTTTTTAGCCTCTCCAGTATTTTCTTATTAGATATTTTCTTATTAGACCGGCTCTTCCACTTTATTTTTGGTCACTTCCCTTCCTTTTTAGGTATATTTCCACTTACACCTGGAATATGTTAATTTTTGTTGAAGATATTTATGGAGCAGCAGTCACTACACAAACTAGGTGCTATGAATTTATTTTTATTCTTACCACATTATTTCCTTCTCACACACATATATGACCCAGTTATAGTGCAGAATATGTATTTTATAGCCGAAAATAGCCCTGGTTTTGGAAGTCAAGTTAGATTGACTCACTTTGGGAACTAAGGTTATAAAGTTTTTCCCCATAACAGGTAATTTATAAGCATATTTATCACTCACTCCTCACCACAGAAACATTCCAGCAACAGAATCTACTTCAGCAAGTCAACAACAGGAATAGAGCCAGTTGACCCCTCTGCTCAGCACTGACCAGGCTCTATTGGTGTGGACTACTTTGTCCTTTTCTGCTCCCTCCGATTAAAAAGACTGAATAGGGTCCAAAGGAGGGTCACAAAGCTTCCCAAAGGCCTGAAGAACCTGTGCTTTGAGGAAAGACTGAGGAGTTAGGTATTTTCACCCTGGAGAATAAAAGGCTTAGGTGGGAAAAACATCACAGTTTTCCAGTGCTTAGAGGGCAGCTCCAACATGAAAGGAAGGTCTCTCCCCAAAGGGAGCCACATGGAGAGAACAAGACATAACCTGTACAAGTTGCACCAGGAGAGATTTCACCTTGATATAAGAAAGAATTTTTTTACAGTGAGAGCAACCAGTGACTGGAACAACCTTCCCAGGTGCATGGTAGAACGCCCATTACTGGAAGTTTTCAAGATAGAACTGGAGTGATAATTATGATAATGATTAGATAATGTCACCTAGGCTCCTTTTTCCACTAAATGCTGCACCAGCTGATCTTTCAGGGTGTGCTCAAACCTGGGCTGTTCTCTGATTCTCTGATTAAAGCTTCAGCATGTCTGGGGGATGGGTTTGGGAGACTTTAAGGCCTTTTGGCTCGAAAGAAAAACTTAGAAGCAGCTTGTTGTTTTTCAAAGTCTGTCATAGTGTCTCTACAGGTTCCTACCTGCATTTTAAAGTCACCCCTACTGCTCGTCACAGCAGATCCCATACAGAGTGTCTACAGCACCCATAAAGCCAGAATGATCACAGGAGCTTAACGAGGCCTCACTTCTTCAACCGGGCTGTCCAAGCTGCATCCCTCTTCACAGGAGCAATACAGAGCAGAATGGAGGACCTCGAGTTGAACACACAACAGGGATGTTTAATTCCTGAAAGAAGCACTTCAGTTAACTGAAAAGTTACCACAGTTAATTGCCTATTAGAAGCCACATACAAAACTGCACGGTATGTCTTGGTAAACAAAAACAATGTATAATATGTCATAACAAAACCAGACTGTTCAGAATTCCAATAAATTTGAGGTTAAAGATAAAAGAAGAAAAAAAAACCACAACAATTACATACTCCCCATGTAATTGCAAGGTTAATGAAGTTTGCTAAGAATACTGATCAAATAGTAGGGAAACATTTGCATCAAATAGTAGAAAATGAATCTGAGAAAATGGGTAAGGAACTAGGTTTTGTGGGTCCAGAAAAGGAAAATACTTCTGGAAGTAAGGGGCAGAGAAAACTATCTTACAAGGAGGTGTCAATATGACCTAAGGAAACACTTTAGATGACAGGTTCTGGAAAGAAAATATAGCCAAGAAAGAAAGGTAAGTAATTTGAAGTTTAATTTCACTTTTCATTCTGTGCTACTCAAGCAAGCTCACAGAGTAAGAGGATGAGAAGAGTTTCATACCAGGGCAGGAAAATAAAAATTTCCTTCTTGTCCCAATTATTACATTTCCTTCTTTCCTTCCATAGATTCAACTAAAATTTAAAAAAAAAACCTAGGGAAATTAATTTAATGACCATGTGTATTTGTTAACATATATTACTGAAATTGGATTGTGATGTACCAATAAAAATGTGGTTTATATATAATATAATAACTTAATATATAATAATATATTTTATCCTTTTGATATTTTCTCCTTTGAGCATTTGCTCAGAATAGGAGACAATAAACATTGCCATTTGTAGTTATGCTTCCTTCACAGGAACACCACGTGTATTTGCTTAGTCTTTGAAAATCAGAACTGTAAGTAAGTAGGATTTTTCCACATTCAAATTTTAAGGTACTTGTAAATCTTATTCAGGCTTTTTTTTTTTT
>VZRQ01009416.1:1758649-1862255 GCA_013397975.1 Machaerirhynchus nigripectus | reverse complement strand
TCTTTTTTTTTTTCTTTTTTTTCTTTTTGCATCAGCACTGTCCTGTGTAACTAGAAAGCCCATGAAAATGAACTTCCATCTGTCTGGGACCTCACACTCAGAAATGCACCTATTTCAGTCATCATATCAGCTGCAAACCAGTAGGCATCTCTACAAACTGCTCTACAAACCATCCCAAGAGGAATAGGAGAGAAGATTCAATGTCAGTTTTTGTACAAAGACAGCTTTTTATTCCTGCATCTTTATTCTTGAAAGCTTCTGAAGGAACTCACAAACCCCTTCTGTAAATTAAGCATTTCATCACATCACACCCTTGATGACAGGTAGATGTAGTAATTACCTGCAGAGCATTCAAAGCCTGTAGAATGAAATCTTGACTGCTAAAACTGTTATTTACTTCATCTAACTACCTTAATAACTGAGCATCTGTCAACTGTAGTTACTCTGTCCTGCTGTTTATCACAGAAAGATTTAGGGCAGTAGATTACAGATTCTGGGTGGCTTTTTGTGGTGACAGACTGAATTATCTCATGAAAGAGGGTCTGTTAGGTGGGTTTTTTGAGTGTAATATAGGAATTAGGCAGAAATGTGTAAGTTTATAGTGTCTCACAGCACTCACATGAAAACGTGCATCCTGAAGTGGAAAAATATTCTGAAAATATATCAACATATTATCCCTATTTTTAACTACATTGGAGGACAGAGAGGTTTTCTAGGACGTGATTCATTTAGAGGTTGATTTAAAACTTACAGATGACATTAACACACGCAGACCTTAACTGAGACAGGAGTTCTGCTACACTTGACACAGTAGATTGGGAAAAATCATCTTCAACCTTCATTTTATACATATAAAAAAGTAAAGGAAACATCAGGGGGCAGCAAAGGCCTCTAGGCAGGTAGAGAAGTGGACGAGGTGGGGTATTTTCTCTACAGTAAAGTAAGATTCAGGAAGGTCTGAGAAATGAAGGGAAAAAAAGTGGTTTATTTGTTTCTTCTGATTCCCCCTTAACCTCTCCAGCTGTTTACATGTACTAGATCCTTACTTGCTATGTAGTAGCTCTAAGCCTGAAAAGAGGAATGATGCTATTTGGTCCAGTCCTAATGTATTTTCATAGCCTAAAGAATTTAATTCTCAGATTAGCTCAGCTGAGTTCCTAACAAGTTATCTTACTGTGAGATCAGTTGGGTTAATATTGAGTCAGGCTGCATTTTCAACTATTAGAATGCTGTAATCAAAAAGGAAGAGAATCCATTCTTAGCAGAAAAATGAATGGTACCAATCCTGCAGTGTCTGCAGCCAGAGCACATCTTGGGAACTGTGACAAAGCTTGTGCTTTCCAATTGCAGTGTCCCAGCAGGAGTCATATTCCCTCTTAGCAGAGATTGTATATCAGAAGCCTTTCTTTTAGTCTTATTTTTTTATCTGGTTTGGGTTCCTATGACCAAGAGGTTCTTAAAAAATATAAGCCTGTCCACGTTAGGAGGTCTGATGGTGAGTACATCATCCTCACTGGATCTGCTATTTGTGTACAGCAAAACCAACACATCACACAGCACATGCAGCCAACGTCCACGTGGTCACCAACAAGGCCAGCTTAAACTGACCCACTCAAACGGACTGCACACAAGGGCTAGCAATGGTAGAGGCCCACCTTGAGATTACAGATCATGAACTTCTTCATGATGGGTTGGTGAAAATAACTGAGAGGGTTTTCTTACTTATTTCAGCACACAGGGCTACTAATGGATTTTTAATGCACTTCTGGTCAAATCCTGTTCAAGTGTTTGCCAGCTATTCTCCATAAAGCTATCAAAAATAGTATTTCAGAAGGAAAATTGATTTAAAGGTGAGCTGGAGTGATTAATCCACTGTCATACAGCATTAGAAGCTTTGCAGCACAGAAGTAAGATTTATTTGTTTCAGAAAATAACTGGCATTTATAATACATCTGATGAGATTATTTAGACAAACTGTCTCTTCAACATCAAAAATGGTTTCTGGAGTTATCGTGATGCAAGCACTTTGGTGCTACAACCAAACTTTTCCAAACTGACTTGTGGTACATAACAGATAAGAGCAGAGATCCCCATTTCAATGCCTCTTCATAATCTGAGCTATTTTATCTTTGTGAAATATTGGTTGAAGGCAAGTGCAAGGCATAGGCATGATCTTTGCAGTTGTAGCAGCTGCCTTGAATCTTTAAACTTTCATAAACTTAAATATCTTAAACAGAAAAGAGAGAAAGCTAGAAACAAGAGATGCTGTACTCTCATGATGTAAGAGAACATAACACCAAGAGGTGCTTTTGAAAAAAGAAGAGAGAGAACAGATATTGGCTCATATGGAAGCTACAGAGGATGGAATAGAATCAATTTCATCTCCTGAAAGTAGGCACACTTTGGCTGACTAGAGACCAAAGCAGTTATCTGCAAATGACTGTCTGGATTTGTGCTGAATTTTGCCTCATCACTATTCTGCACTATATCTGTAGCTTGAGAGGAAAACAAAAACAAAAGTAAAGGATATAAAATAAAAGGAATCAGAAAGAAGAAAAAAGATGTCACTTCTTTGCAACAGAGATGTATTGCCACCAACCTTTTCTTCAAAACCATGGTGTTTGTTTTGCAAGAGAATTATAGAATTATCTGAAAAAAAGCTGCTGAAAAATAACAGTTTAAAAAGGGGTTATTTAGTTGAAAGTTTGAAAATAACCAACTGATTTTATACCTTGTGTACATGTTCATTCATGCAAAGAGTAAATCTGATATCAATCACATTCCTCTTATAATGCCTATATTTAGTTCTGCAATGTTTAAATGTAAATATTTTCTTTTAAAAATAAATGGCCCAAGCATAAGATTTCCTCTCACATCATATTGTGCTGACAGTTGAGTACATTAAAAAGATAAGTTTTATCTAAATTTAACAGACTAAATCAATATATTTTATTGCCTGATAATTTCTACAATAACTCGTTTGCAACAAAGTTCTCCACAAATCCAGTTATCGATGGAAAACCTGCTCTTCTGAGCATCTGATGGTGATCCAAGTATCAAATTAGCAACATTGTCATAGATTTGGGTTACTGTTATTGTTGCCAACAATTTCATAACTTCATTTCAAAAGGGCAATTACTCCACAGCTGTTGATTGATACTAAACTAATATAATCTTTGTGCAGTTTAAATACTGTTGCACCTGTTTCCAATTGAATTATTAATGGGAATTGTCTATTGCAGTTATCTTTTCCTTTGCCTCGGTACAACTGAAGAAGACAACTGCATACAATGTCTGTCTCTTTTTAACTTTTATGCCTCATCTTTTAAATTCTACACTTCTGATATGGAGAACATTTTACTTCAGATATGGAGACTTCAGAGACTGAAAGAAAAAGATCTTGCTTGCGCCTACTCATTCCTGTTCTTCTCTTTCCAGCACTTATTTTCTCCATACCTGACAGGTTCTTCATATTCAGAAACTGGCTGTTAGTAGCAGATGCCCCTGCAGGAAACAGATCCTACGAAGTCCATCAAATTTCTATTCCAACACATACCATTGAGCTACCCACCAGGACAGACTGGACAGAGCACAGTTGGGTTTATTTAAACTCCTAACACTGCATTTCATGTCAGAGAATTAGTTCAGATGAGAATAGGCTCAGAGAACAACAGGGGAAGAAAACCAAATGCTGCCTTTGTTTTGCTCTCTGTGCACCACTTTCAGTATAATTATCCATTAAAAGGTATTTTGCATTTTCCTTCTGAGTGTGTATTGCCCCTGTCAGAAAAGACAGGGACAGGCAGCGATCTGAGCTGCAAGGACTGCTACACTGGATTGACACAACCATGACTTATTCACTTGTTGGTTTGTTTTCAGATGCCAATAATCATTACCTTTAAGATCCAGAAAACATCGCATAAATGGTGACATTTTCATTAAGCTGCAATAAGATATCATATCGACCCCCAGGAAGATTAAAAAAAAAAACAAACAACCAAACTTTAGTAGAAAAATGGTTTGAATGGATTGAGAGGTTTTTGCCACAGAAAATGGAGTGCCTCAAGTAACAGCAGACACTGAAGTAGAAACCCTTTAGCAGTTCCTTTTGGTTTAAAATTTGCAGAAATATATTAAATAGCTATGACATTTGTGATGCATTTCATTGAGATCACTACTTTGGTAAAAAATTATTTCACTTGTGTTCTACAGTCTTAAATATTATGGATGTTTCAACACTGTTGAAGCTGTAATCTCTGTACTTCTTAATAACTTAATGAATTTAATGAATTTAAGTTGCTCTGTAATTTTGACTGAATAATAATGGTAGAACAAATAATTACGTATATTTCAAGTGACTCAAATCATTACTTAAGTTTCAGGTAGTGTTCCAGCAAGTTACCTATTGAAGCCTGTAGGTACTACTAATTTGTTGAACCAAATACCATTGTACATACACCTATTTAACTAAATAAGTTAATTAGGATATTCTTGTTGTCTTAATCTTCAGCAATGAAAACAGACCTGACAATCTCTGTTAGTTGAGTAAAATCCCTATAATCTTGTGACTTTGTCTCTTAATGGTTAGGTATATTTTAAACCTCTAGAGTAGCCAAGTTAATTCTACTCCATAATAGTCACTGTTGTAAAATTTGACTTTTATGGCATTCCAATTCTCAGAACCAATTAGCACACTTTATTACCCCATTTGGAGCAGTTCCAAGTTTACAACCATATCAGTATACTTCATTATTACTTTATTTAAACAGTCTGACTTAGACCCTTGCTACTGTAAGGTGGTCTGCTATCAAATTCTGGAAGTATTGCATATATTAAACAGATGTCAACACTACAGATTTTTAATTAGTTGCTCTTATTTTGTAACATTTACTCAGGCTCCCGAGTACTGGCACAATTTGGTGCCAGACAGATATGACGTCCTTCAAATTGGACAAGAGGGGAAAAGAGGTCATGGGAATGAAAATAATAAAAGGTCAAAGTCAAGTTTAAATGCGGAATAGCTACAAGACACTTCAGGTAATAGCTTGACAGTGTAAATGTGGCACACAATAGAGAGGTTTGTAGTCCATGGAAATCATGTAGGTTTGTCCTTGGCTTTCGAGCACACAGAAACTCAGAGATTTTGATAAGTACCTGGCTCTTGTAATTTGCAATCTGCTGCTATGGCAAAGATAAATAATTAATCAAAACCTTTTTTTAGCAAGGTTCAAGGAAGTAGTCAGAAGAGCAGATTAAACATGCAGAGGAAGAGTACTGCATCTCACCTACCCTTTTGCTCAAGCCAGCAGTGATTTCTGTATTGTTTAGTCCTATGAAGGCTAAAGAGATGAGCAAACTAGGTCACTCAGCGGCTCAGAATCGTTGCCATTTATTTAGAGGATAGCTCACAATAAATCCACTTGCAGCTGTGGTTTAGCTAAGAGTCAGAAGCCCAGTGTCATGGATATCCACCTCTCATAACCCTTTCTTAACACATACTTCTCCAAGCCACTGGAAAAACAACCTGGGGACTCAGCAAGACATTTCTGGCAAGCTAACTCACTACTGCACTCTCCATGTTTTGGCTTTGTCAGCCCAAAAGATCTCTTGTCTGTAACTTTTGTTGCAATATTTCAGACCAATTTACAATAATTTCTAGAAAATGTAGTCTTAAGTTGGTCCACTGGAAAAGAAAATCTATAAAGAATTTTGCTGAGCTAAGTCAACATGAAAGATATGAAATATTGCAACAAGAAGTAGAAATGAAACATTTCTATTTTCCTCATATTTTTTTTTTTAAATTGTACTTCTCTTTGCATTTTTGGGGTAAAAATATTGTGACATCCACAAAAGATCTCAAGATAGAGCAATTGCACTTTCCTAACAGCAAAACTGATAGAAGCCTAAGGGAAATTAAGCTAGTTACTATTGTGTATCAAGATGAAAGTCTGGATAATGAATGAGAAAGGTATTACAAGCCTGATTCCTGACCCATTGCTAAGGCAGGCAAGCTGAAAACATTTTTAAATTGGGGATTACAATGTCAGAAATATAAATAAATTTATGGGGCACTATTTTCTGTGGGCTGCCAGAAATGGCTGTGAGAAGGGGCTTGTGTTTTTTCGCTTTCACATCAAAGGAGTCTATTCCAAACACTATGATGTGATTCTATGGAAAATAGTAAACATATCTACTAATGCCACATATCTACTAATGCCACACTTCATTTTCATTATTCCTTTTTGGTTAGTGAGGAGCCACTTCTGAATTTTCTCATGCAACATCCTGAGAGACAGTAAAAACAAGGATTGGCAGGACCAGGCCATCCCACCCACATTAAGATCCCCCTCCTTCCTTCAGACTCACACTGGGAAGCAGCCTCAGTGGAAAGGTCCCTACTGTGTAGTATTTCATCTCTGAAAGTGAGACAGTGCTGTAGACATTATGCTAACTTAATGAAATTCCTAAATCCCTGTAAGGGCCATAGGCTCTTTAACCAAATAGTCAGTCACAAAGTTAGAAGGATCCAGCACAGAAGCACCTGGATATGGGAGTAAGAATCGACATACCCTGACCACGCACCAAGAGCTGCAAGCAAACTCAGCACTGAAGAGAGAGCAGGCAATTGCATCACTGAAAGAGGCTCCCTCCTTTTGGCCTCTTAAATGCAAATGCCAGCATGAAAACAACAGCCTCTTCTGAGGTGATAAGGCATTAGCTCCTTTCCTGCAGAGGAAGGAATTTTTAGCTGAGGAGGAGATAAATCAACTCCAAATAGACAAAATTCACCAGCAAAAAGGTCTGTGAAGTTTGTAACTCCCATGTGGATTTTTGAATTACCTTTGCAGGTTTTTATCTTCATGCTAAAATTCAAGAGCATGTAAACTTTGCTTCAAGTTAAATTTTGAAAGACCTGCACAGTGTTCCTGATTATGTTTCAAAGAACTAGCACAATTCAGCTAAGCTTTTAAACACATCAGGATGCACAAAAGCTAAAACTTGACTCTTAATTTTAATCTATTTTCTGAAGTCAATAAATCTCACATGACTGCACTAGGTTTACACATGCTTCTTTCTCTGTATTTCGCTTCCATTTAAAAAAATCGTTTATTAACTTGGCAGCACATTTTTATCAAAGCCGAATATCACTAAGGTTTTCAAGAGAATCAAATATCTACTGCTGTTGTGAAAAACAGGTAGCCTGAAATACTAGTGTCAAGACCTAAGCACCCTGCTAGAGGAAAAATCTTGATGTGTGAGTTCCCATTATGTCAGACCAGATAAACATCATGGAAAATATTCAATAAAGTCACAAGCTGGAGGAAAAATTGAAAATTGAGACCAATTTATCACGAGATACGGATACACTGGAATGTGTATAACTTTTAGTGCTGGTAGAACTGTTTTTCCCCATCTTAACTGCTTTTTTTTTTCCATGATAAAGACCTGATATTGACCATCCAATATGGATGCACTATTAAAGTTTTCTCTCTCTTTAGGTTGGTTTTCCTTACTAGTGACACAGTTATTTAAAAAATCTGAAAGTTGGAGGGGCACATTAGGGTTTCAGAGACAGTGAAATTAGAGAAGATAAGTATTTCTCAGAGTTATAGCCATTAAAATATATGGTGATAGGTTTTTTTAAAATTTTCTCAGTTGTTTTGAATATTTTCTCATTTTCTTAAGGAGATTAATGTATGTCACAAAAATGTCAGTTTCTGACAACTGCAAAGATTTCAAAAAGCACTCTGGCATCATATCAGCTTGACTGATAACTTTGTGGAATGTGAAGAAAACATAAATAAAATCACTATTTTAAAAGGAGCAGCCCTTAAGAAATTCATGTATTATATTTGTAACCTGGTAACAAAACAAAACTTTCAATGAATGTAGGGTAAGACTTGACATGGGAAATATTTCTGAAAAATTTGGTCATGTTTTGCTTGATTATAAGATTATTTAACTTAGCAACAAAATCTGAGATATCTTTATTTAGTTTTGAGAGTTTCTTCCTCGCCCATCACCCACGCTTTAGCTTTATTGTTTAAAAAGACATAAAAATTATTTTTATGGAGCCAAACTCTCCAAATCTAGCACACCAGCAGTCCAGTTTCATAAGTGTCTATGTATATTCAATATTTTTTCTTTATCATATATCACGTGCCCATCCTATCTATCACAGTTCCTAGAAATACAATAACAGCACGCTGCACCTTTTCTGCCAGGAAAATTGGATAGCAGAAGAAGGAAAAAATTCAGGTCAACTGCAATTTTTTGGTTGAGAAATATGTAATGTAAAATTGGCAAGGCAGCAGTGAGGAAAACTATGGGGAGATTCAGGAAGTAGGCCAGCAAAGAAAAGTATGTGTACCTCCTATAGCTGGTAAAAGGGTCAGGTAGAATATAAAGTGGGCAGAAAAAGATCAAACGGTAAAAAGCAATTAACCCCTTGGCACTGGGAATTGGGATTTCCTGACACCAACTGCTAATACTGGCCTTAGGGGGTTATAGGATCAAATAATAAGCCAAGTCCTGAAATAAAAGCTATCATTTCAGACAGTAAGGGAAGGCATTTCAAGTACATTCTGGGCTGCCAGACTAGCATGGTACAAGGGGAAAGGCATGGAGGAGAAACACGCTGCAAGATAAATGGTAAAAATAGTTTTCCAGATTTGGACTCAAACAGATTTCAACAAACCCTTTTTTTTCTTTCTGAATTAAACACAGCTTTGTCCTATATATCTGTGATCTGTGACCTCACCCAGCTCTTTTCTGATACACAGGGAGATTTAACCTCCATTTTTTGAGCAAGTTCCCTCTCATTTTGTGACTAACTTCTGAGCATTGTCTATACTAGCTGTAGGTGGTTTACTTAATTGTCTAAAACATTATGGTTCTTTTACTTTCCTTCTTCATAGAAAGGAAAAAAAGCAGAGGGAAAAATGAAGGCAAGTGATAAAAGAGAAATTCCATAACAAAACCACCAACCATTGATAGTCAACCAATCTGAGAAATGACACAATTCTAACAGCAATAAAACTACAGTTATGGTAGAGGGGTTGTTAGGGGATTTATTTTTTGTTTTTATATAGGCTATTTGTTTCAGGACATCTCAGGACCTACACTTACTAACTGTTTAAAAAGTTACTAATTTATAGCTTTAAATAACTCTCTTATTTAAAAAAAAAATTACTGGATTTTCAAACCAGATGATCATTTATACTATGGAAACTCTTACTGAACAGAGGATGAAGCTGTTTTTTTTTCTTCAGTGCAAACCAAACATTCAGAAGCTCTTATATAAACACCAATCTTATCACAAAACTTCAGTGGGTGAAAATATTCTTAACCCTTTTGAAATCAGTGATACTTCAGTGATTCCCACTAGCTAAAAATCCAGCATGGCTGCATTCTGAAATTTCTAGCATTTTTCACTGACATCAACCTTTGACATCAACTTCAGTGTTTTGTTTGAAATTTTGTTTATAAGTACAGGATTCTTTGTCATCTACCTGTCTTCATGGACCTGTAACAGAGATTAACTACCAGGAGGCTGAGGTCAAGTTAAAAGTTTCACAGAACCTGATACTCCCTCACAATTGCTTGTGTTTGGCCAAACCATCTAGTGGAGCTGTTAGCAGCTGCCTACAAAACAGAACCTCACGAGATCTGGATTTCAGGCAGAAGATGCCATGAACTGGGTATCACCTAGACCCAAAGGTATTGCTCCGAACTGCATCACTTTGTACAGCCACGGCTTCAGTTTGGAATTGTTCTCACTGAATTCAATGAAAACATCTCTGCCATCTTCAGTGGTCCTGGTCCAGGCTCTGAGAGAGCACAGGAAACAAAGATTGCTGAATTCTACGAGGATTAAGAGCAGTGGGAAGGAGGAAAAATGACAGAAAAGATATGGAAAGACATAACACAAAAGTAAAGGAGAAACGTGGAGGAAAGACCAAGCTATAGAGAATCCCACTGTGATACAGCACCATACAAAAGACAGTGAAAGGTACCTGTTACAAGCTGCTCTACCAAAAAATAAACTAACTACCTAACTAACTAAACAAGAAAAAAAAATGCTGCCAGTTGGCAAGACCAACACACCTTGCAGTTCAAAAATCAAATGCAATACATGACATGGCTCTTTGCTTGGTGGCCTGAAAATATACAGAGTGGCACTTCATGTAAATTTATGACATGATTCTCTAGAACATCAATCACAAAATGGATCCCTAAGGAAAAGTACTCGTCAACAGCTTCCTCTCCCAAAGGGAGTACCCAGCGAGCACATTATGCTCCTTTTAAGTGCTCTACACAAACATTCTCTCAATGAAACATCGTATCCAATTCTTTGCTTCCCCAAACTTCTCTAATGAAGTCTAAAATAAATTATTACCTGCTAGGCCAAAACAGAAATGAAAAATATGAATCTGATAAAATATTAAAGAATATTCAGATTATTATCAGGATCCTACCATTCCTCACATACCTTTTGTTCTCCAAACCATATTTGAGAAGTCAAGACAAGAAATCCTGACCTCCTACAGCCTGAGAACACAGTGTGACTCCTTTCAAGACTAAATAAAATTGAATAATTAGAATGTAAACTCTACCTTCAAGTTGCCACCAATTAACACCTTTGTTCTGAATTCAACAGCTTCCTAGAAAGCAGGGGGAGAAGGTAACAAATGGAAAACATCACATAGTAAATGATCAAATAAAGTTTAAAATATATAAAGATACATATTTTACAGATATGTTAAGCTCATTTGAAGTTCCTCCAAATAACTCAGAGCCTTACTGTTTTATGTAAATAGACTAATTTTTTTTAATTTGTATTATGTAGGCATATTGATATTCTTATAATGCAAAACAGCTTTTCAGTGAATATTTTAGTCTCAGACTACATTGTTATAGGAATAGACTAATTTTTTTTTGTACCATTATTTAAAATCAGTTATTTAATATCAGTATTAAGCAGTTCTTCCACTGCACCCTTAGGGAGAGACAGTAGCCAGCATGATAGAGAATTTAAATTATGTGGACCAAATGAACACACGGATAAACTGACCATAAAGCTGCATCTTGATGTGACGCATTTTGGAGGTGAGTCTGGAAACAAATAGGCAGGAGACTAATTTTTGCTCTATTTTCAGTTGTTTTATAAGCCAATGAATCTGTATGTGAAAATTGTAGCTTTGGTGGTGACTATCATGAATAAAGAAGACAGGTTGGGATAAAGTGTATTCTCAAAGCATTGTTCCCTGTATGTACGTTATCTTTCCTCTTATCTGTTTATCCTAGGGAGATTAGTGATTATAACCACACTGTATTCACGGTTCAGCATTCCCTTCTCTTCCTTCAGAGATATTTCAGAAGGTAGTGGTCCACACCTGTCATTCCAAACAAACAAGCTCGCTTCTCTTCAGAAGCTGCTGCTATGAAGACAGAGCTGCCTGGCATCTGCAACACACTAAGACATGATGAAACTCATCACAATTCAGCTAAAGGAATAAAATTTCCACCTGTGTGCTGCTGACTGCTTAAAAGGACTCACCCAAATTCCTGGGACAGCCTGAACATGCACTTGCAGAAAAGAATTAAAAAACTTAAAGGGGAACTGACGTGATTCTCTCTCCATACTTAGTCTTATACTGACTTTTTTACTTTTTAAAACATTGTTATGGAGAGGTGGTCCTGCTGAAGTTGTCATTCTTATACTCTATATATATATATATGTATATATACCCCATATATATATATATATATGACACTACACCCAAGATCTCTCTCCATGATTTTCAGCTTTACTCCCCACAACACCTCAAAATCATGCCCAATCATTCTCTTTGGAGACAACTCTAGGGAATTTCATATATACACTGTATGCTGAAAATAAGTAAACTGGTGCTCATTGCATGCAATAAAGCACATATATCACTAAGTGACATGAAGATGAGTTGAAAAAAAACCAAATTCAAACACAGTTTTGGCACAAAGACTCAGATGTTCCTCTCAAGTACTCTGCAAGCCCAACTTCTGCCCAATAACTTCTCTCCCACCTAAACTTTGTCTGTTTTTGAAATAATTTCTGCAAGCTATCAGAGTGTGCTGATGCTGCATGATTGGGAGACTAGTAGCCCTAGTTAATGCTGCCAAAGATCATCTCTCCAAGGTGTATTTCAAATAGAAATGCAAGTGCTTCGAACCAACTTTTGAAGGAAGGCCTTCTTCCTTCCCCACTGCCCACAGTGATACATGTTCTGACAGGTACTCAAACCAGATATGAATGCCATTCACTGCTACTACTGAAAGTCATTTCCTACATAATATTTTTACAACTACACGTGGGGTAAGGCCTCACGACAAGATTGATCAGCAGCAGTCCACAGATGGTTAAGAAATCTTAGCTGATCAGAAAAAAATGCTTTGAACTGATGATCATAGAAAAGCAATACTGGCTAAATCAAAGGTTTCTTTCTTATACCCCGGGGCAGAGCGGGGGGAGGAGGGAATTCCTTTTGGATGTCATAATTGCTAGTTAACAAACAAGGTGGTTTAAGACAGAAAGAAAGCTCCAGCTTTAGACCTAAGTCAGTTCTTGAACTGGTAAAAGTATTTACCACTATAAACCACTATCGACTTCTAGGTGCAGTGCACAAAATCTTTTTTGATCACTGATAAATTTTATATTCAGAAAAACATCTCTTTCCCTGCCAGAAGCTCTTTATTCCATGGCTTTTAACAGTCTACGACTCCTTCATCTGTTCAGGGTTGTGAATAATTGGAAGTCATGCTGTCCTTGCAAAATATTTGTCATATGTAATCATAAAATAAACAAAATATATTACCAGTTTCTAAATGAGACTGGTAGATTAGCAATTCTGAACTTTTATTCTAGAATGAATAAACCTGTAATTGCACAGTATAATTTGGCAGGGATCACTTAGGAAACACTGTATGAATACACATCATATTATTCTAATGTCATGTAATATTTTCCAAATTATATGGGTATTTCTTCAGAAAGTTCAGAGAAAAAAAAAATAGCAGGTACGCATGTCTGTTTCAATACACATTTCCTTTTCTATGTATTCTGTAGAAAAGATTCCCCCCCATAGTTATCCTTGGATTGCTGCAAAATGACAGCTATAATTATACAGGAGAACCTTCTACCTTCCCTGAAGGGCAGGAATTACAGCAGGAAACAGTCTGAAAACCAGCCAAATGCTTGTTTAAAACTGCTTGAATGCTTTGCGAGTGAGGTATTTTTCAGCTGGGGCTCTTCTTTCAACCACACAGAACAATGGCTCATATAAATGCAAAACAGGTATGAGAAACAGGCAGCATGGTTTCCCCAATCTGAGGCTATTAACCATCTGACCCAGCACTGGCAGGATGCAGCTCAAGAACGTCACCACTCCCTCTGACAGAGCCCAAGGACCAGGGAACATATTGTGAAAGATAAAGGGGCAAAACAGAAAGTATAAAGTCCTCCATCCTCCTAGGCAAAGAAATATATTGCAGTAAAACTTTTAAAGCGTTTTTCCCTGTTTTACGCAGCCTGCTTTTTACATAAAGGAAACAGGAGGACAAAGTCCTCTCTCACACACACAAAACCTTTAAAAAGCTGTTTGAAAAGCTTTACAGTTTCAACAGAGGCTTCCTGCAGCCCTTTGAGAAGGCAAGCAGTGCTTTTAAGTACAATATTCTTATTCTTTTCAGCTTGTAGATAAAATCCAAGTCTGATGGAGAGCATCCCCCTCATGCACCAGTTTTGCAAGGAAAATTAAATTTATCTCACTGATAGCGTCATAAGCATGCAGTGGACTAGCAAACATATGTCAGAATATCACCACAGTGAAATTAATAAGTCTGCAGATGTGAGCACAGCATCAGACTTACATTTTAGGCAAGGTTATTAACACAAACTGGTTCAGTAATAGAACAGTAAAGTAACCATGCAAGCTCTTCACATCTGGATAAAGACAAACAGATATTTATAAAAGTGGGATTAAAAACGTAATTAACATCCCAAATAAGGATGTTTTCTTCAGTTAGTATCTAAGGTACCAGAATTTATTCTCTGATCTCAGAAAACCCAAGGAGTTTCCTTGCCAAGGATACAACATTTCCTCATGACCTTAGTTTCCCTGAAGTTTCTGTTCATGCAGTGGAAACTCGGATATGAAGATACAGCAAGAGACATCTCCCATCTAAAAACATGCCAGCATTCCAACAGTACCTGCAGCTGAGCATGCTGAGCACTGTATTCCATGTACCAAACTGCAAAATACCGATTGTGGTTTTTAACAGTATACCTTTACAAGAGGTGCTGAAAATACTTAACTCATTTTTCTTCCCTCTGGCCAAGCGGTGTGGGTCCCACAGGCTGAATTCAGGTGAGCACCTAACCATTAAGAAAAGCAAGGGGATATCACATCCTGTACCAATCATCAGGTGGAACTCCTTTCCGTAGGGGTTTCTCTACTGCAGATCTGACCTGGAACTAAGGCAAAAGTTTAACAAAATACATCGAATCTATGAGCCTTTATTGGTGTAAATTTAAACCATAAATTGGTAGCTCTTCATTTCAACTGGGAGTTAGGCTGTGCTTAAAATTTAGCTCACAGGGTGAGGATTATGGTTCTTAACCAAAATTAATTAATGACAGAATGAAACTCACCAACACCAGTCTTCTGTGCATTCATATTGTGTATTTAATACGAGCTCATGCTTTCAAGCCTGTTGATTTTGCTGAAATAACATACATTCAATGTTCAAAATTTTAACTTCCATTCAGTTCCATGTCTCCATTCTGTAGAGTGTCTCTCACTGAAAAAATAGGTCTTTTCCTTTACTGCTTCCCATAAGATGCATGAAATGGGGTGAGAGGGTACCATATGGTTATATACCCATATTTATAACTAGAGAAAATTAAATAGAAGGAAACTCAAAGCAATTTTATAAAGCAATTGTATAAATGTTAAAAAATTATTGTATAAAGTATTTGGGTAAAATCAGTCACCTGGTCTGTGCTACTGGCATTCATGTTATTTAACACAACTGCAGGCCAGATCAGGAAATCATGAAAGGTGACAGATTAAGACTTTTTTAATTGAGATTAGATTCAATATTTTCTGAAGAAACCAAAAATAGACATCATGTGCTAGTCCCAGTGGCAATTATCCAAGTTAGAAATAAAAAATTATTAACATATGAAAATACATAATAGAAAGGAATCACTATGCTGTTTTAAACATGATTATTTCCAGCCTGTATTTCCACCTTATGTAATGCAAGTTACCCACTGATTAATCTTTAAGACCCAATTCCAGTTTTAGCTCTAAGGGAGACATCTCTGAAGACATTTTCTTAACTTATTAAGGTAAATATGATGTATGGCATTAATCTAACAAGACATGGAATTATTTTAGGCATGCAGGAAATGAAAATCAATTTCCACATGTATCAAAAATGCATGCAGGTTAAAACTTGCACAAAACTCACCTTGGAGAAGGCTTAAAATGAGTTACTCAGCTGATCTGGGAATATGAAATTAGACTTTGGTGAAATATTAGAACCCTTGTTTTGAAAAATCTACAGATATATTCAGAGACTAAACATTATTAACACGCAGCTACCATTCCTATTGAAGGAATTCTTATGCAAGGAATGTATTTTGATCTGTGATAAGCATATACAACATAGGTTTGGGATGGTGACAGGAATTATTCTGCATACATATGCCACATTTTTAATTATTTTGACCTCTGAGATGATCTCAGTTGGTTGGAGCATGGTGCTGATAACACCAAGGTTGTGGGTTTGATCCCCATATGGATCATTCACTTAAGAGTTGGACTCGATGGTCCATGTGAATCCCTTCTGACTCAGAATATTCTGTGATTTATTTTATTTTAACTTTCAATTTAAATTATGCTTGGATAAATTTGAAAAATTCTAAAATCCAGAATATAGCAATTTTCTTTCATTTACCCATATACTCTAAAGTTGCACAGTACTTCTCAGATCAAGATAATATTTAAGTTTATTGACAAATGCAACAGAATTTAACTGAACATCTTCTAATACTTCATAGCCAAATAAGCGAAAGTTTGCTTTTTCACCTGTTTTCAGAACAATGACTGAAAAAATCTGCACCCCTAAATATAATAAAAATCTGAAAGAAACCCAAGAATAAATACTGAAAAAATAAACCAGCACACTGAGTCAAAGGGAGGAAAAGAACAGTACTGACTTCTGACAAGAGATGGATATTAAGTCTGCATTTTATTTATTACACACATTTGCTATGTGCATCTGGTTTTTATATTTACCAATCCACTGTTTGCACACTGACTGCTTCCTATATTCTCCTATCCCACTGGACCGGGAGAATAAATCCTTGCACTCTTCCTCTTTGAAACAGTGCTCACATTTACAGAGACTCTAAAGCAGCTGCCTCCACTGAGTCAAAACCACAACAAGCATTACAAATGGCATGGCAGGGCAGCATGCCACTGCCTATTCCACTGGGCACGGTGGTTTCACCACAAGAAATCCATTATCCTCTACTCTGCCAGGCACAAAAGAGTCATGACTTACTGTCATGAATCTGTGCCCTCACTGAATTCCTATTCCCGTTTCTGGACTGTGCCTAAATGACCTTTATATACAGGCATATATCAGGCAGTTCTTAAGATCCAAGATTATTTTTTTCTTGTGATCCACGATTATTTTTTTCAATCCAAATCCTGCCAGTTTTGGTTTTCCTCCAAAGAAATATCTATCCACATTTTAGGAGCACATGAAATCACTAAAGATATGCTTAAGAATCTGAACACCTCCTTTCCTTTCTTTCTACCACAGTCATCCTTGGGCTACCGAAAACAGCTCCTTACATTTCCTAGTCCATACTCATCTTTCTGCAGAGAAGAATTGCATAAAGAGTGATGTACTTCACTCACAAGACAGAAGCACTGGTATATTTGATTGATATAAGTCAGTGAGTGAACAGCCTTCAATGGTAAAGGCAGTACTGGTCTAACAAGATTAGATGGCAAGGTACACAGGTATTTACTGCCTAAAGGACAGGGTCAGACACAACTGTCAGGAGGACCCTGCCTTTGAGCCATGAGGTTCAGAAAGGACCCCCTTGTGCTCTGAACACCTTCTCAGAAAGGAGTCCCCAAACAGGTGGATGCAGACAGCCCCGGAGATGGTCAATGGTTTCTGTCTGAAGGTTCATATGTGCACAGCTGATCCTTTCTATCTGTCAGCTTTCAGAGTTTCAGTACTGTTATTCCCAGTTTGTTTACTGAGTAACTGATAAGGGTTCTCTTAAACTTGAGGAGTAGAAAGCTTGAGAGTCACACCATCCCTACTCCAGGGGAGATCCTGGTGTGCAGCCCACTGTTGGGCAGGAGAGCTCAGTGGCCTGTGGGCTGCCTAGCCTTTATGGACTAGGATGATTTACTTATAATATCTCATACCCACGAGGTGCAAGACAGCCCTGGGCTACTGTGTTGCCTCACTGGGATGAGGTGGGACTTGCAATTTATCAGATTAATACATCCCCACACAAAAACCCAGCCAGAACCAGCCAAATCTCTGCTTTGGATCTCAGTGGGGAATTTCTCATGTACAAGTTAATGAAGCTATTCTTTATGTTACCATAAAAAAAGACAAAAGCAGTTTTTGGTGTAACTACTAACAGAATAAATGATCAAACACAGGAATGTGGTGGTAGACTTCTGGCAAATCCAAAGACAGCTTCAAAGATAATCTTCAAAGTAAAGCCGGATAAAATGCCTGCACCCATACTGATTCAAAAAGTAAAGTGAGCTTATTTACATACTTCTGTATGCATTTCCTGCTACAACCTATTTACACAGGAAACTACTTTTAATTCAGAAAAGTGTCTTTTTACTGATTAAGATAATGAACTTCCAAAGTAACTCAAATTTAATATAATATGATGACCTGAATGTTAATAAAGAAGTAGTACACTTTATACATTCATCCTACCAAATTTCATACCAATTTTAATGTTTAAACAAGCTCCTATACAGTTGAAACTCAGTTCATCCACACTCAATTCATCTGCCTGTCCACACAAACAGAATTCAGTGTAGGGTGGTGATCTCAAGTATGATCATGTAGTGAATTACAAGTTGTAAATTCCCAGTTCCCAATTTTGTGCTTAAATAAACTGTTTAATTTAATGGGAAACCACTTTCCAAATTTAAAATAGAATCTCTGCAAAGTGCTCATTTTTGTTCAGCTTTTCAAATCTTCTATCTCTATGGCAAGTGAGCCACTCAGAAAGAATTTTCAGTAAGTGGTATCAAGTGGGCCCAAAATACCCATTGACCTTGAAAGCAGAAAATGGAAACAGTCACTTCAAATGATGTAATTTGTATTCTCCAGTAGTGTTAGACTGAATATCATCCAGCTAATCTGTAGAACTCTCAAACCATTATGATTTACCCTATGAAACAGATCATTGTCAGAAGAACTAGCAATATTGGAGAAGTACCCTTTACTCAGCTTTTATACAACAGCCAAGAGATTTCTGATGTTCTCAGGGATGTAACCACCACAAATATTCTGGGGGTAAAGACAAATCTTGATCACAACAATACAAAAACACCTCCAGACAGTGAGTGACAGCAATTTAAGAACAGCGAGGGTTTTTAAAAAATCTTTGGAATTTCAAGATATGAGGGTATTCAAGACTTAAGTAGGACAAAAAATCAATGACAGGTCAGTAACTTGCGTTTTACATTACCAAAATGCAATAAAAAAACTAGTGGGTCAAAACAAGCAAATTGAAAAGCCTTCCCTAAGCACTGATCAGCAACACTGGAAACACATTATACACAAATGGAAGGAGCAATCTTATTTCTTGAAGACAACAGTGGCAATCAAAAAGAAAAATCCACCAAGACCACAACCCACCCCACCCCTGTAAAAAAATTCATATTTTATAAGTCTATGTTAGAGGCCATGAGCACTTACTCCCAGTTGCAATGTATCCTTCCTCTACCTCTCAGGGGAGTACTGAACACATCCCTGTGTTAGCATGGTAACAAATATATGCTTCTTGAAATTTCCAACCTAGATATTACTATTTTAAAATAAATTTCTTCATCCTTATGATGCAAACTAGACATTCACCTTTCACAGAAAGCCCCCTTTTCTTCTCCCTCTCTCCTAATACAAATCTGTTAATAGAATGCAATCATATTAGCGTTTGCATTTCTCCCAGCCTAAATAAGACAGGCTTTCATCTACTCTCATGGAATCAGCTCTCCCCTTCCTAGAAAGCACTGGCAGCAAAATCGTGCTCCTTTCCCAGTGGATATGGTTTTGCAGTGCTAATGTGGCATGGAAGGCAACACACTCAGGGAATATTTCATATTTCACAGATGGATACTGGATTGAATGAAACACATATCATTGATACTGTCAACTGCAAAGTACAAATGAGAAGAACAGTGATGATGATAATAACACAGCTTCAGAATCTACCTACAAATGTTGCTGTAAGTAGCAAAATCCAGATGCTACGAGGTCTGGGGGAAGCATTCAAAATATTTTAATATAAATTCCTAAACTTCTTCAATGAAAATATCTTATCTGATCTCAGGTCAAATTCTCCCAGATTTCTAGCAGACACTATTAATTTTAAATTATGACCGCAAATATTTCTTCATCTGAAAAAAAGAAAATACACAACTTCCTACTAAAACTGCATATAATAGTGTCAAAAATTTTAACATAGCCAAGCTAATGACAGATCAGAGACTCAACTCAGTATAAAGTCCAGTTGGTTACCTTCTGAGATGTGCTAAACCATGCAACTGAGGATGCTCCACACAAAATCACTCTACTATTGAATGAAAATACTATCAAACTGAAAAACAATGAAAATCATTTACAACCAAACTGGCTTGGTAATAAACCACGTGACATGCATCACCTGTGGCAAAAGAAACTGTTGGTATTACACAGCATTTATACTCTTGTTGACAGGGAAGAGAAATCATTCTCAGAAGAGGTACAGGAAAACACACTGTACACAGAGTTCTAATGAAATATACTGAAAATATTTCTACAATAATTAATTTTGGCCTATGTGCCAGTTGTTGCTTTGACCATAATGTTATGATTTATTCTATTACTTTTAGTTCTGCTGTGTTAGAGTTGTAAAGTTTGAAGTATTCTCTGCTCTTTAGACAGAGGAAAGGCTATATTATTACTGCTGCAGATTCGGGCTTAAAGGATGATTGTTACAAAGAATATTTGATCTGGGGGCGTATAAGGAAAGGAGATGAATAATGCAAACACAGGGAATAAGAAATGCTCAGACAGAAGAAATGCTTTGGGTTCTGCACACTAGTAGGCAATACAAACCGGGAAATAAGCAGGCAGTGTCTGGCCCAGAGAGAGAGGGGTATATTGGCTCGTGAAGTCCAGACTGTTCCCATCAAGCAGACATGACTATCCCACAAAATTTCAAAATCCACTTAAATTTTGGTGGCTCCTTTTTTAATAGAGGGAGTGCATAAATTTTCTGATGTAGTTTAAGGCATTAAATTCCTCCAATTCTGTAAATATATTTTAATTATTTCCTTTCATAGTTGTTAGCTCCAAAACCAGTGCTATTCACAGACATCCTGCATTTTTTACCAAACACTTTCTTTCTGCCATCACTTCTATTTTTTTCCAGTCTAGTGATGGCCAGTACATCGCAGTGATATTTCCTATACATGAATGGAAATAAATATCTGTTTTGTCCCAGGTACTACTGCAGCTTGCTAAATACATCACATTCTTTAGCTGTCAGTTTGACAGCAGTTGCAAATGTCCCTCAGCTATATGCTGACATGTTTTGAATGTGGATAAAAACAACTAAACTACTACATTTTAACGGATGTAAACAAGTTAATGTACACATTTGATGCAACACACTTGCAGAAACATTCTTATCATTTAGGTTCTCTCCACAGAGGTCCAGAAAAGCTTTAGTCCAGCTGCCAAGTCTAATCCAAGATCTACTTTTTACAGACATCTCCTCCTCAGACATTGTTGAATCCATATTTGGGTCCAAGTTGTGCTTTTGTGTTATTTAGAATCTAGATTGATATTTGGCTGTGGGGAAGATACAGACATTTTATGGTCTTTCATAAGTGAAGTGCTATTGACCACATACAGCCCAAAGCATATGACTACAGGAATTTTCATTGTATATATTTTCTTCAAAGCAAAACAATCTTATGGCTCTTCATTAAAAATTACTTAGGTTTACCACCTCTTTATATTCTGCCCACATCCCTTCCTTCTTTGACTAAATCAGATTTATGGAGGATCATAAAAGCATGGGATTGACTTTAAAGAATATATATGCAATCACTGGTGAAAACATGCTGGGAACAATATTCAGTTTCTGTGCTTCGTCACTGGTTTGGATTAAATCTGCTGCATTTTTAAGAGAAGACTTTGAAAATAATTATTTGAGTACATTTCTTTGCATCCCCAATAATTTCTGCAGAACTCATGTCACATCAGAGGTGTGCCTCGGTGGACCTAATTCATCAAATAGATTTTAAAATCCAATCAAATTAAACTAAGCAGCCCTGGTCCCTAGGGACATATGGCAGTAAATGAAATACTTAACAATGAATGAAAGAGATAATAGCCACCACAAGACTATGTTATTCTTAGACACATATGCATATAACATACACAAAAGAGAATGCCTTGTGCAGTATGAACAGTAAATTACAACCTCAATAGATAAACTGATAAAACAATATCAGCTGAAAGGTTTTCATTTCAGAAATGACAACAAAAAATCTCTTTAAGTGGGAAGAAAATGTGTTTTTAAATACATATTTCAACCTTCAAAATATGTAATTGTGATGTAAGAAAAAAAGAAATCTGTACAACAGAAAAGGTAGATGGGGTAGCAAACTGTAAAAATGATACCCCAAGTATTGTCTTAAAAAGTATGCTTTGTTCTCCTCCATGGGTCACCATAAACCTCTCTGAGGTCGATGGGAGTAGTTCAGAAAGGCCTAAGCTGTTTACAGGTGATGACAATTTCAGCAGTTAGATATAAATAACAGCAGGAACCAGCACCTGCAACCACTCAGTGGCAATTCGATACTATCTGCAAAAGATGTGGCTTTAATACACAGTAATAGATTAATGTCACTATCTCACAGCATAGTGCAAGGGAAAATATTAATGCCAGTATAAATGCAGTTTCAGAAATTGCTGACATTTGGAAAACAAACTAGTTGACACTTGAACTCCTGAGTTAGCTTTACAATTTACATGAGGTGTCCAGATCAGATGCACAGTTTATTAAAATGCATTTGCTTTCACAAATCAAAGATAAAAACAATTCTGAAGATATTACAATTGAATTAAAACTCAAAATATTCCTCTGCTGCACAATCTGAGTGGCTGTCATATAAATTACCTGGTTTAAAACAAAATCAAGTAATAACTATCTGCAAATTGCATGGGGGGACATCATGATTAGGCATCAGATATATTTTGCAAAAGAAACCCCTTGACCTGTGGGCTCTTGTCTCACTCGGCAGATGGGTTGGGATTTAACACTGGTATGATAGCAAAGGAACTGGACCAATAAGGAATAAAAAAGTACAGTGGCTATAGCAAGATATATGTACAATTGACCCAAGTTCACAGAAAGATCTCATAACAGAATAACCATTTTCAGCATCCAGCAGGAGCACAAGCAGACATATTTCAGTGGTTTTTTCAGTGGTTTCTCTTTTTATCCTTTTTCTCTAAAGACTACACAAAACAATCAGGTTCAAAATTAAATGACTGTTTTAATTACTTTTTTTTTTAATGATACAGATATACTCTCTCACTTGGCTTATATTTTAGAATTTTTCATTCATTATTTTATTACTATTGGTCCCTTAAGATTGTCATATTGAGTTTTCCTAGTCTCTGAAGTAATGAATATTGTAATTAAATCTTGGTTAAAGGTAGTTCACGGCCAAATGGTGCTCATTTCTTCCAAGCATCTGGTTGCTAATTCAACTTTTAGTTTGCTGGCTTTGATAATTCTTTGACCCTGATCAAAGAACTTTTTAATAGAGCTCTTAGTGGCTATTTATATAAGATAAGAAATTAAGAACAAAACTACAGAAAAAGCTTATCAGGAACTAAAATTATGATGGGTTGTACCCCGTCTTACTCTCATCTCCTTCGGAGTAATCACAAGGATACAGAAGTAAAAACAGGTGGAGTTCACTAAAAAAGCCTGTTCATTGTCCCAAAGGGACTACAAATTACATTAACAGTTCAATCCTCTCCTCCTTAGTCCCATGGAACTCAGAGGCAGTTTCAAGTAAAGCAGAAGTCAACCTACCTGGCAGAATGTGAGTACCTAAATTCAGTGAGAGCCTGCTATGCAGATGCTGAGGAGCAGCTACCCTAAGAGAGGTGAACTTTTGTCCTGATGCGCTGGTAACTCTTTCAGGCGCCATGGAATCTCAGTCACATTGTATCTTGGACTAAAATGCATCAGGACAGGAGGGTAAGGAATAAGGGACAGAGGCTGTTCTGTAACATGGAATCCAAGGAGAGGTCTGCTAAGAACTGCAACGGAGAAACAGCTGATCTCCAGTCAGCCTCACAGACAGAGAAACTGGCCTGTGAGAGCAGAGCTCTCCTGGAATAAAGTGTTTCTCCAAAATGACAACACGCTGAACCATCACATTCTGTTTTCTTGCTAAAAGTACATCTGTTTTCACAATAGTATAAACAGCAGAGTATTGCAGCAAACTAAAACAATCCTTAGTCAAGTATCAGAAAATAAGATATTCCACCCACGTACTCCTCCCACCACTGACAGCACTTGCAGAAACTCTTGCCCCCTAAACCAGCAGGAATACAGTTATAATGTTAAATATGGTATCCTTGGACAACTAAAGTCTTATAATCTACACTGTTATAGATGTTTGCAGCATTGTCAGAAAGGGTCTGTTGGGGTCTTTTTTGTTTGTTTGGGGTTTTTAATCTTTATTTGAAGAAGCCTTTTGAGGTCCATTTTTAAGGGACTACAGTTTGACAAATACTCTATCTGAATACGAGTTTCATGTATATACAAAAAAACCACATGGACTTCACTCCTTTCTCAGCATGAGCTTTGCTATTCTTGCCTTTTAGATTCCTAAATTGTCTTAAACACAGTTATACTGAGAAATAGGAGTTAAATAAATTATGCCCTCCCCCCTGCCAAAAAAGAAGACCCAAACACAAAGCAGCCTTTGGAGAAGATTTTCAAGTGGGAGTTTTGTAGTTCTATCTAATTAAGGTGCAGTAGCTGTGCTTTCCGACCCTGGAGGAGTTACAGCACTGTCAGTGGGATGCTGCGGCGAGCCCACAACCGCCTATCTTACAGGATTAGCTAAATAGCAAATCGTGCTGTGTGCCTCTGGTGTCTGGAACTGCCTTGCAATGGCAGCCTACCAACACTTCTAATACATTTCATTACAGGCACAAAAACTACACGGTGTATATACATCACACTCTTTCAACATTCCCAAGGTACTTTGTCCACTTCCAAGCATGTTTGTCTTCTTAATAATTCCAGTATTTCGGTAAGGATTAAACAATCTTTAAATAGCAAAGACAGTAACAAATTAAAACCAGGGCTCTACTGATAAAGAAACAGCCTACATTATTTGGAAAATAACATTAGCTAATTAAAGTATTACAGAAAAGTGTCTATAACAGATGAAGGTTTGTAACAACTTTTGGCACAAATCAGAACCAACTACTGGCAATGAAACACATGAAACCTCTTAAAGTGAGTTCTTACTGTATGGATAGAGTAAAAACAGCACTATGTAAGATCTTGCTCATCATTCACACCTAATGCATGGGATAATTTCCTTTCTCCATTTCACCTGGTTTTTTCTTGAGACAATAAATTAAAATTCTTTTGTCTACCATGGCTGATCATTTCAGTTTTATATATAAAAATCACTGTAAAATACTACCCATACAATCTTAAAATAGATCCACTTCAATACAACCAGATCAGCACACCTTGGATTGCTGAGATTTACCTGATTTTGTTGGCTGACTAGGTATCTCATCAGCTTCTAGGACATATGTCAAATAGTCATCATCTTTTGGACTCTTGAGAAAAAAAAATTAATCCTCTATAGCAACACAAGAATTTGAGCCTAGAGTCCCTCCTTTTTTTCAAGCTCCATAAGGTATGAGAGGAGTCACCACCCCAGCTTTGCATCAGTGCAGTTACAACTTTAGGTTGAACAACCTACTAAGAAATGACAATAGGAAAGTGAAGCTTAGAACTCCTTATTCCACCCACAATTTTCCCTCTGAAAACTGTCCTAGAACCCAAATGTCAGCTTTCTTGTCTTCTTGACAAGACTGCAGCTGCCTCATATGCCATGTATTAATTTCCATTCCACGAGATAAAACAAAACTTCTTTTTAATATAAGGATGAATTTAAAATGGAACATGAAAACTACGCAGAAATACGGAAGTCAGGTTCACTGTTGACATTTGAATCAACGTCCCAAACCAAACCACCCAGCCTTAGCCCAATTTACAATGATAAAATATTTATTGTGCACACATGTGCTGTAATGACCCAAAGCAGTTATGTTTTCAAAGAACATTACGGAGAATATGATCCCTTCTGGTGCAATTGTTGTCTCTCTCCTATTAAGACTAACGAGAACAAATTCTACCCAATCCTAGACCAAGTGGAAAATTCAGTTAACTTGACAGCTGAATGACAGTGATACAATTAGCAAATCATACAGCTTCCAAAAGCTCACAATCCCTTCCATGCAATAAATAAAGGAAATTATTTTTAGTTCCGTGCATAAGACATTCTCAAACAGCATCATAGGAAAGTGACCTTATAAACCAAATAATAGTAAAAATGACCCTGAGAAAAAATCTCTCAGTATAACACAGCATTTTTTTCCTAGCTTTCTTGCAACAGTGTTCTACAGTTTATAGTCCATCCTTCTGGTTCTGTGTTTTTACCTCAGTAACCAGGGGCAGGGGAGAGAGGAGAGTGTCTTTTACATTTTTCTCTAATAGATACAATATTAAATGCTCAGGAATGCAGAGAATGATGTCCTAATGGTTTTTTTTTTTACATTCTCACACACTGTTTCTCACAAGACTAAACCCAAGATGATGGATGGCACTTTCTCTACCTCATTGATAATTAGATTCCACTTATCTGTTCTATTTGTTGCTCCCCTTAACGGTTTTGAACAGCAGAATTTTTGCCAAATAGCAAGAAAAAGGCAAAAGTCTGAGCAAAATTTTACCTGTTCAAAGTCAAAATAGCAATAAAAACATAATTTTGAAAGAAGTTTATCTGAAAGGTCAGCAGGTTTCTAGCCCCTTGTAGATCAATTTCACCCCAAATAAATATACCGCAGGTTCCCTGACTACCTGGGGAATATTTCCCAGGAGGTTTCAAAAGCAGGAATTCCTCCACATATTTTCAAGTTGCATTCAAATCTTAACGTTTTCCCCAATAATACAGTATTCTGTTATGTTCCCTTCCTGCTTTCACCAAGATTAGGAAACAACACATAACTTGGGGAATTGGGTGTATCCATTAGGTCGGTAATTAGACCAAAAAAAGAGAGCATAAAAAAAAGAGAGCATAATAAAAAGAAACTGAAAAGGTAGTTAATTGGAGTCACTGTGGGTTTGGTGCTGGGACAGACAAACTGCTGGCAGAAAATCACAATTAGGGCCAAGGCTGAAGGCTTTTAAAACAACAGTTGCACCCATGGAAATTTCTCTTGAACCAGGAAAATGCTGGATTAACTCAGTCTATCAGAAATAACACAACCCCCTCCACAGAGCTGAAAAAAACAAACTAGAAAGACCTGAAGTCTTATTACTCTCAGTTCCTGTTACTAATTGGTCTCATACCTCAGGATTGCTTCACCAACACGTGTTATGCCTTTTTATTCCGAATCATCATGCTGAAGAGTGTCCAAATTTCTCTTCCTCAAGATTCCTGCAGAAGAAAAAGTGGAAGAATAAAATTTTATTTTCTATCTTTCTTTTGTTTAGCTTTATTACTTAGAAACAAGACTTATTTGAAATTTTATATGGAAGTTTATAGTTTTGGGATAAGAGATGAAGATTTTTTTAATGAGAGCATGTTTCTGAATATGTATTTAATTGTATACTCCCACAGAGTAATCGTACATTCAAGAAAATGAAGAGCAGTTAATAAATTTTCAAGTAAAGTGCAAAGAACAACAGAATATATATAATTTGTCAAACTGGAATTTGGTTAGTCAGTCCCAGTCCTTCCCAAAAATATATATATGGTGGGAAGAAGAGGGCATACTATATTACATGTGGTCAATTTTAGCTTGGTACTTTGCATAAGTAAACCATACTCCTTTTAAAATTGTTGCTCAAGGCATCTATATGTTTTAAGATTTAAATATGCAAAACCATACCTTCCATGAGAGATTAGTTGTGTTTGAAAACCTGCATATATAAGCACGTAAAATTTTTTAGTTTGTTTTTCCAAGGAAACAGTAAGGAAATGACACCGAGGAGTTTGACTTTATATTTCCATTTGCTGCCAGCCTTTGAGAATGATACAATGCCTTCTTCTGTGAACTCCATCCTCATTATAATGTCACACTTGGGAGTCAAATGTTTCAATCATTACAGAGGAGGTAGCAATTCAAGTGGTCATAATGAGATTAATAAAGCAAGAAGGTCCTCCAGATGGAACCTTATGTCACTTTAGGCCTTATTAGAAGAAGAAAGTATCTTGCTGCTGTGCAGCATAATCTGAAGGGAATGTCAATAATTGACGCATGGTTGTTCATTAATTGTGATTCACTGCTTTGAGAAATTTATTTTATATCCAGGAAACCAGAACCCTGGAACTTACTTCATTTAGGATGCTGCAAATTCATACCACGCTACAACAAATTTCAGGATGCCAAAAGTTTCTGGAAGGTTCCTCTAATTAAGGTGTTCAGTACTGGGTGGGAATAAAGTTGGCCACTCCTGAGCTGCCAGCATAACACGCTTTGCTGATCTGCAAACAGATAATGTATTCCTCAGCTGGCTCTGGATCCTGAAGCCATAAATCGGCTTTTCTGCCACCAGGAAGAACGCTATCCTCACGTTAATTAATCCCTTTAAAACGCACTCCCCGGCATGCTAGGGCCCCGGTTAGCATATTTGTTGTACATTCACAAGCCCGTGAGTGAAAATATTTTTAAGCTTCACTAAATTTACAGCTAGCTGGTAGTCCATGTATTTGACTTTAACTTAGCTGCTGATATTCAAATGGCAACTGAGGGAATGTTGTGGCGAAACGGACTCTCCCCCATATCACATTTTGTGTCTGCGCAAACACCCACATCGGTAGGGTTGGTCAGGGCCGGGCTGTGGTGCCTGATGGCTGGGTAGGGTCAGGGGAGGGGAGGGAGGGGCTTTTCCCTTTTCCACCCGCTGACCTTGGATTTGGAGGCACCAACATCCCACGGCTGCCAGCCCTTTCTCAGTTCTGGCACTGGCAAAGCCAAAGCTGCAGCTGCGGAGCACAAGGTGCTGGTCACAGGGAAAGAAGTCCCAACCAGCGGGGCCAGCACAACCCCAGACAGCTCTCGGGGCCCTGCTCTGCCCAGACGAGACAAGCAATGCCCTGCTGCTGGAAACACCAAAAATGCTGGGATTTAAATCCCTCTGCTTAGTCACTAAGCCATAGGCTCACTCAGGAGCACAGCAAAGATACCACAAACTCCACAACCCCCCAGGATTCTGGACCGAAAATAAGAAAAATATCTTAGCAGTGTGCTTATTTTTTCCTGTCTAGTCTTATTTCATGACAACCTGAATCGTCTCAAGTGAGGCTCAGGCTCACATTTCCTTTCCATCATGCTTGGCCATCACTTCACTTGGTAAATGATTGATTTTCATAGCCAATGCAATTTTCACAATCAACGTCACTATGATTATAAAACTTACAACTAAATGCTATAAAGTTAAGCTCAAAATTCTTGCAATTGTTGCAGACCACAGTATTACATTTCAGGGTGCAATACAGTTAAAATCATACTTTTTAACACAAGGGCATATTATGGGACAGGTCATAATAAGTTTATAACAATTTCTAAGCACTGAGTAAATATACAAATGTAACTAGTTTCCACATACAGGATTATAGGTGATTAGAAAACACCAATTCCATAAATGAAGTTTCAAAACTAATACCTTCCTATAAATCACACATACATCAAGCTGCTGTTTGCTGGCAGATTAACTGGAGACAGTTTGGAATATTTCATTTGGTGAGTATCTCTTTCTCATAGAGAGACATCTCAGAAACATTATAACACAGTTCCAAAATTACCAAACCAGACCCTTAGTAATCAAAAAGAACTGTTCATATCATATTCAAAAATTATAAAATATTATATGCATATGTATGGTTTTAATATTTCCATAAGTGAGATTTTGTTTAAAAATATCTTTTTTATTTTTTTTACTTCATGTATATTTTAGCCATTATTTTCTGTTTTCTCTTGCCACACCTTTCCAGACTCACTCTTTTCCAAGATTTTTCTGAAAAATATGAATCTCTGACACACCTTAGTAAAAAAAAAAACAAAGAAGACAACCCAGGGTGCTCTGGGTAAGATTGCACCGTTCCTTTTCTACTCTCTATTTCATGACCCTACTCAATCCACTAAAATAAAATTGAAAAAAAGCCTGATACACTTCTCTTGTGTATATGTGATTCTTGCAAAATTAGCAAAATATCAAACTGTTCATCCTATTAATGAGCAAAAGTAGCTGAAAAGCTGAAATAAACTTTAAAAAGACTGCCATTAAATATTATTCTGTAAGAACTGTAATTCTACCAGTGTACTAAATATTTTGGCTTTCAAAACTACAGGTTTGTGGTTCCTTTTTATTTCCCCAAACTTTTCTTGTCCTATTTCTTGTGATGAAATAACAATATTTTTAAGAAATCTGCATCCAGTTTTGAATAGAGAAAAGATCTGTCGTAAATAAAGTATGCTGAATAAAGACATCTGGGGCCAGACTCTTGAATCTTTATAACCCAAGAAACCCCCAGAATTAGTCTGGAAAAACTGCTACTAAAATATAGAGTTATTGCATTCCTACCATAATGTGTATACATTTATGTTTTATTGGCAAGGATAAATGAGTATAATTTGACATTTATACATCTTTGACTTCAGTAATATTAAGAGCAACAAAATTTTAAAAGCCTTTAAAACATGGTAAATTTGGAGTTTGAGCACACAAGGAAAATTGAACAAACACTTTAATTTAATTTATTCCACTTTACCAACAGATTTTAATGGTTCTAATAATATTGCCAGTAATGCACATACTTGTAATAACCAGAGCTCTATCTTCTGCTTAATCATCAGTATATGAATATTAACATTACAAAATACCACATTTAAATATTTCTATGTGTGTATTTAATTATTTATCTAACCTTAACTGCACTCAAAACCACACAAAAGTCATCCTGGGATGGTAGTGTATTGCAGACATCAGTACAATCCTAAAAACACAATTCTGCCAGATTTAAAACATTAAGGCTGAAATGTGAGGGAGGATTTTAAACAAAAATAATCACACAACTTTCACTTACACGTCTTACTACCAGACTTCACAGGTACCCATGGATCCTGCTATCCCAGGCCTATAGTATGTTGTCTGTCTGTTTTATCTGTATTTAACTACAGGTGATTGATTGGCTATTTGGGCTTTGAAATATTTTCAGTCATGAACTTCATTATCATTGTCTATTGTCAATAAATAATAGCTAGCAACCAACAATTTTGCCTGAATTACTTTCAGGATAGTGGGGGTTTTTCCCTCAAATTCAAAACCTACTGAACTAGACTTCTCCATTAGAGACACTCAAGTGATCCAGATTGTCAGTAAAGTGGTGCAGAACTGCTGAACACAGGACTCAAATAGCAAGTCTCTGAAAGAAGTAAAAGTCAATTTTTGTACTGGCAAGAGCCAGTATAGGGTTCATGGTTCAGAATGGAGATTGCTCAGGATATGTGGACGTTCCTGTAATTCAAAGACAATGACACAAGTCAAAATTATTTCAGAGTGAGCTATGACCACAGACCTAACTCTGATGGATATCTATATTACACGGTTAAAATAAGCAAAGGATTACCTGAGCTGCTGCCAGCCACAAGCCGACCCAGCTACAGCAACCTGCCAAAACTGCCCACTCAGACACAGCTTCCCTCTGAGTCTTGGCTCTTGGCTCTTGGCTCTGAGTTCCTCTGTCTGAATACGACATCTGTGCTGCCCCAGGCACTGCCCAGGGTTTGTGTGGGGTTTTGTACCTGTTTCCCTGCCACGGCAGAGGTTTGGTGCTTACCACAAGCAGATGAGGCACAGAACAAAGGTCAAAGAGCTCTCTGTACATTTTCAATTATGGAATGAAGGCAATGACTAATTTCCAGGCATTGCTGTACACGGGCATTGATTCAGAATTGCAACTGAGTTTTTTTTAACACTTAATTAAATGTCAGCCAGGTAACCCTGGTTCTGAGGAAATGCCTGAGCCAGAATACCCTGCTATACAAAAACAGATGCTAGATTCTCCTTTTTCCCTCTTTAATATCTCTTCTCTTCTCTGGAATTCATCTGTCAAAAAAATTACAATAAATTTCTTCAATAATTTGCACTTCCCACAGGCAGTTCTGACATTTTTGCTAGGCAACACCATACCTTAACACACAATTTTCACTAGAACATCATTCACATCAGCATAACAAAAAGAGATTGTTTTTAGAATCATTTTTCCCTGAATCATATGCCATAATCAGGGAAAGGGGGAAAAAAAGATATTAGGAGGAGATTTAAAAAGAGTCTCTTTTCTGTATCTATTCAAATATCAAATCTTTCTCCGAAGATTTTCTACTATTATTTTAATAATTATTAATTCTTTTCTTAGTAGTATGGTTCCAGTTTTAGACTTTGAGATGCTACACAGAGGGTCAACTCTGACTAATCTTTTTTTATCATTTTTGACCTTGTGAAACTGTACCTCTCCAACGTGAACAAGTTTACCTGGATATAGTCCAGTGAAACAGTGAATCCAGTGAGTGCTGGATTCTATTCAGTTACTTCTGATAACTGGGTTTCATCTGAGTCACATCTGGTTGTGATTTTGTTTCAATAAAAAGCCAGCTCCTGGACTCTGACAGACAGCCATTTGGGAAGTAAGAAGTTGTGAAATGCCTCCTTAAATTAGAAGCTTCAATGGAAACCAGTATGGAGCTCTGTTTCAGAGATAAGTCATTAACTGTTTGTGTTCATAGAACTTGCAATGAATTTGCACAATGCAGACACCATCTGCTGGAAGAGTCTTATGAAAGATTAAACAGTGAGTATACTGGAACAATCCTGTGAGAATACCTTGCACAATTGGAAGTTAGCATTCTAGTGCCCACAGCAGTACGCAGAATGATAAAAACCATGGCACAAGCTCTTTAATCATAAATGCTGAGAGTCTTCAATAGAAATCTTGCATATTGTCAATTTATATTGGTCTGTTTTGTAAACAGTCTGTGAAGCAGAGAAACAGCCAAGCTTTTTACTTATCAGAAGGACTCATGGATTTCTTTTTTAATGAGAAACAAATCCAAAATAACAAGCTCAAAGTGCACCTCAGTAATCCTCTAGGATTCCCCTTTGTCAAGGTTATATTAATCTGTCCATTTTACTAGATAAACTTCCAGCAGCATCACACCTCAATTAGTATTTTTAGTAGCTCTTTGTTCTGATCAGCCTATACCCCCAATATTTCACTGGGACTGGAAAAATGCGAAATGTGTGCAATATAAAGAATTAAGAAGAAACCAACAAGTGATAAGGTAAACTGCACTTACAAGGAAATGTTTTATGATTACTGATTTACAGAGTGAAATTTTATATATACAAGAATGCTAAAACTTCAGAAAATACGGGCACTTTTGTACAAACCAAACAGTTCCTAGTGACCTTTTTATTCATTGCACACAAAATTAATCTCGTGAAACTTTCCATGCAATATTGCTTCTACTCCAGATGGCTACCATCTAATAACCATCTATTTGCATTAATTTGAAGAATTATACTCCTTACTGACACATACTTCCTGCAAGACAGAAGATCATTTTGTTTTGTCAAGTGTCCATACGTCATGAAATTCTGCTTTCTAAATTTTGCATGCTCTGGGTCAGCTAAATAGTGCTGTGTCTTTTTTTTTCTATTCCAGAAGAATAGCACCAGCTTTGAAATACAGTAACGTTAAATAATGCTCTCCCATTTCCCAAAACACTTCTTCAAAAGCTTCGTGAACTATGGAATACAACTGATTCACCTGAGAAATACAGCTTTTAAGTTCTGTATGATATTAAAGAGCTTTTCAAAACACTGGCCAAAGACTACATCAGTCTTTGGAACTGGAAGCAGACAAAAGAAATTGTTTAACTTGTTTTCTGGCCAAACTATCAGGTAAAGATTTCTCTTGTTAAGAAGTGCTGTTGGACACCTCATAAGCAAGTGTGTTAAGAACTCTGAGCTCTTAAATTTCCAAGGCTATAGTTGAGATGCACCTGGATATGAGGTGCAATTTTAACCAAAACAACCAACCAAACAAAAACGACAAACAAGCCAACAAACCACCAAAACCATGCAACAACAACAACAACACCACCACACACACATGCACAAAAAAAAGGAAACCCCAAACTCCCCACCCCTAAACAAACCATATAGCCATTTAACAGGCTGGGTGGCCTTTAGCACACACCCAGCCAAAGCCCTGTGCAGGCAGTCACAGGATCAGACCAAGGCTGTCAAGGATATGTTATTGCAGCATCCACGCCACCTTGCTCCTTAGTGGAAGTACTGCCTACACAAGCTTCACACAGCAAAGCAGACATACCCCATAACGTGCAGCCTGCCTCCCGGACACTGGAAAAAATGAGAGCGTGGATATCACCTGTTGGAGCACCCCACCATATGGAACTTCTCAACTTTTGTTTGACCTCTTCACCCAGGAAAATCCCTCGGAATTTCCAACCCTTTTTTTCTCTAATAAAATTACACAGGATCAGTGGGTCTCAAAGTGCTAGACATCCAAGGTAAGGGGCTAGATATTTCAATTTATGGTTTAAAATGTTAAGGTTCCCAAGTCTGTTGTTTGATCTCATTTCTACTAACTGCCAGTTGGAGTCTGTGCCTCATATAATACAACCCTCATTATAAAATTTTCCTAGGGTCACCCCTTTGCCAATTAAGCTATTTGGCATCTGCAGAACCTCCTAGTCAATCTACTGTGCTGTTCCTTGTAGGACATCACTTCTTCCCCAGAGACCCCTCAACACCAGAGCACAGAAATACACCTTTACTGGGAATCCTGGCCTCACGCACCACCACTTCCCATTGTTCTTCCAACCCTGTGTTATTTTGTTTCTGCTTCTTCTGTTCTTGAAACAAAAGGATTTTGCTCAAAAGAGACCAAAAAAACACCACTTTTCATAAGAGCATTATTCCTGTTTAGCAGTACGACAAGATTTGCACCTATACTCTGTTGAAGCCATTCAGACATTTTGATTCCAAAACCCTTATCTAAGTTCATTCTTGACATTTTGAAACAAAAAACAAGAGAAATTCACTGAAAACAAGAGCCAAACATAATGAATTCTGAGGGAAAAGTATCAACCATATTAGAGCTCTGCAGTTTGGCATGACAGGTAAGTATTTCTTTTCTTCAAAGACCTCAGTAAATCAGAGCAGTGGTGCTGATGGCATGGGATAATTGTCTCTGATATGCTGCAGTGAGTGTTATTTATGGTTGTTTATAAAATATGCTGTCAGAATGGCGGGCTGCCTAGAACCTCAGCCTTATTTATGGATTCTCCTGTCTTCACATGCCCTTTTCTTTGCCAAATTAAAAAATCCCAAAAGTTTCAACTCTATGCTCTTGAAACAAGAGCTCTTCCTTCAGAACACAGAAGATTTGTTATATTACAAGTCTGTTATTCTCAAGTTATTCTGTGAATACCTATTGCGGAAAATATATGCAGCTCCAGCAAAATACTTCCCACATTCTCTCTCAGCAGAAGTCCAAATTCTGCACTGAGTGATGACACATGTAATGCTACTTATGCCATCAGCTTTATACTTGATATAATTCAGGAGTCTGGACTTTTGTTTGGAGTTTTCACAGATGCCAATGGAAATATAGCAACCTGTTCCCCACAGTTTTAAAAATATGGCCCTAAATACCCAGTACCTGTAAGACATCTTTGAAAACTTCTACATAAAATGTTTTGTACAATTTTCTACTTAAGTATAGCAAATATCTACTTTGCCAAGTATGTCTTTCATTTAAATTGGAAAAATAGCCCAAACACCACCAAACCTCTGTACACTTTCAAAAGGCAAAAGATGTTTTCATTTTCTCTCAAAGAAGCTTTAAACAAGCAGAGTTTTCAAGTTCCTTAAACACCAAACACACAACAGTTTCTTAGGTAAAGTCTTGCTCTTCTTCAAAAATTACCATTTAACATCAGAGCATGGCTTGTAGAAAAGATGCAGGAGAGGTGGAGTTGTTTGTTTGGAGTGTTAAATAGCAGAGCACAGGCATTCTGACAAGGTAGATCTGCAATCACCGGGGTAGATTTTTTTGATTGTTCCGACCCCCAAAAAACTGCAGTAATGGCAGACACTTGAATCAGACTCTAAGAGTGATAAAATAAGCAGGCTGATATATTCATAGATATTTTTTATATATTTTCTACACTTTGAAGATTGCAGATATTGTCTAATAAAATGTAATTGGTCAATGATATAATAAGAATGAGGATAATTACAATAAATCAAGCATTTCAATATGAATATTATAGAGGGACCTAAAATAGAAAATAAAATGTAAAAAAAAATTAATAAAAAATAAAATATAAAACAAACAAACGAAAAATGTCCCAATGCTTTCACTTCAATCTTTAGTTACAGCTCAGTATTTCTTAGCTTCATTAGAGAAGTGAGTTACATAGTTACAGTGTGAAAACACCTTTAGCAGTTTACTAAGAATATTTCCCGAAATATAATGAACTGCTTGCTGAGCTCATGAGTTTGATTTTAATTGTACTACTTCTAGCCATGTTTTCAAGATATTACATGAAGAATCATGAAATCAACTGGTCCCAAAATTCTCAAGAAAGTTGAATAACAGGACAGATGACATTCTTTCTTTCCCAAGAAACATCTACTTTCCCAAGAAACTTTGCTGTCTTCAGGATTACTTGGTTACATTGCAAAGAATTAAGTATTTCCTGGCTGTTGGACGGAAATCCAAGAAGCAGATTTTGTTACAGAACATAACACCTGTAACTTCAATGACTAAATGCAATTTGTAGTTGAAATTGAAAAGAACTCATCTCCTGAAGTTTCCGTCCTGTTGCTATAGAAGTAGCAGATATTTGGAACAGACTGGTCTCTGCAAAACAAGACATTTGCCTCATCATGGGACCATACAAATTAATTCACAGAAAAAGGGAATCTAGATTAAACAAGCTGTCAGCTACCTGCATTTGCTTAACTTTGAACAGAACACGGCCCAGCCGTGGCATACAATCAATCACATTTATCCCAGGCTTTTTGCCATTGTTTCTGCCAGATGTTATCCTACTTGCATCATTTCTTGCTGATCACAAACACTATGTGGAGAGGATATTTCGAACCATTTGGGAAAGGCAAACCTTGGGTTGTAATGCTCAGTAGTCCACTACTGCCCCTAGGAACAGTAAGGAACTGTAAACTCTACTAACCCAACAGATCTCCTTAAGACCCTCCCTTGTGAATTCCTGCTGGGAGAAACTGATTTTTAAAGTGATTGAATTGCATCAAAACAATCAAAGACTACACAAAACACATCACTTAAACTAAGTGCTGGAAATCAGGTGCTGGCACTGGCCAGCATCCAAAAATTCAGGTTCAAAGTATGCCTGTCCACACAAGCAGTGCCTAGAATAGGAGATTTCTTGGCTGAGTGGTCATTAGAATATTGAACAAGTCTTAAAGGCCTTGCATTTATCCAGACATATGCTGGAGTACAAAGCTCTTGCAGCTTCCAGTTCTCAAAAAAGGTAGCAAACATTTCTGATTTCTTTCTGTAAATGTGGACATGGTCGACTTTTGTGGCGATAAAGGTGGAGAAATAACAGAAGGCAAACAGAAGTTAAATGCTGCATGACTTTCACATAAAGGATACCAGGATCTTGAATTTAGGAGGGGAAAGGCATCCACAAGAGAAGAAAAAGGAAAATAATTTCAAAAGTTTGCTTTTAGGATGTCAAAATCAAATTCCTCATTTCAGAAATCAAATTCTTCATCCACTAAAGCAGTAGGAAGTAGAATACAATAGGATTCAAAGGAGAAGTTGTACACACATGGTCATCCTTCTTCACAGTGATTAGTGAAGGGGTAGAGGTAACTATGGCAGTTTTAGCTGGGCCCATGAGGAAAGCAGACACACAGTGGTGAGAAAGAATTAAATTTTTCCTGCTCATTCGTGATACAGTCAAGAACCTGCAATACAATGTGCTCAAACAGAACAAAAAGGAATTGCAGAGTCTTAATCAGAAGACAAAAGCCTTTTTTTATATATAAAAATAATGTAATTCTGGATCATTGACTAAGATCCAGAAGTGGCCCAGAATCTTGCGCAAACTTCCCCTCCCTTATCCACTGATTGTACATCATCTAGTAATCATGTGTTCTTTGCTGCTGGCTAGCTTTCAGCACAAAGACAGATGCCATGAGCTTCCTATTAGCACGATACAGGCGGTAGCAGCACTTGTAAATCAACGTGATGGATTGCTCCAGGAAATGAGATCCTTCTGATTGCAGCATTAGGCAACACAGAAAGGGAAAGACTTTCCTCTGCTTATGGCAACATATCACTGATGTTTTAAATCATCTTAGAAGTATATGTATATATTTGAATATTATGTTTTTCGGAAACATACTAATAAATCAGGTAATTTCATAGAATAATAGAATGGTTTGGGTTCAAAGGGACCTTAAGGTCATCCAGTTCCAACCCCCCTGCCAAAGGCAGGGACATTTTCCATTAGACCACATTGCTCAAAGCCCCATCCAACCCTGCCTTGAACACTTCCAGGAATGGGGCATTTGCCAGTTCTCCGGACAACCTGGTCCTGGGCCTCACCATCCTCAAAATACAGAATTTCTTCTTAATATCTATCTTAAACCTACTCTCTTTCAATTTGAAGCCGTTCCCCCTTGTGCTATCACTACATTCCCTTGTAAAAAGTCTCTCTTTTTTTCTTGTAGGGTCCTTCAGTTACTGGAAGGATGCCATAAGGTGACCCCCAGCCCCTTCTCTTCTCCAGGCTGAACAACCCCAGCTCTCTCAGCCTTTCCCCATAGGAGAAGTGCTCCAGCTAAGATAGTGGCCTCCTCTGGACTTGCTCCAACAGGGCAATGTCCTATGTGAGCTGAGAACTCCACTGGGGTCTCATGAGAGCGGAGTGGAGGGGCAGAATCACCTCCCTGATTTCTGCTGGTATCTTGTACCATTATTTCACACACCGTTCTACCTACAGCAGATAACTGCTTCCACAGTAACTACTCTCTTTCTTTGCAATGCTTGAAGAAAACCTTTGTTTCTTGCTCTGCTCTTTTTGAGACTAGACATGGAAAGCTAAGACTAATACTATCACCATAGTCTGAAATCAAGAGCTATCCCAACTCCAGGATAAGACAGCATACCGTAGATAAAAAATGCCACTGGCCGTTTCTGCTTACAAGGACAAAAAATACAAAATTCAGCTTAAAATATATATCAAAATTAATTTGATAGGAATACTTATGAGATACACAACAAACTCATATGGATCTAAAAGTCAGCAACATCTTTCATTAACTGTAAGGGGACTATACAAGTGTTACCTGTAAAACAACATTCTACAATAGGATGCCAATATCACAGCATCCCACGAGCTAGAAAACTGTAAGGATGAACTAATATCACACACAACAATATGTTATGTACAAGTCCCAAAATGCTATGGAGGAATCAAACTACACAAAGTAGGTTCAAACTTCCTAATGCCTACAACCTGCATTACCCTGCTGCCTGTTTCTTTCATTTGTAACTGAAAGGCTGCAGAATGAAAAGAAGAGTGCAGGTGCCAATCTGTTGCTGCCTTGTGCTGCATTACTCCTTATGAACAGAGAACATATTGACTTGCAAAACACATTCCTCTGTTTCTTCTGAGGAAGGGTTTTATTGCACTAAAATCCTGACCTATTTTGTGATCAGTGGTCTAGTTTTAGCAGAAAAAATGGTTCCAGTCACCTTCACTGTATCTTTACACATTTTCATATTATTACCTGCATTGCAATTTTCTGTAAGATCAAAACAAAATAAAGCATCATTTAAATCCAATCTATTTATATACAGATGGAGCCTCACACTGAGCATGGCATGAATAGCTTCTAAACTATCCAAGCTGACTGATTAAACCATAAGTGAACCCCCTGATGAAGTGTAGCAATGTAAGGAATCCATCCTGCACACTTCCTTCACTTCAGAAAGGTGTTTCACAAATGCCAGCTTAAAGGCCTTTTCTGAGCAGTTTCAACTACTGACTTTGGTAAACAAACCTGGGAAGTGGGCAATGTGCTTCACTTCCTGCATCTGTTTTCTCCACCTCTTCAGTGCCTTGTGTTCCACCATAGTTACACAAAAAGCAAGTGCATCGACAGCCTATTACTGACCAGAGGATTACACACAGCCCCAACCAAGCACCACTACAAAGTGCTACAGCCCTGTGGTTCACGCCCTGTGGCACAGCTGCTCTGCCTATCAACTACATAGCAAGGAAAAACTTAGAAGAAAACCCCATGTGGTTCCCAAAAATATCCCTAGCAGTTCCCAACCACAAGAGAACTAATTCCAGCAAGTGGGTTCTTTTAGTTGTTCGATTGGTTGGGAGATTTTTCATCTATTAAAGATTTGCCGATTCACAAATTTAAAAGGATGAAAAGGAAAACCTTTTCACCTTTAGAGGGCATGAAACTTCCTGCCAGCATAAGAACAGTTACAGAAAATACATATTACTGAAAGAAGCCAATAATTTCTTCATGAAATCACAATAAAGACTTCCATCAACAAAGGAACACTTGAGCTTTTGGCATCATGCATTACAAATACTTCTAGATGATGGGAGTTTATCTTCAGTTTAAGTATGACTTGATATTTTTTTCCTTCCAACAGAGGCATTTCCTTAATCGTAAATAATTAAAAATATTAAGTACTTATGATTCAATCAAATTTATACCTTGTGTCAATTTGACATGTATCCCTTTAATTTAAAAAGTCAGCTGACATATCCTAACAACAGAAGCTGTCGGTTCCTCTCTTTTAGAGATATTTTCTTTGATTTACTCCATGTAAATAACATTAACATGCTATAAAAACCTGTCTCCTTGAGTGAAATCTTTATAAAGTAGTTTTGTAAATACAATTTTTTCAAACGAAAACCTGCAGTTTGGTTTTTAAGATATGCCGAATTTCTAAAAGTTGATAGTTTCAAAACATCCCCATGAATCCTGCAAGTGTGACTCAGCACTCCAGCATTTTATTATTATGTCAGCCCAAGACAGCTGGACCAAAATGAAAACACGCTGACAAACTGCTGAAGATGGATGCACATACTCCTGTAAGTTTTCTTCAGGTTTCTTGTCTATATATACACATGGAATTTTATCAAGCAACTGCAAGTTACCATAAACCCAATTAAAATTGCTGTTGTGGAAATCAAGATCTCTTTAACATAGGACAGGTTTTACCACTTCTATTGCCACATTCTCTTAAGACCCTACATTAAAACTTAGCTTACAGCACAAAGAAAAGTTTTCTTGCTTCTGTTTTATGATCCCCAGGTAAAAACGTTCACAAGAGATACCCTCCTAGAAGACTGCATATGTTATCATGGCAAATTTTAACACTACAGGTTAGAAAGAAGAAAAAAACTACCTATACTACAGAAAAACGTTCTGCAATGACAAACCTAGGAGGTTTGATGTTGTACAAGGCACTTTTAAAACTGCCTTGGAGGCAAATTTCTGACAGCTTCCATCCTTACAGCCAGTGAGGACAGATGGTTTAAATCTGCATTATTTCACTGAACTATTGAAAAAAATGTAAATTTATTCAAAGGATCCAGATTTGTGTCTTCCTTTTCCTGCAAAAAATACGTGAGAGGGACTGAAATATACTTGATAAATAGAGTGAGATATAATTGCAAACTAGAATATTCCAGTAAATAAAAAGCATTGCAAATTCCTATAAGATCAGTATCTCATTTTACCATTCACAGGCCGCAGATAATCTCCAAAAGGAAACCTGTCCCAGGAGAAAAGGCCACACTGAGCAGTGCGGTGGAAGCCTCAGCACATTTATAGAAAGGTTCCAGAAATTTCCTTTATCCTCAGAAAGGCCATGTGTACTGCCAACAGACTTCAGAATCAGCTGAAGATTCATCTACACAAGAGCTCCTGCCTCACTGGCCCTGACACAGCTCCCTCTGTGGTAGCGCCCATGGAAACCTTTGTGCTGTTCCTGGGAGTGCTCACGTTGCTATGAAGGCTGAGTGTCCCTGCACGCGTGGGTCTTCGTTATCCCCGAGCAGCTCCCGCGGCTGCTCCTGGCTCCACGCTGCCATGGTCTGTCTGGAGAAAGGCAGGAGAGTACCACCACCACTCACCCTGCCTGCCTTGGCAGCTGGCAGCTTGGGCAAACTGGAAGCCACAAACACAAAGAACTATTTTCTAACAAAAGGAGCACAGCTTGGCAGAATCAGACCTCCCTCACATTTCTTCTTTGCCAGGTGTCGTCCTGAGTTTTGCAGTCTTTCTATGTTTTCATTCTTGTAGTAGAATTTCTCAGGCACTTTACTGTAAGCATCAGGCATGTTTACCTACCAGTATCTATTATTATCATTCTTTTTGTTAGGCGGAGAAATATGATAGACTTTTGGTCTGACCAGTGTCATGGAGAGGTGGTAACCCCACCCTCCAATCCATGGTTGTCTCTAAAAAGATATATCACTGACTGAATAAAGAGCCGGGTTGCTTCCTTCTTCTTCTTCCCCCTTTCTTCCTTCCTTTTGGCCCTTCTTGCTCTCTCTTTTGGCCCTGGCCCTATCCTGACAGAACGGTGTCTGCGTGGTTCTTTCGTGTCTGAGTACGACAGCCAGGTACAGAGGCACAAAAAAACTTTATTGTACTTTATTAACTGAGCAGTGGAACAACATTGCCGTATTTTTTCAATTTCTTCACATATTATTAGTAGAATATTCTTGACAAGTTGTTTCAACACAGGACTTTAAGTGGCACCATGGCTTGCTGGCACTCAGCATGGAATGTTTTATCTTTTAGCAGGAAATATTGGCACGTTTTACATCGCTGTCATGGCTTTATGAACCTGTCTCAATTTACTCACATCTTTTTGAGCTGGTGACTCCAGAACAGAATACACTATTCTATTTTGATTATAAAGGTGACAGATGCAATGAAAATAATGTCTCTAATGTAGGGTTTTTTTTTCAACATCAAAAAATATATTAACCTTTGATGCAACGTCACCTTAGCAGTGTACATTCAACTGACTATGGATCAGGCACCTGTACAATTTTGTAATCATTATTCATCATTCCTCCAAATACCTCTTCACTGCATTATCACTTTTAATAATTTTATATTTTCTTCCTGGTCAATGAAAAAGGTGTTCCAAATATTAGCCTGAAAAAAAATTATTAGCACCCCAAATACTGCTAAAACTACTAACTTAGGAATTAATTTTATTCAAGATCCACCACTTGACTTAGCATCCTTACATTTTTTCATCCAAAATCTTAAACAAGTGCTTACAGGAGTTTGTCACATAACACACCATTGCCTGTATCAGACAATCTAAACCACATTAAAAATTATACCAAGCCAACTTGGCAAGATTTATCTTCCATCAAGTCTGTTCAGGAGTCGTTAATTATACTTCCCAATTTCAACTCCATTATTCAAGCCTTTCTTCAATCATTCAATTATTTTGCATGGACTTAAGTAAAGATGAAGATTCTAAGTCATAACAAATGGAAAAAGTGTTAATTTTCTTTTGATCTTTTGAAGGAAACCTTTTTCATTTTTCTGAAAAAGAACCAACAAAATGTCAGTTTCCAAGTTCTTCTTAAAGCAACCTTTAGAAATAAATCTTTGAAAATTGGATGGATTTTCTGAATGCTTTTCCAATTTTCAGAACATTTGCTGTGCTCATTCAGTTATTTGCCATACAGTGTTTTCATATATAATTTTCTTAGTGTATTTACATTCCATGTATTATTAACTGCATCACCAATCACTGGGTGATACACAGATGTATAATTTAATTCATCCTCACCTGGGCTGTGGTAATTGCACACATCTATTCCATTTCAATATAACAGAACATGTTAGTTATGTCAAGTACATTAAATCAACTCAAAACTATTATAAAACTATACCCATTTAACCAAAACCTTCAAGTCTTAGATATGTTTAAAGTCTTTTTCATCATCTTACTTTCTGTAATTATTAACTCTTACTTCGTAATTTCTCTATTTTTTGTACTTTTCCTTTGGTTAAAACTTGTTTTATAACATTACAGATTATCTAACTCCTCCCTGAAGTAGAGCTGGGTTTATTTGTTGTTTTTAAAAGTAAAAGGGGGTCTTTATAATACATGGCATTAGGCTTTGCTATGTAATTCACCAAAAATTCTGTAAACTTTTCAATTTCTACTATCCTAATTTAATTTTGTCTTCTAATTCATTTAATCATATTTCTTTAAGTGAGCAGAGTACTGTCAAAGTCTTTGCACTGAGCTACGACAGACTTAATTTTCAGTCTGGATGAGGTACAAATTACTTTTTTTTATTAGTAGTATTCAGGCTACAAGTGGGTCAGGTATTGTCTTCTAGGATACTCAGGCATTTTGAAATTACTTTCAATTTAGTTGACTGCAGGATCTAGCATGAAAACTTCATGAACAAATTTCCAGGATCTTTACAATAAGGTGTATTTTTATTTGTTACATATAAATAAGCTCTTACAGAACAGTCATCTGTTCTTGGGTCTGATCATTATAGAGCAGACACGCACTGTTACCATTTTGCACTACAGTTCTTGCAAGATTTATCCGCTGTCACTGTGAGCTTCCCAAGCTATTGGTAATTCGAGTGGCTAAAACTGTATTTGGCATGAAGCATCATTTTCCTCCCCTTCTGCCACATAAGTCTTTCCCCAATATGCTAAATAATGAGTCATGAGAGTCATGCCAATGGGCTTCAGTGTTGCCCTGCTAGTATTTATTGTATTTATTAGTTTTTCTCTGTGGTTGCTGAGCAACTTTTAGAACACCCTCTAAAGACAGTCTCACGTGATAATGCCAAGAAGCTGTTAATTCGAATGAACCATGTTTGTTTAATCCACTTTTTAACTTTACAGCCCTCACTCTAGTCTTATTTACAAGAAGGAATACACCAGAATCATTGGGATGGGCTTGAAAATTGTTCTACTCTGCGGCCCTACTGCAGCATTCCTTCTGATACCTATTTTGCTAAAAGTATGCTGCCCTCTCACTGCAACTGAATTTTACATCCCTTGTCCTTCTGCCCCTAAAAAGCATTTCCCCAACCACAAATAAAGTCTCCTCTTCTGAACTGATGATTAGCCTGGAGAGGAGCTAAACTATATTTGACATAATTTTTTCCTTAAGAAGCTTTGATTTTATGCAATGGAGTACCTTTACTCTCGGGAATAATTTCTTTGTTAGACCTTTACACATATCTGTTTAAAGATTTGATTGAATCCTAGATTATTTCCTTCTTTGAATAATTTTGCATATTATATTTTAAGACTTTTTAGTGTCAATGAGCATACTTTGTTTGCACAGAATTTCATTAGGTATTAAAAAAAAAATAAATTCATAGCCTCTTCCCTCCATGCATTTGCAGTTTCCAACTTACATCTTCAAGCTATTCTTCTCCAAATAGCATCCAGATGTCTCTGTCTGTACATGTTAGTAGCATGTAAATATCAAAAAAAGTCAAATCACTATTGATTTACAAGACAGATAATTAGGGATGAATGTGTAGTAAAGCTTTTTAATAGAATCCCGTCAATCATTTCCAAGCACTACTTTCTCATTATGTATTTGCTGAAACCGTAAGATGGAATTCTGCTGGTGACATTTGAGTGATAGCGACTTTGATTTCAAAGGAAATGTTTCAGGTTCATTTCATTACCTTGGAAAAGTAAAAGCAAATTTGCCTTATAAAAAGCAATTACTTCTTAGCTGACCAGTGCACAATAGCAATATAAAAAAAGATTTCTCATTCCACTATTCAAATCCTAAACTAGCAAACTAGTGTTTGATTTTGCTTTAAACCAATTTTACTTTGTTTGAATTGCAAAACCATTTAATCTTCATAAAGTAGGTTATTATAATGGAGATCATATTTTATTGGTACAGTACACCAGCCTGGGACAAACAGGGGGGTTTTGTGGTTTGGGTTTTTCGGTGGTTTTTTTCGGTTTGTTTGCTTGTTTTTGTCTTTGGGAGGAATGCTTAAAACTGTAATATTCATACCCTTGAGGTATGCAACATTTTGAAACTTTGCAAAAATACCTGCAATAAAAAGTATTCCAACAATAATAAACAAACACAGGAATTCATGCTGTATGTGTCATATAGCCAACAACATCTCAGACGATGTACAAAATATAACATTTTTCCTCCCACTACTGTTGTAAGATCCACAATAAACAGGAGTTGAATACTTCACTTACATGGTTTCTACAATGAGCTGTCTAAATTCAACTTTTGTTCCTAGGCTTGATAACCATAATTCACAATTACTTACATGGCAACAAAGGAATAACATTTGAAGAGGATTCAGCATAAAGAATTATAACTGCAACCATTTCAGGTAATTCAAGTACCAAAAATTCTCTTTCTTTAACACTTAAACACAAATTGAGAATATTGTATCTTATGTTACTTACTAGTCATGTCTCCCAATTCAATTACAATTTCCTTGGAGTTGTCAACATGAGGCTACTGAGCATCATCACATTATTCCTCAGCATCTTCTATTACAAAGTCACTCTGAAAAATAAATAGATCAATATGCAATTATAAGCATCAGCAACAAGCATATCATTCAGCAAGTCTACACAATTCATTAGAAAAAATTGAAAGAAAATCACAAGAAGTTGCCATGTTTTCTGACTATAATTTAAAAAATGACTAAAATAAAATCCCTACTTATCTCCGTAATACAGCATGTCTAAATGTATAAATTATAGGTAAGAAACACAATTCCAGGACTTTTTAAATCTCTCCAATTGAAATAATCTAAAATTAAGATGCATTAGTTGAAAATAAAATTAAGTGGAGAAACCATGAAATCAATAGAATTACAAACCAGGAATTCAAGAAAAAGCTTTAGAGAAGAAGCAACATGAAATATTTTGAGCTAAAAGCAGAGCACTTTCTCTCTGCATTTCAGTGCAAGATGTGAACTGACATGGGTTAGCAACTGGAAGATTTTAAGAGGCAGTCCCAAACTAATTTCTAACTTTAAAAGGTAATATAGAATGAATCTGCAGCTTAGACTTTAGGAATAAAGAGGCATTTAACACAAGAAGGCAATCCATTGTTGAGGACTGTGCAAAATTGGAGATTAACAGGTAATTGTTGCACTTGTGGAAAAGGTTAAGGAGAGACTGCACTTAAGCACAAACAATGAAAATATTTCAGGCAGTCCCACGAAGCCACTGAAGCCTGTGTTTTCTGCTTGCCTTTCGTACATGGTGCATTCAGAGGGTGCATCAGGAGTGAGTTTGTGATCTGGTACCAGATGGAGGTAAGCGTTACCTCCAACAAGCAATGCAGTCCGTCTTTGTTACTAGGCTGCAGTAACCTCCTGGCCACACAGGAGATGTCTCCTCAAGAAAAGTTCAGCTTACCCTGTTACTCAGCACATAACCCAATTAATTTTCTCCTTTGCACACACATGTAAACCTAAAACATTCTGGGACCAACAGATATATTAAGGAACTGCAGACCGGTGGAGAAAGAGCAAACAGACTGTGCCAGGGATCCTGGGAAACTAACTTCAACTGTGTACCTAAATTTGAAAGAGGAGAACTCATCAATGCCATGGCCTTCCAGCAAAGGACTTGAAAGGTTCAAGAATCATCATAACCATAGACAGAAAATAAACACATAAAAATACTTTTCCCTGACAAAAGGCATGTCCACACTTCTGCATATTAAAACATAAACTTGGCTGAAATAGAAAACTTGAATTTTAGATCATCAGAAAGTGAAAGGAGAAAACATACCTCACAAATGTTTTGTAAACAAAGACAACATTTGAACTTGTCTGCTGATAAACAAGCAGTGAATAATCCAGAATCTGAAGTAAAGTCATCAACAACAGAGTGTCATATAAAGGAAAATAGAAAATCCTTCCATTTAAAAGAGCATTATATTGCAAGTTAACAAGTTAGTTTCATACAGAGGTGCAGACAATCCCTTCCACTGAATAACAGACATTACAAGGCCAAGCAGAAATGAATTAACACTGTCCTTGAATCAAGATAAATGTCAAATGAAATTGTACATCATTCTCAGGAAAGGAAAAAACAAATTATGATTCTCAGATATAAATATTAAATGAGGGGAACCAGATCTTTCTGAAAGAGTGCTGTGTTTAAATCACTGTATAACACAAAATTAGTACTGTGAGATTCAAAGGGATTAAAACCACTTAGCTGCAAAAATATATCAGAGAAATAGTTAACATAATATGCTGGCTACATAGAAAGTGACGAAGATACTTCAAATAGAAAAGCAATTTAATTACTTCACTGAAGGAATTAAATCTCCCCATAAAAAAAGAAATCTTTTTCCACCATTCTTTATTCAATGATATTCCTGTTTCAAATGGGTGTCCCTGCATTTTCCAGATTTTCTTTAATGAGAAATATAAACATTTTTCATAATAATATTTTGATTTTATAAATTATTATCCCCTCTTCTTAAGCAAAGTGTCAAAGTTTTACAATAACAAAAATAGAAATTTGAATTTTTCTATATTGAAAGGTATTTTAATTTGTGCTACATAGCAGCTTCCTTCTCTTATTTCCAAAGAACAATAGAAAATAATTTTAACTGGGCTATCAGAAAACTCCCTAATACAGTGTTGCTTTACCTGTACTATGCCTATGACCACTTTTTTTCATCAATTATTTCTACATAATTCATTCATTGATTTGATTTGAAGCCCTTACTAATTTCATGGGAAAAAAAAAACCCTCAACAAAACACACACCACAGATATGTAAAAGCAAATTAATATAAATGGAAATCAAAGACTTTATTGTAATAGAACAGCAACAGCGATTTCAGCAGTAACAGGAACTCTTTCTCCACACGGCTAAAATCAACTACACAGATTTGTTTCAGAGAATTTTAATGATGTTTGTGGATTTCCTGTCACTAAAAGAGCCTTAAGAGCAATTCCTCTTTAGCAAAGATATGTGATTTTCAGCTATGTAAATCATGGCACTTCCAGCAGCAAAAATGCTGCAATAATGTTGGTTGTCAAAAGAGATGATACCAGTTAAAATAAATCAAGGAGAAGAGGTTACAAACACTTAATAAAACTCAGCTTCAAAGATGCCAATGATGACAAATCCTTTGATAACGTTACCACGAGCAGGTCTCTGTAACACTGCAGCTGAAATTCTTACCACCAATGGATCAGAAAGGCCACAAATGTTCACGGCCTCCCATGGTCCTTTTACCTTCTATAATTTCAGTCTGAATTACAAAACATTTTCCTTACCTCTGAGGGAAAAATATAACTCACACAATTTTTAAACATACACTACATCAAAGTGGTTACAGAGGTTCCAGGAATCTCAGCATAGTAACAGAGGCACACAATTAAATCCGTATCACAGCAGACATAATAACCTGCTGCTGTTTGAGCAGAATCAGATGGATGCTCATTAAAATCTAGAGTTGGAAGTTAAAAGGAAGAACTCGGAGAAGTCAAGCTGTCCTCAGGTCTGAAACACTTTTTGATGCGACATAGAGGTGATCAAGTCAAATTCAATCAAAGGAAAAAATGAATAATCAAATTATTAAAAAAAAAGACAAGGGAAAAAAATCACCGCGTCATAAATGTAAAGATTAAGGTAAAGCATGCCATAAACCTTTTTTTTTCTGATTGATTGAATTTGGTGCTTCTGAAAAGGAGTCAGATTGACATCAGCAAAAATGAAACCCTTTTGTTCCCAGAACAAGCCCAGTACAATCAGCATTAGAAAGCAGAAACTTCTGCCACTGACCAGCCACACAGCTAAACCCAGAGCTGGCAGGGGCAACCTTCCTGCAGGGATAAAATAGAAATTCATTTTCTGTCTTCATCCTAACCTTGTTCTCTCCTGCAATACTCTCAGCTAGTGAAATAGCTAGTAGGGGTTGGTATGACCTAGTTTATAGATACCTGTATTGCAGAGGAGAAAGACCAGCAACTGATTTACACAGGACATTCAATACTCATCAAACCCGTTTACAGCCAAAAGCATGAATTTTTGTTGCATTAACAAACCTTAAGAGAAATGTGGATTCCATCAGTAACCACTAAATATTACACACACCTGCATTTTCTGGTGAGGTATGTGCTGCCCGCCAATTATGGCCTAGTTGTGGCCAGATACTCATAAAAGTCCAAGTAACCCCAATGTTTGATGGCACAAAGGTACCCTCTCTTGTCTGCAACGTGGAAATACCTACCCATAAACTGTACATGGCCTGAGCCGTGAGTTTTCCCCACTGCAGAGAGCCCAGTTTTCCCAGTCCTTCTGCAATTGCAGAGCTGCCCCCTCGCCTTGGCATGGGCCGGCCCAGAACTGACGCTGCTCTCCCTCCCCTTGGTGATTCCAGAGAGATCCCACACACACATCCTCCCTCACCAGGACACAGCCTCAGAAAGTCAGCCTTTAGTCTGTGTCACCTCCCTTCACAAAGGGACAAAATTACAGAATACTGTGTCAGAACCTGTGGCAGCAAGACTGAAACACGAGTTTTCATCGTTCCATGATAGACAAAGCACAGGATCACCCAGACACAACCAGCTTGGTTCCACAATGCCAGCCAATAATGCAGCTCACTCCCATGCAACTCACTCTCCCTCTCAGTGCGTTAACCACTGCTTGTGTTGAGTATTACCTTGGAGCACCTGCTGTCAATGAAATAGTCTGCCCTGGCAATCATTTGGTGGCATTGTGCTGCTTCAAATGGTCATCATCTCCAGTGAACTAGTGAGAAAATGAAATGCTTTTTCTCCTCTTTCTCCATTGTTCAGACAGAATATCAATGAAATTTGAAAAGAATTTATACACGCTTCAGGTCAACGAATCCACTTGCCTCCGAGCAGGCATTACAAGCACTGACAGAAGCAGGACCCAAGCAATTAGCAGTCTTGACAGAAAAGCCCTGATTGGGCTTTGTTAGCAGTATACTGCAGTTTACAAAGGCACGAGAGCTGCCAAGACCCTGCCACATTCCCACTGATGGAAGCAGACTTTAAAAATTTACCAGTCAACATGTGGCCCTCCAACCTTCCAGCATAAACGTTTCATCCATAGTTTGCAGCTTTTACTGATTTTGCAAAGAGATCTTACAGAGGCTGCAATCAAAGTAGCACTTGTCAGGAAAACCTAAGTCATTAAGAAGTGTTATATAAACACACAGAGCCAAGCTCCAATGTCAGAGATCAGTATTAGCCTCTTATGTAAGCTCTTGAGTATTTTGCATCAAGTCCATGATTACCAAACTATGGCAGATTACTGGGCCACTGATACATATAACACACTTATAAACTGTCTTACTCTCCAGACCAGATTGTTTTGATTAACTATGAGTTATATTGTTCCTTATCGATACACTATGGAACAGGTAATTTAAAGTAAAATGGGACAAACAGGATTTCTTTTCATGCTCAGCCCATTTTCACTTTAACAAATGTTTAAACAATATCCACCTTCTGCAAACAAATCTTCCTTTCTTCCTTCCTGCACTTATTTATTAACAGTGAAAAAAACAGAGATTCTAAAATGCAAGGTTTTAACTTTGTAAATACACAGCTCCAAATGTTGAACAGTCAAGGGGGAAAAAAAGGTCTTTTTTAATATACAAAGGGTTTCAATACCACTTTTTTCTCTCTTTTTTGCTAAGGAAATACTTGTGACCCTCGCATGAATCCACAGCATTCATGTTATTATTTGTAAAAATATGCATCTGCGCTTAGACTCTGAACATGTTTTAATCCATTTACTCTTTGTTTTCTTTAACAGTGTACAGACAATTGGCTAAGTTTCTCTTAAGTTTCTGCTACATATGCATGCTCACTTAAGCCTTTTGTATCTCACACTGTGTAACTAACTCCTGTGCATTTACCTAGCTCTGGTTCAGAACTCCAATGCCCCTCTACAGCTCACTTGAAAGCTCCAGGTGCAGCTCTACACAGCAGTGTGCCACAGCCGAAGGGAAAAGCCCAGGGCCTGAGCCATGTAATAAGGCCCAAAGAGACCCAGACAGCCAAGGAACACTCTCTTACCTTCAGGTCTTCTTTGGGCACTACAAAGGCTTCTTGCCACAGATCTCAGTGTAAAAATTCTGACTTCTTCCCTATCCTTGCCATACTGAAACATTTGTCTTTTCTCCCAATAGCCCAGCACAAGGCAGGAGGGACTGCCTCCAGTGGAGGGTGTGGGGCTGGGCAGAAGGGAAAAGTCAGATAGCTTGTATGCAGGCTTAATTTTTATTATTTCCCCTTGTGTTGCTGTTACTGAAAAGCAAATATGCACCACCACAAACATTAAGAGGTCTGGGAGACACCACAGCCCTAAGCTTACCAAGTGGACAAAGTAGTTTTCAGGGTCTAGAAAAGAAAGTGAAGACAAAGTACAACTACAAGGGAGGAGCTCATTAAAGTTAAGCCTGTTCAAGGTAGCAAGAATGTCAGTGAAACAAATACCTCTACAAATTATTTGCTGCATAAACAGGTTATGCTGGGGCAAAAATCTCTCCTTGTTCTCCACTGAGGAAGCACATCTCAAACTTTAGCCTGAGAGCTCTTCCAGTTGACAGCATGAGCAGTTGTCAGCAGCAGTATGTTTCATGCTACAGCATTTGCAGATATAGAAATTAAATTTATTGCAATAATTTTTAGTGATGAACTGAAGTAAGAGTAGTCCTAAAATCAGACAGTGTTTTGCCTGGTACTGACAGCTCTACTAAGCTTTTCTTACGCCTGAGAGGACCAGAGCTCAGAGCATACGAGGCTGACAACAGTGCTGTGTAGGGCACAGACAGACTTGTTTGTGCACCTGGGTCTGAGCTGTCTGAGGGGTTACCATCACATCCCTTGAAACATAGGGGCTATTCACAAGAGGAAGAAGTCCTGAGTTTTAATTGTCACCAAAGGCGTTATAAGCAACTTCTTGGTCTGCCCTGGACTAGAAGCACTGCTGCGGTTCAATGAAGGATTACTGGGTTTCAGCTGAAGGCAAAACTGAACAGCAGAAATTCAGATAACTTTCAACTCAATTGCAAGAGCAGGTTTCACAGTACTCCTCCTGCAATCATCAATTCATGTATTAGGATTTCCCTTGGACTCCAACTTGTTTGGTAAATATGATGGATGAAAGTCAGCGAACAAAAGAGTATTTTATTTCATTCTATCTCCATTATTCAGTGTGATGCCTCAGGTCTTTAAGGCCACCTCAAAAACCTTTCCTGATACCCCATTTTCAATTCTTCATTAGTTTTTTTCTGTGAAGTTGTCTGCTGTATAATGTGAATGATCAGCAGCCACAGATTAATTTACCATCGGGGTGTAAAGTTGTATTCCCTTATCTCTAGTGGAGTACTAAGTACAGAGAGTACCTGTGCCCTGTGATCACAGGGTGACACCGATGTGTCACAGAGGCATTCACAGCATTTGAACAAGCCAGAAGCAGTTTGTCTACGACACATATGAACTCACAGGACTGTTAATCCTGCTGCCCAAAGCTAGCTATGCTGCATTTGCTGGCGTTTTGGTTGTCCTCATAACTCAGTGTCCCCACAAATGTAAAGGGTTTATACACACTTGAGGAATCTGCTTTAAAGTAATTCCTTTTTCCTGAGTATTTGGCATTCTAGGGCACATTGAAAGATGTGATTGATATCACATAAACCCATATGTGGCAATTTTGCAAAACCAGCCCTTGGATTCAGTGAGAAGTTTAAGGTCTTACTCCTCTCTTGAAGAAACCCTGTGAGTATGGGCACCAAGAAAAAGGTTACTGAGAGATGAAAAGTCATCTAATTCACAGGAACTTGGCTATATAATTATATTAATTACTTTAAGCAGATTTCTATTAATAGGTTAAATTTATCACGTGGCTTCACATGACAAAGCAGAGGATTTACAAGGTGACTTTTAACTGCAGTGGCTTGTCTTCTCACTGTCAGATTCTCCCACAGATAGAGAAAACATCCTACATGCAATATCACCCTGATATTTTCATCATATGTCCTCATAATGAATAAAGCAACATAAATTTGAGGGGTTGGAAATTATGTTACTCTCTTCATTTGAGACCGTACCATCATTTTAATGCACAAATATAGAATTTGCCAAACTCTTCATATTAATTTGACTGTGAGGTACCCAAGTCACAAGTCTGCATAGTTAAGACCTCTTTCCAAAGGAAGCCATCATCAGCCTGCTACTGGAATTCTTATAAATCAAAAATACTCTTTATATGGTTTAGCATCTGTATAAAGCACATAGCAGCTGTTTTAAAGCTGTCAGCGCTGTGAGACACACGGTGTTGAAATAATGCAGGGCAGAACTCAAAAGGGGTAAAAGAAGTGCAAGTTCAGTCTGTGCTTCTTTACACAAGTCAGTAGCCCCTGAACACCTTTTCGGATGCGTGGTACCCAGTGTAACCATCATAATCCTAAGGGACAATCCATGGGAAATGAAACCCCAGGCAAGCTCTGACAGAAAGGTGCTGTTTCAAATCATGCAATACAGCCATATTACCTTTTTAAAAAACATATATTTTTCCTCTAATAATTTTTCATTTATGAACTAAATCTTAAATGTGAAAAACATATATTCGGGTCACTCAGATGATAAAGGAACGTTTCCTGTATTATGGAGAAACAAAGGTGATGACTCACTGACAGCTTCTGTAAGTACTTTTTGAAATTGGTTCTACTGATTACAGGGAAAACAAATTTCCTTCAACCATCTGCTTTTTGTTCTATTGAATAAGATAACACATTTGGCATCTATTTGGGATGCATAACTGGATTTATTACAGTTTCATATTTTATTATGCAATTGATTTGTAAAAGTCTCAAAATTATGGAAAATGCTCTGATGTATTCTCCTGTTCTGAAAAGATACAGATTACATATATATGCAGACTACTGCTGCAATTGAATTTCTTTTACTTATGACAATACAGTGATAAAGGTCAAATTAGCCTCCATTCTTGTAAGCTTTGTTATTTGTAAAATCGTTTTTATTCTAGGGTTTTCTGAATAATGGTTTAAAAACACTCTTTAAATATTAAACATACCAAAATATTGATGGATTAAATGAGACCTAGTTTCATAATCATAATGCACAGTGTTTAGTGCACAATGTTTTCTTTGAGTGTGCTTAGTGCTGGCTTTCAAGAGGATCCCTTGCATTTTAAAATAGACTCAGTTTCATTATCATAGATGTTTCCTCCTTTTGAAAACATTTAGTCATTCAGATATATTTTTTTTAATTTCCTGGATACTAAACCCCTGGTGGGATAATCTCTTACCAATCCATATGGGGAAGGCAGTTTTGCAGATCAACAAATCCTACCATTATTTGATTTGATCTAAGAACAACTTAATTGAAACAACACAAAGTCGTTAAGAAAGGTTCTTATGCACATCCTAGTTAATGTAAATGACAGCTTAAAATAATGAAAATTTTGTTATGACCAGTAGGTGACCCCATTCTCATAATAAGTAAATCCAGGATTTTCTTACCTACACAGAACATTCTGGTTGGTCCCAGATAATGATAAGTTTTGTACCAGAGAAATGGACTGGTTACAGTGATGCTGCATGGAATACAACACATATACACGGAGTAAGAAAGAATGCTGCTACAACACAGGCACATGCCATAAGCCAGGTAAAGGATTGAGGCAATGGAAATTCACCTCTGAGATTTTTTTGTTAAATGAGGTTTTCATTTCAATATATGCATCAAAAATAATTATTTTGGGTTATAAAAATAAAATAATGAAACTGCTGTGACTCATCTAGGAAAAAAACCTGTACAAACATGAAGCTTTTATTGCCTTTGCAGCTAAAGCAAGTATTTAGCATTCAGTCAGCAAAAGAGAGATTTAAGACAGAGAAATTAATAGGCTACTGAAATATACTCAGGACCACAAAAAAGTCTGTCAAATTTAGAGACCTTCTTGTCTCTAAATGCCACATATCTTACTGAAGCTACTTGGTGTTTTGATTCTTGTGAACAAAATGTTTGTGAAAAAGTCATTTCCTACCTACAAAAAGAACAGATTTTAGTACTAGACTTCAGGCAGTCAAGGTTTCTAAATTCTCATTATGGACTTGAGGATATTTCTTAGTGGAAGGCAAGTTTTTTGGCGTAGAGAGAGAAAAAATTGGGATTTTCTAATGCGCTTTTACTTAAATCCTTCAAGGTAGAAGGAATCACACATTTTTCAACTTTATTTTAGAAAGAAGAGAAAACCTGTACTTTTAAAGGAGGGGAACCCCGTGCCTAGAAAAATCTTCCAGTCAAAAAATCTGGTCAGCTGTTCACTCTGAAACACAATGAAACATTTCACTCACAAAAGAGCGTCAATACCCAAGGCAACTCACTTGTTATCTTTAAACAGCTTTGTTGATACTTTCTGACAACACTCATACAATTAAGATTTTCTTCAGGAATGTCTACAGAAGGAGAATTTCAGTGTTCTATTTACAAATGCACATGACCAAAAATACTTGCATAGCCTATAACATTTGCATACTCGAGGAGCAGAAACAGGATCCCACAGCGTATCCAAGCAACTGCACCTAACAGGATATGGACAACAACGAACTATCCTTCAATATCTAGGAATGAAATCCCAGAGCAAAAATTTCATACCACTGAACTGACATATTCAACTAGCAAAGCAAATAAAACCAAGGGCTAAAATAACCAACTTGTTTTCTGCAAATTATCCCCTCTCTCCGAGTATTTTTCCCATAACTGCAAATCCCATGGTCACACAGGTAAGGTGTTTTGTGACTTACAGAAATTGATTGCTGCATCCAAATAGTGAGTTTTTGTTCTTGAGACAGCAGTTAAGCCCTTCTAATATGCCACAAGTTGGTGTGTTCCCTGCATGGAAATGATGAATCCACCCCTCACACCTTCACCGGTGGATTTTCTACACTACAGGCATTGTGCTTACCATCATTTCTCTGAGAATGTCTCCTTACTAACAAAATCAGTTTGCCATTTATTCTAGTTTATTCTCTAATCTCCTGGACCAAACCACATTCTTGATGCAAACCAAAATAACCTGTGTTCAAGTTCCAACACAAATTATGAAATGTTCTGCATGTGTTCCAAAAACATTGTTTATGTTTAAAATTCTTGAAGTAGTATTATTGCGATGACCTGATGTGGTCCATAAATTTTTTAACTGGCATATCACACATACTGTGTTTTAGTAGTTCTCCATAAAATCCAATAATTACCCTATGTTTGGATGCTTACACCAATAAAAAAAAATAGAGCCAAAGATGGCTTGATTGCTCACCAATTGAAGCAATTGTACTTATTCTAAAGAAACAGTATTTGGCACCAAATCTGCCAGGCCATCTCCCATGGACTACAACTCAGGAAGCAGGTCACTTTCTGGGCAGTAAAAATACAAGTTTAAGAAGGCTTCAGAACAGTAAACACCAGTGTGGACTGTTTTTTTACTTTTATTTACTTCCCAATTATTACTGTTCTCTGTTTTCCAATTCACTCATTCAGAATCGCTTAATGTTCCAAATCACAGTATAATCTTTCTGAAAAGATATTGGAAAGTAAGTTCTTAAAAAGACCAGCACTGTGCTCCTGACTAAAGGGCAGACAACTGCAAGTTGTGTTGACAAGACTCACTGGTGTTACTGAAAACAAGCTACTGCAAAATTGGAATGGTTCACAATTAGTTTTTCCATACTCTACATTATCTTCTCTTCTTTGAAGCAATACAGCTGCTTATTCTGCATCTTTGTTATCCACCCTAGATATCTACTGAAATTAGAGCCTAATAATAGCAAAAGGACAGCTATTCCTCATTGGAGTAACTGAGAATACAGTCTTGTCAACAATACACTGCTCACACGGTGGGAAGCATTCTTTGTTCTATTTGTGTACCATGACATTCAAAACAACTGATTTTGCTTTTGTTATCTAGATGAACAACAAAATTAGTTTCTCATTAAAACGTACATTGGGTCATGTAAATATGCTGGGTTTAAAAGTTTAGATGTTCTTTAATAGAAATCGTGATCCACTGCTGCCAGTGAGATCACAGCTGGTTACTGTGAGGATGCTGACAGTGCTGCAAATAGAGGATTATTACTCCAGGTGAAGGGAAAAACTGCAGGGATAGTTACGTCATAATAAGGTGTAAAAATCCTGTTAGATGTGAAAAAGGTACAGAAAAAAAAACAAATGAGAAGAAAATGGGCTGCAGGTAATACATACAGAATTGTTTAATCACAGTTTTCTACAAGACTCACTCAAACAAAAGAGTATCTGTGTTATGTTGAAACACCTGGAAGTTTAGAGTTAGTGACAAAAGGTCAAAACTCTCACTGTCATGGGAGAAAACTCTTAAATTTCAGTTCACCCTGGAGGGTCTCAAGATTTCACAGCAAGAAATCACTTTTCAAGTTCAAAGAGACTAAATAATTACATTTAAGGCCATGTTTAACACTGAGAACAAAATGTAGCCATACCTATAATTCAGACTAAAATAGGATTTCTGCAAAAGATATGCCTGGATAGATTTTCCATTTAATTATCTGGGTTTTTTTCTTTACCTGTATTCACCTGACCATGTAGGTGTATGCAATCATAAAGGAAATCTTAAAAGGCCTCATTTCTACCTTGCTCTATTATAGTCAGTGCTTGGAAAAACTCAACAAAATTTTTCTTACTCTCTTTGAGTAGAACACAGTTATAGATCACCTGGACTGACTCCTGATTATATCATCCAATCTGATGATCCACCAATCTAGGGAGATTGTAAAGGTGGTATTTTAAATTCACTGTCACTTCTGAGCAGATGATTATCACATAGAAGAACCTGAACTTCCCCAAGGGCAATGTAACAGATCATCTGCATCCATGTAATGTATCATTTTCCCTAGGGACATAGAGTGATTGATCGATTGATTAATTGTAGTTATTAAACCAGAATATCCACCCTCTGCCTTGTCACATCTCATTTACGACCTGGATGTTGTCATAGGCAAAGCCATTTTATATAAATCTTTGTTTCAAACACGTATTTTTTTGTGGATGGGAGAATAAAAGCCACAAGAATAAATCACAGCAGCAGAATCCTAAGCTAAGCAAATGGAAGGAATTTTAGATATTATTAACTGTGTTCATAGTATCAGTCACAAATAATATGGATAATCATTGCTATTGAAATCAGTAGCAGCAGAATGAAATCACCATTTTCTGGGAATGTGATAACACAAAAAATCAAACTATACTTCAACAACATGTTGCAGTTATGTCCTGCATGGCCACTACACAGATGCTATCTCCCCATCTGTGTGACCAGCTGAGGTCTTAATGTACTTTCTCCCTTTAATAAATGTTCTGAGGCTGAAAGGATCAGTACCAAAAACTACACTGAGAAGCAGCTGAAGAACAAACATGTCTCTGCTCTTATTTCACTTCCCCTATTCCCATTTCTCAATTTCTTCTTTTTCCTTGGTTTCTTACATCCATCACAATTCACTGCCTCTTGTCCCACTTTTCATCCAAAACCTTACTTAAAGATTTCCTCCATGAAGCACAGAAACAGAAATCCTTTTCAGCACTACCATCCATAAACAGTTATTTACTCAGATAAAGGTTTCCTTCAGGTCTATCATCAGGGCGTCATTCTGTTGTGTTTGTGCTCTTTTCGGTTCACACGTGATCTTGGCAGTATAACTCATGCTTTATTCAGTAAAACCATTGAGAAATATTTCCTTGAGCTTTTAAGATTGTTCAAGGTTTGATTGCTTTTGCTGTTGAACACAGAAAATTCAGAGGAAGATGGGCCCAAAACTCACTGGGGACTGAGAAATTTCTAATGTTGTCAAATCACCTTTACATCAATCTCTGTTTAACCTGGCCTTCCTCCTGCACAATGTCTAAAGAGACTTCAATCTGTACCATGTTTTTGATGGACTCACAAGCTCTCTCTTGTGAGATTTCACGCAGGTGACAATTTTTATGCCTATTGTTTACTTTGAAATTTTGACAATGAATTCCAGTGCCCCATCTATCTATTCCAACTAATCCAACAGACAAAAATAAACAAACTAATTTACACTGAGTCCGTAAGTTGACAGAGTCCTTCCTAACGATGAGAGACTGAGTTTCTTTTTAGTGTCTATCAATTAAAATCACCCTTTTCACACAATTTAACAAGAGTCAATGTGTGAATTACTATCAGCAGCCTAAAAAGGGTCCATTAGAAAGACAACCCTTTTCTGCTAGCCATTAATGATGCGTGCATCATGGAAAAATGAAATTGTTTGAAAGACTAGTAAATATCACAGTCCAAATTTTAGCATTAGTCAAAGCCCACATAAGTAAACCTAAAATCCAAGTTCATCATTACTTCATGTCACATTTGCTGACATAGCAAACCCCACTGTAACCACTCTTTGTTTCATCCAGAAAATATTTAAGTCTTAAAAAACATAACAAACACCTCACTTTATTTTCTGAACCTTCTTAAGCAAAGACACTACTGCAGCAAAGAGAAGTCTAGTTTTACATTCTCACAGAATCATCAACTACTTAATAAACACACTGAGTTTCTGTTTCCATCTGACAACAGGAAATAGTCCCACACAGGCCACATTACAATGTTCTCATCATACAGTGATTTAAAAATAAAATATTAAAAATCACTGCATACAACCACAACCATCCAAACTGTATCGTTGCTCCAGGATAGAACCAGTTTACCTCAGCTTCACCAGCAGAGTGTAGTAGCCTGCAAGAAAGAAGATACTTTATCTTTGAAATTTCCTTTTCCATTCTGGCTCGGAAAATAAAAGCAAACAAAACCAAAAAAAGATTAAATTCTCCAGACTATTTCACACCAACTCCAAGCAATATTATAAGCAAAGAGTCTCTAGAGAGATTAGGACGTTTATACTAATTGTATTTAACAGTTTAACGTTTTATAAATAAGCCATGGGGCAACTGAATCATCTTGTGAAATTACGCTGCTTAGGATATATTCCCAAAAGAATAAACATTTGAGTTTGGCAAGTTCTTTACTTGCATTGCCTGAGGCACCAATAGGTTTATCCTTCAGATGGCTAAAGTTGGGATTTCTCAATATCATGTAAAGCTCATAATGCCCTTCAAGAAACAAAAATCAACCTGCTCTTGTAAAGTAACTTTGTGTAATGTAAAAAAATGAAATGAAAAGAAGTTTTCTTCTTGTTCTTCTTCTTTTGAAATTGTAGGGAGTAAAATTGGTGGTTCACAGTGTCTAAATTGGGGTAAAAATCCAGGTCAGCAAGGGAGGGGGTGGCTGAGTGAAAATCTGTATTCACTTACAAAGCTGATTCACCTTTGCAGACAGAAATCCTTTAGGTGATACAGAGCTCTTCCAAGGAACAGAATACTAACCAAAGGGAAAGATTAAAACAGAATTATGCAAACAAGATGGCAAAGACTTTCTCTGAAACTAGAAGAAAGATGTCTCAGACCCAGTAATAAGACAAAAAATAAGTAATATCAGCAAATAAGCATAAAGTTTATTATTACCCACAACTTAGAGCCTGTAAGTGTCACGGTGAGGAGGGAATGAGCTAAAGTTAGTTATATGTGGTGGATGAAGGATTTGGGAGAGACCAAACTGTGTCTTCATCACCAGTCTGGGGACTCGTAATGAAGGGGATCTTTTCCATGGAAAGATCAGATAGAGGTTTTATTTTTACCCTATTCCATTTTGTGAGGGAACAAAACGGTTAATGGTTGGGCAGGACGGTTACACAACTTCTTCACTGACCAGACGAACACCCTGGAGCAAGTAATATCATCTGTGCATTTATCAATAAACAAAATAGTTTATTGCAAGTCCCTTGAAGCAGAAGCTGTGCTCTGTGTGTCTGTGCAGCTCCTCAGGCAGCAGGCTCACACGGGCTTGGCAGACCACACTGTCACTGGGTTCATCAGTAGCAGTAAAGACAGAACATGTGGAAACTGCCTGTGAGACCAAGGCTTTCAAAGCACTCCAGCAGTGAGAGGTCACAATTTCAGCAATCTCCTTTTATTTTTTTTATCCCCTACATAACTAAAGAGGTTACAGTTCAAGAGATGCTAAAAGATCCTTTCAGCCAGAGCAGTGTGCAAGATTTTGTTTGATTCCAAAATGTTCATAATGCTACAGGCTGCTAAAAGGATATGGGGTGATTCATGTCAGCAGAAGTATGTCCTCAGAAATCTAAGTTACTAGAAAAACAAGGAAAGAACTTCAGATACCTATGAACTGCCTTTCCCCAACATGTCTTTTCATCCCCAGTACCAACAAATAACCCAAATATAAAGAATTTCTTGTCCAGTGAATGGTTATTTCCACATTTCCCCCCCCCCCATTCCTATTTCTGTAGGGTCAATTCTTCCCTTCTCAAGCCAAACCAGGGACAGTGACAAGATAAGAAATGTGCAGTATAGCATGTCACTGACTTCTGAAGGTTGGCTATCAGCTCAAGAAATAGAACAGAACGGTGAGTGATGCTTTGAAGCAAACAGAGGGGTTTTTTTTCATTCCAATGCATTCAGTTCTCTTCAATGAATTCACTCGCTGTTTGATTGTCCTTTCAAGAAAGGATCCTCTAAAGAGAAGGATCCTATTAGAAAGAGTGGAAATTTAAAAGAGCTAAAGCAAGAAGGTACCTCACTGTATTCATGAACATGTTAAAGAGCCCTTATGCAAAGTCCAATTGCTTGGTTTTACAAACCAAGGAAAGGAATACGGAGTTTCTATGTTCATTTTTTACAACAATGGATTTGGTGTTAAGTACCCAACAGAGTAGATGATCTATAAGTGGTAATAGCTTCCCTACAATTCTTCTTCTCAGAATACATTTTAGCTGGAAGAGAACAAAAATAGAAGTGGAGTCACAGATGGGGGATTGTATTTTTCAGAGTCATTGGTCCAAGATGATTTGGAGTTAATTATTTGTTATGTTGAGGTTCTGGCCAGAATTCAGATCTGAGCAAAACATGCCTATCCCACATCCCCTATCTTACTGATTGCTGGAAAAAGATGCAGAGTGGAAATAACATGACCTAATAAAATCCTGAATGGAATAAGGGAGAAAGAGAATATCTAGTGAAACTGAAAAAATCTGTGAAAATTAAGGCAATGGCTGGGGAACATTTAAACGCTTTTTGGGCCTAGTGCACAGTTAAGTTATCAATGAGATAAACTAGAACAGTCACAAGTAAAGACATAAATCTGTAACATTCAGCACAATCTTCTTCTGAGCTTCAATTGCTGTTAACTGGTGAAGAAATTCGAGAAGTTACTTTTCCTTTGGGTTTTGGGGTTTTTTTTCCACGGCAGGTACCTTCTCAGAATTACTTGGAAAGATGGCTTTTCCACATATTCCTGGACAGGTATGCCAGTGGTTCTCTGGGCCTATAGAAATGAAACACCTGTCTCACTCCACCCAAATTTTGTGCAAATATATTCACATGCACTCGTCTCTCTAAAACTGCCTTCAAACCAGCACAGGTCCACATAGTGGGAAGCAGTAGCATTTCTCTGACACAAACGATTACCTAAGAAAATATCCTGAGTAATGAGAAATGGTATTTATAGCACTCCTACTTGGAGTATCAGGACTATGCATGCTCCTCAGTGTCTCTGAAAATTGTCTTCTTTCCCTGTCAGCTATTCAGAATACGATAACACTACCTTGTAATAACAGAAGACAGTTCTGTTTGATGCGCTTCTTTCATTCAAACTAAATTAATTCAATTCAATATCAAATCTTACAATGCAATATTTCCTTTTGGAAAGACTTCCTTCTTTTTTCTGGTTCTGTGTTTCCTATCCACAATTTGAAATAAGCTTTCTTGAACATCTCAGGTCTGTAGACAATTCTATAGGTGAGAAGAGTTACAGTCATTGCTTTGTTATAGTTTTATGTCTGCAACAAAAAATTTTTAAAAATTACATTTTTGAAATCTTAATTCTTTAAAGATGGAGTAAGCCCTATTACAAGTGCTCTCCTGTATATGAACAAATGGCTGAAGAACCCTGGGTTAGCAGAGAGCAGTGCAAGTAAATCACGTTCCCACACCTGAAAGCCTCCCTCCCCACCTACCTTCTCACCACTGCTTATCAAAGGCAAAACAACAGTAAACAACTTTCCAAAACTGGTTTCCCTGCTTCCCTGAATTGGAGAAAACATGCTGATCCTTGCAAGAAAAATGCAATTCAACACATATCACTAACCCACAAGTTTCTGCAGAATTCAGGGAGTTGGGGAAAGGGCACCTGGGAAGTGCTGGATGGGCTGATACCCTTATTTATGAGGGTGACTCACACCTATGGAAAGTTCTATATACCCTCATCAGAATCATTCTCTTAAGGAGTAGCTACAAAATGGAGCTTCAGATGGCTTCCTCAGAGCCTTGAAAAGCACTTTTCCTACATTACTGTTCATTTAAGTGCATCCAGACATGCTGATAACAGATACATTGACTACATGTTTCAAGTAAATGACACAGCCAGACCATGCATAGCTTGACAATATATCTGTTTTAAGAAGCACTTGGTAAACTACTGCTTTCCCAGAGCATTTGATTGTTACAGACATGCTCCCTGCTTTCTAAAATATTAATAAATGTCACAATTGATATTAAAATGGAACATTATTTGCTTTCTATAGCTGTCCCTGTCAACACTAGTGGTTTTTAACCTTATAACAAAGCTCTTTCATCACTGAGGTAAATGCCTTTCTAATTACATATGCCAGGATTTTCCCTATTAAAAGGCATAGTTTAGGATGATTTCTGTTTGCAGAGGTGCCTGAAAATAAACTCCTTTTATTTTTCTTTTGTTGGAATGGGCTGCTCTTTGCTAACAATTCGTGAGAGAGCGGCAATTACTACCTATAGGGCTTTTTGTTCTCCCAAACCCAAAATATCTATCTTCTGATGCATCACAGATAAACTACTGCTGAGAATCTATTTAAGTACGATTTAAAAAGGAACTGGAAAAGGAAAAACTGGGTAAACATGGCAGATTGTGCATTTATGGTACTTATAAGATGATCTTATCCTCACTGCAATATAGCCATTACATGGATTATGCTTGAAGTGAGGCAACAAGGTCTGTTTCAGAACTGCATTATCTAAAGTACCATAAGTCATTTTCTTCCTTTTACAACTGGGGATGAAAATGGCTGAAATTATTTTTTCTCTGCACATATATCCAGATAATGTGTCATTTATCTGCATTTACCTAATATAGCAAGAAGATTGTAACTACAGTTTAATATATGATGATGTTTTAATCTACATTAAATATTTTAATAAACCTACAGTCTTAAACAGATCTGTGGAACAGACATATCAGCATTTAATCACACAGTAACCCAACAAGGCATTCTGTCTTAAAATACACAGAGAGAAAGAGGGGTCTAAGATTTAACCAAGTATGTGTTATATATTAAAAATATCACTAAAAGACAAAGCTAGACTATAATACACAACCTCCAACTGCATCTGATACAGAAAAAAGACTTAGCAAAAGATAAGTATGGAAATAAATAACAAAAATTATTATAAATAGCTGGCACATTGACACTCAATTTTTTTCATATGTTTACAATTTTAAACTTAATTTTAATAACAGTTAAGAGTATGGATATTTCTAGCACTGAAATTAACTTTTTGTGGCTATATATTAAAAATGCGAGTTCAAATGTAAAACTCTTATGAATTACAGCACTTGGTGAACAATCAGGTTCATAATATGGCCTACTGGTTCTGGGCATTTTATGTTCTATAATGTTGAGACAAGAATGAGGTTGAGACATAGAAATAAGGAAAGATACTCACAGCACTTCAACCTAGTCTCCAAAAGAGTAAGACAGCCATTTCAGCACAGAGCACACCCTGCTTTGACATGTCTTAACTCCTCTGAAAACGCTCAAGTCATGAAAGCATTTTACAGTAAGTCTTAGATGAAGAGAGGGAGGCATGAACCATTAAGTGAAACTGTCCAGCACATGGAATGTGTTCTGGGCCAGTGGCATTCTGGCTTCTTCCCAAATTTACATCTATAGTTCTCTCCTGGGTTACCCAAGCCATAGAACTCAGCCATGATCACATTTTAGAGACAGGAAAACAAACTGAAAAGAGGTGCTGACTGAAGCAGTACAGCCAGAAAGAGATTCCCCAGGTAAAAAACCAAACCCAAACCAACTGGGGGGAAAAAAAACCCAAAACAAAAACAACAACAACAACGACAACAACAACAACAAAAAAACCACCTTTGCCCTCTCCTACTAAAAATATGGTTTAAAAAACTACGTAGTGTAAAATTGTTATTTTTCATGAGAAAAGAGTAAATGTAAATAGAATTCTTTAGCTTTGTGAGCCGATGTTTTGTTTTCTGGAATGTTCACTTGAAAGTGGATTTAAGTCAGCCCTCATTATCAGATGGGCCGTGAGTCACAATGTGCAGCATGTAGTGCACAACAGCAATAGATATGTTCAAAAAACCCAACACAAAACAAACAACATTGCAAGAGTAATGGCACCAACGGGAAAAAACCCAAACCCACCAACATTACAATAGCATACCAGTAAACAGCCTGAGGAGCAAAGCTAGAACTAAAATGGATTGAGAAACCAGTACTTCTCATACTCACGAGTTGCTCCACTCTCTGTTATGCTGCTTTTACAGAGAAAATAACTTCCAGTACAGCCCAATTGATACAGTGCAGGCAGACCATTAAATTTGTAAATATTTGCTGAAATGGAAGTTTCATGGTGAGGTGAGGAGATAATAATTAATATGGAGTCAGTTGGAGGTCAGGCAGAGGTAATCAAGCAGGAGGATGATGCCACATTCACCTTCTGTTGCATGTAGTCCACATTGCTATAACACTTTCCCCTGACGGACCAAGGCATTCTCTCACTCTAATAGACTGCCTATATTGTTTATTCTCTTCATGGTTGAAAGAGAAAACTCCGACTTCTTCAAATTGTTTCAGGATGATTAAGACGCTGAAAACCAGAAACAAGACTAGGACGTGAAGCATCACTATAAATGCAATAAGTGTTGACATTGTGAATGGCTGACACCACTAAGCCTTCAGGAACTAGGGAACCCCAGCTTGTCTAAAACCCCTCTTCTCACACAGACTCCAGGAAAATTATCAAAAGAAATAATCTATGATGTTTTCCTTGCTTACAAAGTAGATGATAATTTATTTTGAAAGAGGGACATATCTGTATTCAGAGCTAAACCTTCTGTATCACAGAAAAGCATGGAGAGGGGGCAAGAGAGTCAATGGAATCTGTTCTTTTCTATTTGTACTCTAAACTAAGTTTTGTAGACTAAGAATAAACCAAGGGGAAAGGACAATAACTTGCCAATGAATTTACTGCTCATTAGCTGGAGTTTCTACAGCTTCCTATATTTTATTCCCTAAAGAATACAGGCTTACATACGCAGCCCAAAATATCTGCAGTTTCAGCCTCACAAAAGATGGAGAAGTCACCTAATCATATCTGCAGAACAAGTGCCCTTGCAGTATAATGCTATACTAAAAAAGAACAAAAAACCGTAAAAATAAATTCTGTGACTATTAACTCATAAGTGCCATCTCCCATCATTAAATCCAAACCTAGCCTGTGACAATGGCCCATGTCAAGCACAAAAGCACACAGTGCAGCACGGCAAGCAGAGCTGCCTGCAGCAGACATGGGAAACCTGGCAAAGGGAAAAGGCCAGAATCACGTGGCTGCTCGGTTACTCGTCACGGATGGATGAGGAGAGGTCTCGTTTGCAGTACCCTGCCTGAAAACAGCCTCTCTCCTAAAATATAGGCAAAAACTTGCACCATTCTTTAAAAATACAAACAAACAAAAACCCCAAACAAAAAACCAAAACAAACAAAAAAACCAGCCAGTTGAGAAAAAAGTTGATTGAGCATACTTCTGGCCAATACTTCTATAGAGAAAATGACCACGTAGATGAGTATAGAAAATTAAAATACACTTTCTCTGATGAAGGAGGCTGTCATTGATTGAGACAATTTTACTGCCATCATGTCACTGGCATAATAAAGACATTTAAGATATAGACTACAGGAAGGGAAGGTGGTCATGGCTTTTATCTGCATGTTTGAGCAGCTCAGCCTCTACTGTAAAATAATTTTCTTAAAACAACCATTGGAAGAGGGATAGTGCCCCTGCTGTTTCTCTTTTGTTGGAGGAATAGACACAACCCCTGTGCTTTGAGACTCTCACACCTGGCTACTCTCTCCTGACAGTACTTGGCATGTAGGGCCCTACACACTTCAACCTCCCCTGGCAAGTGCTGCTGGAAGGATCACGGTTTGTAAATACACAACAGCTTTTGCTTTAGCAATACCAAGGGGTCAGCGGGGTATTGGGGATTGACAAGGCTACGTACAAACGAGAGTTGTCTCTTCACTTATTTCATTTCACAGTTGAACTGAATTTTCTGATTAATTACGGAATATTTGAAGAAGATGAAAAACAAATCCTGTCTCAAGTTCATTTTTGAGTAAAAATGTTACTTGACTCTAGCAAGGCAACCCTGATTTCTTCAGCCTGCATTGTACGTGGCAACAGTGACTGACCAAAATTTAAAATAGCCAGATCTTCTCATACCATTTTTCCAAAGATACTGAAAAGTATTTTTGCATAAATTTGAGCAATGCAGAGATAACCTGGTAACACTTGAGCAATAATGCACTATATTTATAGGCAGTTCTTGAACAATGAGATCCCAGATATGCTACTATTTTACTTTCCAATAACTTGGCTCCATTATTCCTCTACTGCAAGTAGATCATTTTCATGAACTCATTTACATCACAGATCTAAATCTTTTCTAGTTAAAGCTTTCATGTCACTTTTGATTTGTTCTAATATTTCCTACGACAAACCAAAAATTTGACTAGTGTTCTGAATTACAAAAACAATATATTTAGTCTACAAATCTTAAGTGAAGGCAGTTGTCAATGAACTGAGATAGGCATTTTGAAAATCTCTTAAAAGATTTTCATGTTTAAAAGCACTTCACACTCAAATCTAATGGCTCCTGTTCACCAAAGATAGTAGTGACACAATCCACGCTGTATGAGATGCTGTCTCTGCAAGTGCCTGAAGGCTATTCCTTATGTTATCACTGCTACCCTTTGATAGGACCTTCTCCAGCAGAGAAAGGTATTTGGTAAATCTGCTATAACCATTCTAGATGAATGAGTATAGTGCTTATATAGGAGTTAATTCTCTATTATAAGCATAACCAAGAGTGATATAGTTAGTATTTTACTAAGTATGCAAATTACTAAGTATTTAGCTGCTCATTCCTGTATCTCACAGTATGGACCTTGCACAAGCCAGGAGATAATGACAAATTATGAGCTCACGGGACACTGAAGATCTGAGCTGCAGGGTACTAAAGCAAGAATAAACGCAGACCTTGGTTCTGCTGTGTTTCCATCAGCATTCACTGGAAGAGTAAACTCCTCCAAAATGCTCACCTGTCCAATGAGAGAACTGCACTGACTGCCCACAGAGCTCCCAGCTCTTTCTGCTCCCCTGATTTGTCTTTTCCTGAGTCCCAAATTCTTACAGCAGGTGCAAAAAAAAAAAAAAAAAAAAAACAAAACAAACCCTTGAGATCCTGGTAGCCCTCCATGCAATAACAAAAGCACTTTCCAAACACCAAGATTTAAAAGGAAGCACCACCACTCTCTGGTAGCTTCCCCAGCAAAATCCATTAACACGAAACTACCTCTGCCCAGGAGGTTATTTGTCACAGCACTGAGGCCATGGTGCCAGAAGTGACTGACGTTTCCTCTACAACACATTTTTGCTAAGCTACATGACAGCAGAGACACTGCTTAGAACATAAACCCAAAAGCCAGGAGAACTCAACAAACAAGTCAGGTGCATTGTCACAAGTCAAGGAACAAGAAAGGGCAAAGCCTGGGCTCTCGCAAGGAAACAAGACAAGGAGGGCAGGGAAGGGAGCTCAGCCCTCTGAGTTCCTGGCTCATTCATCTTCCAGCTCCTGTTTGTGAAAATGTGCCCTCAGAATCAGGCGAAAGGAAGAGCTGCAGATAGCATCTCTGACAGCCAGGCTCTGCAGCCAGGCTCACAGGCAAAAGGGCAGGAATCAGAGCTGAGCAGGTGAGCGCTGCTGGGCTGTGACACATAAATGCAACCGAAAACGGATGGATGTAATGTTAGAACTTTTCAGAAAATTCCAATATATGCAGTTGTTTTCATCAAACTTACCTTGCAGCTATTGCATCTTAAATATTGTGGTACTAACGACCCGAGAGTGAGAATGATTACCAGCCCACTGAAACTAACTTCATCCATTCTCCCTGTCTAAACAAAGTGCAATGCAAAAAAGGTAATCAAACAAACAACCTCACTGTGAAAACAAAATTGGATTTTTAAAATACTGTCATTTTTATTAATCCAAGGTGATATTACTGAGCTGAAGATTGCCCTTTCATTTACAACAAATGTGTTTTTTCAAGTTAACATTTGCTATTTAACTGAACAAAGAATTATTTTTTAAAAATCTGCTGTATTTCAGACAAAAGCTATTTTTTACCATGAAGTCATAAAACCCCGTGAAAGAAGTTTACAATGGGAGCCTCTTAACTGCAGCAGCACCAGCTAAGGCAAATGTAATGGGGAAAAAAATTTCAAAGATAAGAATCAAAGCGTTTTATCAAGGTTGTTCATCCTATTACAATCTCCACTTCTACAAACCTTTTAATGCAGAAAGTCACCTGCTGGACAGAAAGCTGTTGGTACGAATCTGTATATAAAAGCATTTTTCAGTTACTGTCTGTACCTGAAATGCCAATAGGATGTCTTCTGTGGAATTCCATTTTAATGAATTTTAGCTTAAATGATAGTTCTAAAGTAGGTTGAGCTTGTCAATTTTTCTCTGGGTTTTTTTATATACCAAGCTGTGTTCTGTGTAATAATTAAAGTCATATTCTGCTCTCAAAAATACCATCAAAGTGACACCACTGAAATGTCATATCTTAGCACAGGTTTACACTGCTGACACCCCAATCAGAATCTGATTATTGAGCCCTTGAATGCTGCTGTTGGTCTGACCCTGGAAATACTGAGAATAAGCTAAATGCAGCTGAGAATACTTTTATCTGAATGGACACACATTTTCAAATGTGCAAATATTTTCAAAAAGAAAAGGGAAAGCTATTTTAATGCACTGCTAAACTGAAAAAATAATTTTGAGAATTCAAAATTATGCAAATAAATTAAAAATTTGACTATTATCGCCTGTCAATCCTATTTGAGTTTACTGATATGTAGCATAATCTCACAAGAGTTAATAGTGTCAGCAAGATCCCACTGGATTTGTTTTTACGGAGATATAGACATATTAATTAAAAAACAGATTAAACCACTGCAGGTCTCATTTCACTGAGCTACAGAACAGCTACTGAAATATTTCTGAGAATTACTGCACCTTTCCTATTTGTAAAATAGAAGTAAAGTATTCCAGCAGATCCCATTAACAAACACCACACAAAAAGCATCACTGGTTTATGTCTTTGGATATATTCTCTTGTTTCTCAGCATAAGGCAACAGTTTCTGGAGAAATATATGTACACAATGAAATTATGTCTTCACCCAGTTGTCCCCTTTAAAAGAAATAACAGGACTCTCTAGGTTTGCTATGTGTCCACTAAAGGAAATGGATGAGCCAAACACTTGTGCTCATACAAATCCCTTAAGTTAAATCTATTCAGGAGTGAAGAATTTTTAAAGCTTCTCAGGCAAAATATGAAAGCTTTTACTGAAAGCTCTTCACCTCCATAATATTGTTATGGAAAGGGTGTTCTCTTAACCTTACATCATTTGTGAATTCAGAAGCCTAATACCACTGTTTCTTCATTTATGTCAACATATCTAAGTCAACATTTAAAGAGTGAAAGATTTTTTTGCTTGAATGAAGAGACAATTTTAGCCAAGGTTATTAATCCCAAATTCCCAGATACTAAGCTGAGCATTTTTCTGTTAAACAAATTACTGAAAAGTGCAGTTTCAGGGTTCTATGTGAGGGAATGGTTCAATCAAGTTGGTTTTTTTTTTAATTTTTCCTTTGGGGAAAATTAAAATTATATATAAATTTCAAACAGAATTAGCCCAGCTTGAAATACTGCAGTTGCAACATTGCAAAACACTATTTTTGAGTTAAAGCAACATTTTGTTTAAGATATCAGTAGAGCTGGAGTGTCCCCCAGAAGCTCTCAGAAGCACAGCTCACCATCCTGTTCTTGCTCTCCACTGATATCCACTGGCACCCAGACCATTTATATGGTGCCAAGGAGTGTTGTCACTTGTGAGAGGCCAGTGATGCTTCACAGATATTTCAGGGCTCTTTTTGTGCTCTGGTTCTCATGGTTGCTTTTTAATCTGGTTTAAATCTTTGAGCACAGAGCAACGAGGAGTCGTGTGGGATTTGGCAAGAAGCGTGGCTGGATGTCACCACACCAAGTGGCAGGTGACTGGCAGACACTCCAGGATATGTGTGCATACAGTTACAGGCAGAATGCCCAAAGCATTGCAAATCCAAAGCAAAGGCCAAATATTCCAAACTTTAACTCTGCATATCATTATCTATTTTAAAACCACTTCGTTCTCCAAAGAACTTGTATTCCCTGACCAGTGTTCTCTGAAGCTGTCCCTGACATGGAATATTCTCTGCAACATCACATGCCTTCCAAGGACGTGGTAGCACATAATGCAGGAGGCTTTAATTAAGATTTTCCCTTAGCAACAAACTAGCCAGGAACCAGCTGCACCATTCTGGCTTTCCATGAACTTTGCTGTGAGGAAGACATGCCAACAATGTCAAATTTAGGCCAAAGTAGAAAGGAGAGACTTAAGGGAGTTGGAGTGCATCCTGTATTTCTGAAATATATTTCTTGCTCATTCTGTACCCAAAAAATCCTTCAGGAATTTAGTGACAATACCTTTTCTCATATGGGCTATTTCAAAATCCCACTGGTTTTTTTTCTCCTTCTGTTTTTGTTACCTTATTTCTTACTTAGCCCATTTTCCTCCATTCCCTGGACACTTTTTGATACAAAAAGCAATCCTGCAAACTGAGAAATCTGACATGCATCCACAAGCTTGTATCATTTGCCATAAATAAACAGAACTTCTATTACTGATCACAAAACCAAGGAACAAAAAATAAAAACCTTATAATAATTACTTGGTCCAGAAATTGATATGCAAAAATATGAAACAGTTTACACACCACACCAAAATTGCTAGCAGCAAATGCATTGCAAACTCATTCACATTGATTCTTCACAGGTAAGGAAAGAACATGGGTGAACAAAACAGGGCCCATTTCAGCTCCTGTTTGAGGACTGGTCTGCAACGTGGTGACAGAATGCAAAAGGGGGCACAAGACCCCAGACAAGGAAGGGAGAAGCCCAGTGCTATTGTCTCTTTGGGTTTATTTCCCATACAGATGAAACTGTTAGCCCTAAGATCAAGACACCAGCTGATGCAGCCGTGCTGTCAGAAACAAACCCTCCGACCAAACCCGACAGCAACCACAGAGCAGAAAATCCCAGTCCCTAAATTTGCTCCTGCACTTTTGTCCTTACGATGACCCGTGACTGCCAAAAGCCCCGGGAGTGCAGCACAGCTCCTGTGCACAGGCACGCTGGGAAAGCCCACGGGCCGTCGGAGAGCTCTCTCCAAGCACATTGCGGCACCGACGCCTTGCAGGCGCGCTTCACGAGATTACACCGTAAGCATATGCAAGCATTTAATGTCACACTTCACAGAGAAACTGTTAATACTGGTAAAATTAATCCTGTTTTCAAATGTCTGAAGATCATAAGAACAGCTATATTTTGTTTTAAAAAAGGCCCACAGTTGGAAAATACCATAACAAACCAGGAAAATATGGAATGGTATGTCCTTCCAGCAGGATATGATGTCTAAAAGCAGAGGGAGGAATTATATCTGAAGACTGCATTTTCTTTAAAATCCACAAAATCACACCTATTCATTACAGCACAAAGTAATCAAATCCCATTTGAGCCTATTCCCATTTCATATCTCCACCACACCTTCTGACAGGGAATTCCGCAATTTAATTTACCATTTATGAAGCAAATATTTCCATTCGTTGGTTTTAAAACTGTTGTATGATTATTCTACTCAGTACACCATCATCCTTACATTATAAAAATGAAAAAAATTCTACCTTTTCTACACTTTTTGTCAGTTATTAGACCTTTACCACAACCCCAGTCCTCTGTTTTCCAAGGAGAAAGTATACAGAGCTTTAATTGGTCTTCAACAAGAAACCCTTCTCTGTCTACTGTTGTTCTTTGTAGCTCTTCTAGTTCCTCTGGGAACTTTTACTACTCTTGTCTTAATATTCAAGATAACAATGCAACCTAGATTTCCAAAGGATTGCATTCATTATTTTATCTTATTTTTTCCCAAGGTGTTTTATAGAACTGTATTTTCCTCTTTAACTGGTGCTGAGGTGACAGTTTTATTGAACTAATCACAATAACGCCAATATCTCCCTCCTGAATAGTAACTACTGAATCAAAATGCATATTTAAATACATTAGTTCCTTTCCATTTACCAAAATTGAATTTCATCTGCCATTCAGTTTCATAGAAAACATGTTTTACCTGTTTAGAATCAGCTTTGCTTTTGAGCATTCAAACAAATTTAATCAGTCAACACCCTGTATCTCATACCTAATCAGCCCTTTCCAAGGTTATTTAAAGCATGCTGAATACAACCAGCATCTGAGAAGCCAGATTTAAAAACCTCCCTTCAAAATTCAGATTTCCAAATATCAGTAACACCCTTACAGCAAAGGTACATATCTTGGTTTGGGATCTTTTTACTAGGATTGCAAATCTCTCACACTTTGTAGAGATTTTATTCTGTGTGGGAATTTAAATGTTAGAGCTCGTGAAACTTGGGAAATGTTTGCAGAACAACTCACTTCAGCAGAATCAATTTGGATTTGAACTGTTCATAATTTATTACTTATTTTGTGAATTTTCAAACGTATTTGCAAATACAGAATATTTCTTTTTATTAGCAATTTTGTTCTTTTTTATCAAAGAAAAATAAATTTTATAATAAATTAACCCAGAAGTGAACAACTTTCCTAGAAAATGTCATACAATCTAATTATAGCAACCAAACCACTGGCATACCAGAACCACATAGCTCAAATCACAGATTTTAATGTCCAAAGCACACACTGAGTAGACATCACAGACTCTTTGTATCTATGTTTGCAAAGGGAGCTAAATTTTTTTAAAGTTCACCATAAAATATTTAATATTTAATTTATTCTGAAATAAAAAGTATGTGTTGTTGAAAGTATTGCCTGTGTCCATGATTAAACTGGCCAGCTTCAACCACCACGCAGCTCTTTGGCTGCTTTGGGGGCCTGTGTAACCTGCTCAGTGGCAGACAATTTCTTCAAATACAGAATAATATCCATTATACTAGTTTGGGAGAGAAGAATGAAAAAGAGAGGTGGAAAAGAAGAGAGCTTCATTTCCAGATACAGTTTTCAAAGTGGAATCCTTGTGGTCAGTCTCTGTGCAGACTGCAATAACAAGCAGTCACCTCACAGAGATTCAGGCTGACATTAGATGATCCTTCTCAGAAACAAACGGAGATAATCATATCCTGCCCCCCAAAAATAGGAAACTAGCTGGTGATGCAGGTAACAATCAGAAGCGGCCATTTCTAAGCCTGTGGCCACTTAGAAATCCTGTCTTGACAGCAAGCACTACCCAGAATAAATGTATTTTATTGTTAGTGATAATTAATTCTCATCTTACAGTCCTTATTTTATTATCTCTGCAGTAGTTACGTTGGCTTGCTCAATGCCCTAATTTCTCCTCACTCAGCCATTGAAAATAAGCTTTTCAAAACTTGTGAGCTTGCTGAGATGAGTTCTTTTTCTTTTGAATGTGTGTGCTTGTCTGGCATTTCTATCCAAGCTTCTACAGCTCTGCTTAAGAGTTAAAAACTGTAATAAAATTGAAATATGTTAATATAAAAATGAAGAATGGGATTTGTCTTACCATATTAAGAAGATTAAGCAATGGCTAGATAGTCCTGGACCATCTAGGGTTTAACTTCTACTTGTCAAAGCTGCTTCGTCATCTCTATAAAGACACTGGATTATAGCCCTTTTCCAAGGTCAGACTACCCTGTCTCTGCAAGTGGAAAACATGAAAGAGATTTATTAGGCAGCAACATACATCTATGCATTTTATCTTTCTGCAGTCTAAACACCTAGGAGATGTTTGAGGCAGAGTTTAAGAGGAAATCAAATTAATTATAGATGATGATTAAATCCAAATTGATTTAAAACTGATGGGGTTGCATCATTTACATTGTCAGTAATGTTGAGCATCATTTTTAAATGTTACCTCTTTTTATGAACATGTGTCATACAACATCTATTAGCAAGATACCAGTACACATCAGACTAGCTTTCAGCTGGAAGATGATCACAAGCATGCGTGGTATTACAATGAGCTTTATAATTGTAACCAGATAATAGGAAGTAGCTGAAGTGGGAACAAACGTCTCCACAGCTGTCACGGGCCACACAAATGCAGACACAGTGTGTATTCCTGTACATATGTATACACACATACGTACCTCTCATAGATCATACTGAACCAAAAAAATGCAAAAAGTAAGGAATCTTTTTTCAGAGAGTACTTTGCAGGCAGATAATGGACTGACAGCTATATAAAGAACATTTACACAGGTAACAAAGTGAAACAATGGTAAATAGCCCTGCTAAACAAAGCACTGGCACAACACTAAACCAGGGAGGTTCCCCAGGATAGGTCACTTCAGACTACATCCACGGGCATTAAAAACAACTCAACATCATTGTCAATATTGCCATGCACACTATTTCCCCTATGGTATCCCACAGGCAGGGTCAGTGTTACAATGTCCCTCCTCCTTTGTGCCACACATCATCTTTCATATGACTGGAGCACCAAGCAAAACTTTTCGACTGCTAACAAAAACTGTGTCTTAAAGGTTAGTGTTGACCAATACATTCTTGCTCATTTATTAAAAGAGAGCAAATCTTTTTAAGCAAAGAATTAAAGAAACTTTGCAGATAAAGAATACAGATGAAAAGACCTGTTCCTCAGTCTTTGAAATCAATTTTGTTACAAAAATAAAGCATTCAAAGCTTTAAGACAAATTTTGTAGGCACACTTCCCACAATCAACAACTTCAGTTCCTCTTGGTGTCTGCTTTCTTCTTTCCTTGCAAGCACTCAGAGGCAGTTTTGGAAAAAAACGAAGGGGGAAAAGCACCAAACCCACTCAGCAGATGACATAGAAACTGTCCCCATGAATAAAATGAACCAAACATGTAAGATTGTTTTCAGAGGAACCCAAGCAGCCTGTGTTTATTATGAAAGTGTCACACTTACACAATTGAGAGTTAAGCTATAATCTATCACACATTTAGTATTCTAAAAATCAACCTAGACAGCAGATTCTGATACCCAAACTTGCATTCTCCCTCTCAACTCGCCCCTGCTTGGCTCTGGTGGGCACCAGCACTCCTCCAGCCCTGTGCTCGCAGCTCTTTGCAGTGCAGCACTGCAGGAGCAGCTTGCAAGCCTTGCTCAACCCTGTCTATATTCCAAGTGCAAGATTCTAACTCTCAAAGTCCCTGGACCTTATTTTTTTCCAGACTTTATTTATAACATGAATTTTTTGCAGGTTCTCATAAAAATTTACTGAGGATTTTTATGTAATAAAAGAAATAAAGCAAAAAATGACAATTTTCCCTAATCCTCAATCCTGAAAATTCTTCCTAAACACTAACCTTAATGAGTTACTTAGATGTGCACCTGTAAACAAATGTTTAATCTTTACAGATCAAGAAACTCAGAAGTCAGGATTTATATTCTTCCAGAAGTACTGACACAGCTAGAGTGAAAACCCTACCAGTCCCTTAAATGTGGTCCAAATAGAAGTGGACCTATTCAAATAGGCTGCAGAAAATTGGAAGCAGCCTGGGAAGATGAGATTCCTCTGATGAATGTCACAACACAGTCCTGTACATAGTGGAGGAAATTGTTTAAAGTGTTTTCCATCTATTTGTAATTTCTTGCTCCTTCCGTGCAGTTTGGGATGCAGTTTTGCCCATCATCCTTTGCTTGAGATCTGTGTTCACCCCAGCCCAGAATAACTCCATAATGTGTCATTTTGGATCATGTACTTATCATACCATAAAGATCCTTGGAATCAAATTCCCACAAAAAATGTCAGCCAAACCCTTGTGTATTGTTTAGCTTGACACAGGCTATTTAAATGGTAATAGCTGCAAATGCTGGCGTGTGGTATTTCTCCTGAATATGCTATCGCTCCCTCTCTCTGAAACCACCACCACCAGTTGTCTCAAGCTGAAGGTTAGACAAAAACTCTAAACATCTTTAAATTGGATTAACCAATATGATCAAAGCTTGATGGTTTCATAAATGTCAGCATATCTGCCAAACAGGACTTGAAACCTCTAAATAAAGCCAGGTCCACACCTTTTTCTGTTTAGGGATCTTAAATGCTGTTTACCCTTCAGGTTTAGAGTGAAAAAAAATTATTAAAGTATTGATTAACTTAGGGAAAAAAAAAAGAATAAATTATTGGTTTAGGTAGATCTTAAAAAGAATATTGTTGCAATTAATTGCACCTACCAATTTAACCTAAAAGGTTTTATATCATTTAGTTCTTAAAACTGGATTTTAGAGCAATACAGTAACATTAAGAATAGACAAAACCAAAAGGTTTTAACTTTCCTTGGTGATACTGAATTTTTAAAAAAAAATCTTTATTTCTCTCTCTATAAAAATTTATTTGCCAGCAACTGCAGCCCTTCATGTATTCACTAAAAAAAGAGATTGAGAGGAAAGCTATGTAGTAAACCTTTCACTGAAGTGCCCTCATGTTTACATCTCAATGGAATGAAAACCCCTCTAGAGACAGCAAAATCATTGACAGATTATGACCCACCCCACTGGAAAATTGATTCACCAAAGTGACTCAAAGAAAAACTTCCCCTGATACCTGCAGCAGTTATATATTTCAGTGATTCCATCCCATACACTCTGAAAGGCCAGCTGGATTTAGGTTTCAGAATCCATAGAACTGGAATGTATTTTTATAGGCCCCACATGTATGGCCTCATTAAGAAAGAGACATGTACCTAAGGAACATAGAGTCAAGAGGCAAAGAGATTATCAAAAGCAAACAGCCAAGGGCCTTACTAGAATTCCTGAAAACCATCAGCCTGTGGCTGTGCAAACACAGCCCTTGCCAATGCCAAGTGCTCATCTCCTCGGGCATGGAGCTTGCACACCTCTTTCCTGGTTTGCAGTCATCACCTGGCTCTGCCTGGCAGTGGTTTTACTCACGGATGTTGGTCCAGCTGCACACCTGATCACAGAATTTTTTGTGAAAGCAATTGTGAGCTTTTAAGCACCACCATGTATGTAACACCTGGAACCACCTCATTTCGAAACACTTTTGGTTGTTGCTGTAATCTGTGTCACAGGGCAACAACTCCTCCATTAACAAATTAAAAATATTTTTTTTTTTAATATATTGACCGATATGGATCAAAAATCACATCAACTTTCACAGATTTTCTGTCAAATCCTCCTGGTCCAGCCAGCATAACTCTACTGATTCACAGAACTATACTATTTTGTACCAGTTGAGAGACCAGTCACATCTGCTCACATTTTGGTTCATGGTCAGAAATGATTAAAATGCTTATAAGAACTATGGCATTCAATATTTCTATTCTATAGCTACTTTTTATAGAGTATATATGCCCCGGTATCATAGATATTAAATGGCATTTGTCATCCTGATCCTGATCCTATGTCATCAGCGTTACAGATTTATTTGAAGCAACCACCGGATGAATTAAGATTTTGCATTTTGAATTGCCAGCAGCTAAAGCAAATTTATAATAAAGTGGAACACATAACTAAAACATTACAAGAAAGCGTCAAAACTGTATTTCTGTTTATACTGACACTGAGGTTTGAACACTGGTTAATATACACACACACAGAAATACCTCCTTCCAGCCAAGAACAGCAGTAGTTCTAAGATCCTCTCCAAATGATAAAAGAGATTCCTATAAACTCAAAAAATTTTAGTTTTCTTTCCAAGTAATCAGTTAGATTCCAGGTCCTCAGATATGGCTTGCATGGTTCACAAAACTTGCTGCTGCTACCTGTCTACAGCAAGGAGACAATCTCCCTTTATTAATAGTCTCTGATGAGAAATATGAAACCATTGCAGCTCCAAAATTTTTATTTTCCATTTCCCCACTAATCAAAGGCCACAGCAGTGGAGATCTGCTTTGCATGTAGCCTTGTAATATTCAATCAGACTCTCAAACACACACTGTAACACAGCTGTAGTTAAACAAAGATGCTAAGCCTCCAGGAGCATTGCTTTACATCTTAAAATTTGACAAACAGCATGCAGAATCTTAACCTGCATCCTACAGGATAAAAAGACAATGCATACAGAGTCAGTTGAAACATTTAACAAGACAAATGAGATCAAAACAGATTTTGCTGCTATGCTGCAAAATGAAAACACATGGGTATTCATCTTTGACTGCGTGTCTCTCTCACCACAGGGTATAACTTTAATTTCCCATAAAATGCTTTAGCATTTGCTTTTTTCCCTGACAATCAGTTCCATAATGTTCCTCCACCTTTCTTGTTCACCAGATATTGTTCATGTAACAAAGCTTTTTTCCTTGTGTTCCTTGTTTAGGTATGTAATAATCACCTTTCTTGCTGGTCAGTTTTCTGATGCCTTCTCTCCAAGCTCTGCACACCACATGCCTCATTCCTAATACGACCTGTGAGAACTGTGGGGCTTGAGTTTTTTCCCTTTTTTTTTTATTTCTGCATTTGACAAAGGTAAGGATGTCTGCACAGTACTACAGGCCACATACCTGACACACCACTATTCTGATCCAGCATCTTCCACACAAACCATAGCAGAATAAAACTTGTGTCAGTCATTTAGAGCAATTCAGCTTTCCCTCTCTTAATGGTCTTAATCTTCTTTCTCTGCTGTGAGTCCCGAATGAACAGTTATATTGGGTCCAGCTGAGCTGGAGTTCATTTTCCCCAAGCAGCCCTCACAGTGCTGTGTTTGCATCGGGAGCTGGAAAGGTGTTGATAACACCCCAATGTTTTGGCTACTGCTGAGCAGGGCTAGCACAGCATCATCACTGTCTCTCAATATTCCAGCCTGTAGCAGTGGGCTGGGAGTTGGCAAGATCATGGGAGGGGACACAAATAGGACAGTGGACCCACACTGACCAGTAGGATTTTCCAGGCCATATATCGTTAGCTCAGACGTAAAAGCTAAAGGGAGTCAGAAGTGGGGGCATTCTTTGTTTACAACATTTCCCTTCTGGAGACACTGCTATGAGAGCTGAAACCCTGCTTCCTGGGAAGTGTCCAGACATCACCTGCTAATGAGAAGCAGAAAATTAAATCTTTGGGGTTTTATTTTCGTTTGCTTGTGTGCACATAACGTTTTGCTTTAGTAACCTGCCTTATCTCAACCTATGAGCTGTCTCCCAGCTAATTTTCTCTCCTCTGTCCAGCTGAGAAGGAGAAGTGATAGAGCAGCTTGGTGAGGGCCTAGCATCCAGCCAGGGTCAGCCCACCACAGTCCTTTCTGGTGCCCGGTGTGGGGTGAGCCCATGGCAGATTTACATTAGTCATGCTGTAGTTTATAGCAGTTATTGGGTAGCCAGTTCCTGTGCAGGACAGGGAGTTTGGCAGCTGAGCTGCTTATCTCCTTATTTTCCAAGTTTGGGAACATGCTAACACAACCAATGGCTCTGTGCTTACCCTGGCACTGATGGCCTTGCTGTGCTAGGCAAGAGGTTCATTTAAGGAACATCTTGTGAACTCCCCAGGAAAGCAGACCACTGCGGATGAAGGTATCCAGTACCGGAGAGAATTAGCAGTGCTGGAAGTGGTCTGTAGTGATATCTAAGAAAAAAGTTAGTGTACAAGGCTTAACAATGTATTGGAGAAAGATTCTTCCACTCCCTGGGTTTGTATCACAGGGCACTGTGGTCAGTGGCGGTGTAGCAAACACGAGAGAGCTCCTCCCAGCATTGTCACTGCATGTGAGTAAACAGAGGTATAAAATGCATGAAGGCAAAAAAGGGTAATCCTTTTAGGCTTAAAAAGTTATTTCCTACAGAACTTGTACAGAGAAATCGATATGTCAAGGTAAATCTTGAAATTAAAATACTGGAAGGAAAGTACACCATTCAAAGTTTAAGTAAAAGCCTCAGTATATGAATTGAAACATTTGTCTTGCCAAAAGAAATGTCATCAGATGGCCTTTCATTTAAAAAAAAATAAATAAATTGGAGATTAAAACGTGCCTTTTGGGGTTTTTTGGTAGTTTCATACTAACACCTCAATATTTCTGATCTCATTCGTGACATAGTAGAATATATGAATGTAACATGATAAGCTTTAAAACTGCTGACATAGAATTCAAAATCCATTTTACACTTTTGAGCCAAATAACTTTGGAAGAAGAGTGTGTTTGCTGGGTGAATTTCAATGATTTCTTCCAATTTTAATACAACTGCTTTACAATTACCATATTTGCAAAACAAAGAGCACAAACCAGAAAAGCATAAAAAGAAATGGATAATGACATTTGCATTTGCAGAGTACATTCAATGTAAGTTTGATTTTTTTCTACTCAGCGTCATAAATGTGTTTTGAAACCTCAGTGTAGTAAGCATTATGTGTTCATTTGAGGAGTTTCATTTGCATTTAATTTGCCTTCAATGGCTGAACAGGATATTAATTTTGAAGGCTTATAATAATTCCTTATGCAATAATACTATGATCTAGACATGAAAAATCTCCATATTTCTACATTTTTCACTCAACACTATCCTGTCTTTATTACATGCCTAAAAGTAGAAATTCTTATGACAAAGTAATTTCATTTTTTTAAAAAAGCATGCTCTATTTTTTGGAATTTGCCTTGAAACTGATTTTAATGTAGAAGATCACACAAAACTTTTCATTAGTGGTTTTTAACACATATTACTAATATTTCATTCTAGATCTTTAATGCTGGGAGTCTTCAAAGCTCTTCAAGCATCTAAGGTTCATCAGGTACTGAGAAACCTTCACCTAGAGCTTAGGGATTAGAAAAATAACCCCAAGAAACTTTATTATCCCATGGCAGCCTTTACTAGGGTTAGGATATCAGGTTCTGGAGGGAAGAAAGAACTGTCACTAGTGGTAAAACACCACTGATTTCATGACTGACTCAACAGGGAGTCCTTAACTGCAAGACTTGACCATTTTAATAACCATGGAAGAAATTAATTGTAGTGGACTTGAAGATGGGAGAGAAATGGATACACGGAAATGGAAGGCTTGTCCAAGAATTAATGCAGCTGTAAAGCTTGTTGTGAGAAAAAATAGGACCTTACTCTACAGAGGAGAATTCAGCACAAACAGTCCTGAATGAACAGAGCATCACCTCTGACCAAAGCCTTACAGAAACAGCTCTGCAGACACTGACAGCAAGCACAGTGATCCCAATTTTTGTCACTAAATTTGATTTCCTTTTTTTTTTTTTTTAACTTAACTTCCCTGCCATAATAGAAATGGTACCAGACAGGAAATAGGAGCAGTGGGGAGAAACCCATGTTAGATGAAACATATTTTGATTGCAACCAAGCTGGAAAACTTTAAGTCGCCCAGATATCACGGAGATGAATAACAGGGAAATAAAGAAGTAATTAGCTACATTAGATCTAACAAAACCAGAGGGAGATTATTAGGGTTGCACAGGTAAAACAAGAGCTAATGAGGAAGAGAGACCACAGAGTGTAGTACATACAGGACCTTACGGACAAGTAGAGAAATATTTAGTGAAAACGGCAGCGAAAGCAAAATTATGCTGTTATAGTCAGAGAAAAAAAAATGAGCACAAAGGTGCGGTTGAAAAGTTCCTTACTCATGTCCCATGAGTAGTTCCCCCCCCAGTAAGTGAAGAAATCCTCACATTCAAACTCCTCTGAGCCTCTTATTCCAAAAAGAGTAGATGCTGTACACAAATAACACACAGAATCCCAAGATCTTCCATCCAGTTTAAACAGGGGTCAAGCACCTCTTTCTGCATCTGCAAGTCTTTTGAAGACCTTTTTAAAGCAAGTATTTAATGGACTACCATGGGATGGAGTTCTTGTAGAGACTGCACTGGGAGGTCTCCCCAGATACATGGTAATGAAGTAACTAGGGACTGTCTTTTGGGAGAAATTGAAGAATTTAATCATGTGTGTAAAGCTGCAAGTGTTCCTGAAGAATCAACCCTTTTCCTGGATTCTCTGCCATCATGCCATAGTGCAACAGTGCTAGTTCCTCATGACAAAAAAGAAACAGAGCTGGTACTCATGCTGGTCTCATTTTAAAACGTCAGCCATTGGGAGTCATGTTCAGTTAAGAGATTTGTGGTCTCAAAAGTTTCAGCAGTTCAGAGAGAAAAATTCGTTCATGGCATTTAGGTATCAAAGGAGGCTGGCAAACAGCTGGCTGAATCCAGTGGATCATTCAGTTCAGTTTTTAGGGTCAGAAATAGATAAAAGTTCAGTGTACTCAGAAAACACTCAGACACAATAGGTACTATTTTTGATAGCAAATTCATCAGTATGGGAGATCTGGCAAAGGATTCATTAAAAGGAAATTCTAAATTGTTGGCCATCTGTTAGCAATGGGTAAGGAATATATACAGAAGCCATTTCTGATGGGTCTACAATACAATTTATAACCGTACACCTCTCTACACAAAAAGAATTTATTACAACCGCTTTTGTTCCTCTTTCTTTTTTTTTCGTTTAAGAGAATTCATTACTTCTTGAACACCACTTGAAAGACGTGGGAAGGAAATCCTACATAATTTTAAGGAGCTGCCGCTAAGAGTGGGAATGATTGCATTCATAAAGTTGCTCTGATCCTACACCTGACTCCAGTGACACTCCTTTGTAAGTTCAGAGATCCACCCACACTGCCATACACCCACTGAGTAGTAAGACTGCTGGCTTATGTAACTTCCTAATTCAAGGACTAATGAATGTTGGCAGTTTTTATTCCCTAGTGCATTTTTTCTTTCCTGATTAAAATTCAATTCCTATGAGAAATAGAACTGTATATTATGAGACTGTTCTTGACAGAATATGTAGCACCTTCGCAGCTGAGTAGAATAACACACAAAACTAGTGAGAATTTTGAAAATCCATCTGCATCTCTCTTTTTGTATTCAGCGCTAAAATAAAATCATCCACTCTCAACATTACAGAAAATTGAACTTAAACAAACTGCTTCAAAATCCAAAGTCAGGTCAGTCAGGGCTTAACCACAGTAAGATCATACAGTCATTGCTTTTTATAACAGTGGCGTGGCCACACGTGATTACAAAAAGCACATTCAGTAGCTCACTGCAGAGACATCTGCTCCACAAATTTTCAGGCACTTGGATTACTTGGTGGTAGATGTGCAGAGTTAACCGCAGCCACCCACTCAGCCTCCCACCCACTCAGAGTGAATTCCCCATCCCAGTGAATTAAGTACACCCTTCAACTGTGTGCTTGTAATCAGGACCCATAATTAACTTGCCCCGTGGAAGATCAGTGCAAAATAACCACAGCTGAGGTGTTCAAAGGCAGCACTGTTACCTGCCTGACACTGGCACTGCAACCACACCAGCAGCATTTCCCAAACACAGGCCCGAGAAGAAGAAATGCACGTGAACCCAAAACTGCTAACTCAGCTTGGGGCTTTCTGGCTGGATCAACGTGTGCACTCCAAGGAGCAAACTGCCCTCTCACTATCACTCCACACAGGGATCTCTCTACTTGCCAAGACAAAAATACCTGATAAATCTCATTAGCAATATCACATAACACCTAGAGCAGATGAGAAACACGTATTTTGCTTGACGGAATCTGCTTTCTACATTAGAAAGAGTCATTACTGAGGTAGTGATATCCTTGTTCAGAAGGAGTAATCTTAACAGCACGTTTGTCCCACATAACAGCAACAGTAACCCTCACAGAACATGCAACGATAAGAAAATTCACATTAACCTTCCAGCATTCTTACACTAACAACTTTATTTGAATACTTATGAACAAATAATAATTAATAAGAATAGAATAAATTGATCATAAAATAAAAAAACAAGTATTATTGCTCACTGATCAAAAGCTTTACTTTATCTAAAGCAGTATTACACACTCGTACAATGTAGAGGATCTATATTAACCCCTGTGTTTTACTTGTGGACAAGGATAACAAGAACAAATGAGGACAAGACTGCCTGTGAGATGACTGTGTTGAATAGGGTAAAGCCAGTGATTTTTAAACTCATAACCCTCAGCCCCTTTCTTCCCTCTTTGGGCTGTGGTTTTGCTTTTTTGTTTTAATGTGATTTTGTTTCACTGGGAGATTTTGGCACATTTGGTAAAATCTGAAACATGACTAAACTTGGGCACTAAAGAAAATCACCAAACTCATGCATCGTTTGAAGAATTCAGACAGTGCCTAAAAGTCCTATTTTATCATTAGAGCTACTTTTCCAAATACATCTGGATTTTTGAGCACTTGTCATAGTATATAGCACCTAATTTATCACCTGAATAAGCATCGCTTTCCTATGCAGTCTGTTCTGGGAAGCGACACAAATCTCTTTGTTCCCTCTGAATGAAAACTACATTATAGAAGCTTTCCTACAGCTGCTCTACACTTGGAAGTTTGCTTACAACAATGGTACAGCTCACTGTTAAAAAAAAAATAAATTAGCCCCTACAGATGTTTATGTTAAACAATTACTCATGTTAATAAGTCAAATGTTCAAGGTTAAATATCATTGTAGTAGTAGGTTACATTAATTGATCTACAACGAGGGATGGTCAGATGTCCTTTAGTTTAATAACCAGCACCAACAGCATCACTATCCTGAAAAATAGGCCCACGATTCACTTGGGATAAATACAAGATCTTACTGTCAAAACTGCATATTAAAGACTGAATAGGAAAAAATTGCCCTGGAGTTGATGTGGAGCATCTTGGTCCTGTTCAGTCAGCGTGTGCAAAGCTCGGCCTGACCTCCATGGAGGAGTTGCCCTAACTCCAGACACAGCAGCAGGTGCTGGTGCAAACTGTGAAATCTGCCTTGGGACCGGCTGAGCTTGCACAGCCTGGGATTTCCCCCGCTGCCAATCACACTGCCCGAGCTGCTGCCACACGACTTGCACCGACACAGTCCCTCCTGTAGCTGAAATCCCAAACCAGCCAGATGGTAATTCCTTGGGTCATGATAAAAACAGCAAAATTCCCAGGCAACAGCTTTTGCCCAGAAATATTCAGAGAGATTTTAAAAATCTTTAGAAGCAGAATAGAGGTGAACTTTCTATTATACTAAATTTCTGCTAAAATACGGCCATTTCTTTGGGTGCAAGATAGGGAGTCAATTTTGAAAAATCTGTCTTTCCTGGCAGGTGGAAATAAAGTTGAGTGGGAAGGCATGACTTTTGAAAGAAAAGAAATTTAGAAGCTTCCTATCTCTTTCACTGAAACAGCCGTCAGTACCCATTACCATCTGGCATGGCAGAAATTCATATTTCCTCAAACTGTAATGACTGTGTTGTGATCATGTGAAGTAAATAATTTTGAAACCTGAGTGGTGCAAGACCATTCTGATAAGGAACATTTAATGGATTTCAGAGGGAAAGAAATCACTGCCATGATATAATAAATGATACAATTGCAGTAAGTTCCATTTAACAATTACAAAAGGATCCAACTAAGATCAAGGGTTATACAGAAGAACATTTACATAAATTAAAAATAACTGTACTCATGGATACAGCTAAAAATACTATTTACATGCAAACTGTATGAATACTAAAGCCTGTGTAGGGCTGAGAACGGCTTGTCTTTTTTACATTAAAAAAAATTAAATATCCTGTGCAAGGTAATAAAGAGCAAAATTAACAGATGCTACTGGCCTGTGTTAGGAATATTTGTTTAGCTTGACATAAATGAGAGGAGAAAATCTGAAATAGAACATTTAACACCAGGTTTTGCCTCCCCTGGCACTAACGTAGAAGATGGGAAAAGGAAGAAGAAAAGGTCTAGCTTCTAATTACTGAAAAGATTCTGGGAAAAGAATGGAAGAGTTTATCCATTATTTCTGTTGTACCCAGGAACAGGCACAGTCTTGCAGCACAGAAACTGAGGTTACTTGGAAGGAAACTACTGCTCTTCAAAACTCATGTCTTTTGTTTTGTGATAACAAATAATACCTCAGAAAGGATATAGCACACTACATTTTGCTTCTGAGAAATTTTGAAGCCATGAATTTAGACAATCTTTACTTTTAATATGCAAAACACACTGGTGCAACACTGGTGAAACCCAGAATATTTAAATCAGTTTGTGGAGTGGTCAGGGCAGGATAGAAATTTTGAATATATAAGTCAACTATTGATACAAATTGGTTTCCCAAGATTATCTTTTGGGAGGTAGCAGATGTATAATGCTCCTGAAAATGAAATGGACTATGACAGGTATGCTAAATTCTGCTTAGATAGGGTTCAGTGGGAACTGGCCCTCCTTCATAACTTAAATTACCACTCTGTCACATTCTAATGCAAGAAACAGGGTCTCCACTCACAGGATTTCCCCAGTTTTTAACTGCAGAGGACCAGTAGGTCTTCGTTTTTTGGTTTTATGATCAAGAGTTCCCTCACTTTAAGAAAAAAAAAATTTAAACAGTAAAAGAAAAAACCCACAGAAGAAAATACATATATATTCCTGTTTTAAAAAATGAAAAAAAAAAAAAAAGTAGTTCCTGCAACTACTTTTTTAATAGAAGTATATTTTAATAGAGCATAATAGAACTAACACTGAGGCCAACATCACACACTTCAAGTGCTTTTGCATTTTATGTGCATTCACTGTAATGTGTATGTTTGAAATGCATTCTTTAGTCTAGTTAGTGGTTCTTTTTAGGTCACAAATACTATTTTATGCTTTTGTAGGCTAATCTAAGCTAATTTGCTGTGGATTATTCCTAATTTTCTATGGACTGTCTCCAAGACGTAACCAGAGCAACATCTTTCTAATCTAGAATCACAGGGCTACCTACAGCTACTTTTTTGTGTGTGCAAATGGAATTATTAAATCAAAATTAGACTAGTGGGTATTTCAAATATGTGTTTTCTTTAATGAATGTCCTTCAAGTCATTCAGATTTCGGAATTTTATAGCAATGTTTTATCTGAGATGTCAGAATGCCTTTTAGAAAACACTAGTTACCAAGAAATTAATTTCTAAATAATGGGGGAAAAGAGCCTGTTTTTAAAAAATCATTTTTATTGTTCTATTCACAAAGAAATATTATATCAATTTTCTGTCAGACATTTTTAATAAATACCTAATGGCAATGAAATATCTCCCTTCAATGACTCAAGAAACCTCTAATATGTAAATAATCTTAGGAAGATGATACTTGAGTTGATGAGATTAACTGCAATACTTAAGTGGCTTATTAGCTCTAAACTAATGAACAAGTTAAAATGCATAATTGCTCAAGCTATTTGTAATATTTGCCACAATTTTTAGCTAAGCCACAGCACTTTCAAGCTTTGCCATGAAAAATTATTGTTGCGGGATCCCCAAGACTCTAGTGCAAGCTTTTGTCTCTTGATTTTTCTTACTTCCTCTGCTCTAATAATTGCAAATGACTCTAAGAGATGATATTGTAGCTTTACTCTGACAAAAAACACCACACATCTTTACAACAGCAAACGATGGACAGTTTGTAAATCTAAGGGGATTGGGGTAGCCAGACTTGGAATTATTTGATTAACTTTGTAAACTAAAATACCAAGGCCATTACCCTCTATTTCTTTGAAAATTGTGCTCTCCAGGGGGCTATCCTGGAGGTAGCCCCCTGGTTTTGTTCAAAAATATAATCTCTGGTGAAATTAATTTAACAAGCACAGCAGTGCAAGTCCTTTCAGTCTGGAAATACTTCATGTCTATTATCAAAATACCTCATTTAATTATTGAACAAATTACTTTGCAAGTATACAAACCACTGCAAAATAGACTTTTATGAAAATTTGCTTCACTTGTCTTTGTCCTTTCCTTCAGCTCTTAACATTTTTTCAGAGGTATATTAAGACTTAGACATACACAGTAATGGTTAAGCCATTGCAGTGCTGTCACAAGCAAAATTTCCCTTCTGGTCTAAGTCTGAACATTTCAGAGACTCCAAACATGATGTGATCAGCCAAGTGAGAAAGGGACATCTTAAGGGCATACAAAATTGACAGCTGCTTAGACACAATTAAGTGCCTATATCTTTTGGATGAATGGTCAGTCCAACCACTGTAAAAATTTCTAGATCCAATTCACAGGCATTAATAAAATGTTATGAACATTGCTTGGCACAATCTATTAAATTTAACATAGCAGTTGTTTTGGATATTTACCATGTATTATGTGAGATATTTTATTATCCCAAGTACAAATATCCACCCAGACTCCAACATTAACGGACTGGATATGAAACACCAAACTGTTAGCAGCAAATTATGACAGAGTTAAAAAAACATCCTTGAAGGGCAAAATACTTTGCCATCAGGTAGAAGACCAAAAGCCTAGAAATGTATGACCTAGATTTTTACAGCAACTGGTCATTTTTGAATCATCAGTATCTGCATGCTTGACTCCAGGCAGCCTGATTTTCAGACACTACATTATGTTTCACTATTTGCAATGCAAATTCTTTTACCAGGTAGTAAATTCAGAAACCCAGAATGGAGGCACTCAGTTCCACTAATCCCATTCTAAAATTCTGGTCTGGTGGTGAAACCCAGTTTAAAATCAAATCTATTTAGAGATGTGATTTTTTTTCGTTAAATCAACAATTTGCAGTCATGCAATGCAACAGGAAAACAAACCCAGTAGCTCTCTAAGAACTGTTGCATTATTTTGATCGGCCCACTTAGCACATATTCAAACATAAAAATGTCATCACTTCAAACAGACAGAAACAGCTTGTCTTTTCCCTGGTTGTAATTATCAGGCTGGTGGATCTAATTCTGACATCAATTTCACAAGTGATCCTCTGCTCAGGGTTTAGCAACAAAAATAACTTGGACATAAAAACTAAAGGCTGGTTGCCCAGCCAATACTTTATTTCCTACTCCTACTCGATATATAAACTGTACTTGAAATTTCATCTTTAACAATGATCACTTAATTAAATAACATACGGGTGTTTAAAGTTGTTCTGCTTTTGTGGAATTTGATGAAAAGGGATGTAACAGCTGACAAGCACTTGAACTTAAAAGAGAACTTCTCTTTGATGTCGTGTGTCCAAAGGATTCTCAAGTAAGAGTAATATGAAAATGGGCTCACCACCACTCAATCTATTCCCAACAGTTACCTGCTGGTCTAAGTGCCCCTGCACCATTATAAAACCTGTCAAGCACTCAAAATCAATTACACACAGGATGTCAAATGCTGCCACACCAGCTGTCCTTTCAGTGCCCGGCAGCTCTCATTGCCCATTTCCAGTTAAAAACACATCGAGCTGCGCTGTTGTTTTTCTCAGCTGTGATTCACTGCAGTACAGAATCTGACCTCTACATACCTTAATACCTTCATACACAAAGATGAATATTTATACACAACAGTCGTATTCTAAACATTTGCATAATTACAGCTAAAATGAAAAATTAAAGATATTTCAGGGCATATCAACATCAAGCTACAATTTTAAGGGGACACCATTAAGTACTTAAGTTGTTCATGTGTGTTGCCTTTTCAGTGATTGTGTATGACACTAAAATGGAAAGGCAGATTTCAAATATATCTCCTGCTGTCTCTTCTACACAGCACGTGGACTTTAAAGAATTTATTTACCATGACATGCAGTAGGAATGAATAGTACAAATATTGAAAGATGTGAGTCCAAAAAGAATGGCTCCCTTCAGCTACAGAAGCAGCCCTCCCGATCTTATTTTGAGTCACATATTACTCCCAGTGTTAAAAACTGTTTAATATCCACAAACTTGGAGGGACAAGATGCTCACCTTGGTATTGATAACTGTATCTGATGTGAGTAACCCTGAACTATAAAATAAAACATCCCACCACTAAGCCCCATCTTCTCACTTTATGATAACTTATTTTAATTTTAATATTATTTGTTGAGAAAGGGGTTTTTTTCCCTTTTCCATATGAATTTTGGCATTATCTTTAGTTGAGGAACAGCTATTTGCACCAAAACGATTTAATTCTTTCTGAGAAGTAAACTCTTGATCCAGCCAAAGTTTTTCAGTGGTTTGCAGAATTCATAGAAGCTGGTTCTATGGCCTTTCATTGAAACCAAAACTATAACGGAAACATTTTGTTTTCCTACAATGTTTTTCAGTCCAAAAGTTTTAAAAGTCTTTTGAAACTTTTTTAAGAAAAATTGAGGCTTCTAAATTGAGAGCATCTGTTCTGACACAATTCTATTGCAAGAAAATATTCAAAATACTTTATTTTCAGTCCAGTGTGAAAAAGGGATCAAACCAAAGCTGTTGTGTGGAAGAACTGACATACCCCAAAAAAAGCTGAAAAAAGTTTACTGACAGTGTCAGGGACACTTTGTAATAAAAATGCCAGAGGAATTAAACATGAGCTATTTGTCAAAAGCATTTGTATACACACTTACTGTGCGACTCTGTCTGTGCTGGAGACAACAAAAAATACCCCTTTTGAAACACGGTGCTAAGGGAGCCAACAGCAAAGCCCACTGTGCCATTTCAAAGGTACATCTAGTGACAACTGTATCCTTCTAGCATTCATCAGATTCACACTTGCTTTGCAAAACCTCTATAAAATAACCCTTAGTATATTTTAAAAGCCCCCAGCCTTCCCACATGGCTGCTTTTACTGCTCCCTGCAAAGCTGGGTCCCTTGCCAGCAGCCATATGTAGCTGTGAAATAGAGGTTAAGTCAGACAGCACAGTGAGACCCCAGCGTTGGGATTTCAGAAGAGCGTGGCTCCACATGTGCTAACGAGCAGTGTGACGACCTTCTGTCTCTGATACACACGATGTATTACAGCTATGGAAAGCTCTAGACATATTTCACTCTTGTTTCAAATCAGAAAGAAAGAGTGCCAAATGTTTGGGGGTTTTATTATGGACTAATCATGTCTTGCTGAATATACATAACTACCAGTAACACTGAAAGATGAGGGCGCTCCTCAAAAAGATCAGTGTTTTTTCACACACATCCATTTTAAACAAATGTTAAACTTAATGCCCATATTTAAATTTGAAAGCGTGCTCTCTAGAATAGCATAATCAAAGTTGGGCAATATTAATACTTGTATTTTGAAACAAAAAAGAGAAATAAATTCCCAGCTTATCTTTACATTTAGTCAGTTTGTTAGAGTCTTCTCAAAACTGTTTTAATTGTTCCACGCATTGACTATAAATAAAGTGCTCTTACAAAGCCCTCCGAAAAGTATCTATTTAGCAAGTAACAACTTTACCTGTCTCCATTGGGCCTTTCAGCACAATCTCTCCCAAGACTAAATAGAATCCAAGACTTTGTGCTTTACTCTTCAATGAAGTTCTCAAGTGCTACAAAAAAAGAAAGTGTTCATTAAATGTAATACTACTATTAATAATAGTCTGAGTGATAACAGCAGATGAGTCATACAAATACATTTTAACAAATGAAACAGGGCAATTCACTTTCTCTTCAAAACAATTTGACACTGCTGTAATAAATTGATTGTCTCTCAAATGAACATATATCATAGTTTCCAAGGTTACAGAAGTCTGCAGTACTGAATAGGTTTTGTGTTCACTTTAATGTACTGAAAACTTGGCTTTCATGATTCAGAACAATGGTACTAACACGGTGATGGCCCATTGCATAGAGCTGTCCATGCTGTCTGTATTGAATCATTTGTGAAAGACAAAGGATGAAGTGGGCTTGTTGGATAGGCCTGAATAAATTACTGGACGCAGTTCTGTTCAGGTGATCATCTTTAGAAACTTGTCACTTGAAAGCTGTGATGTTAATTTGGAAGTGGAATGATTTTGATAGCTTTGGAATGTTTCTTCATGCTTGGAAGCAACTGCCTGTAATGCCCATCTGAAGAGTGCATTGTGGGACCAAAAACAGAAAAAAAAAAAAGTTTGTTTCAAGAAAATGTCCCTTTAGTGACCTCACCAACCTCGAAAATGTCACCATCTATCAGAATCATCATCTCAACATAAACTAGCATCTCTGAAAAAGGTCAGAAATCAAAATGAAATGCAAAAATCCTTACAAAAGAAAACAAATTGGTTCAACAACCAATAGTGTTCTAAAGGCAATAATGGCTGAAAAACAAGTTTTGGGAGTGCTTTCATGATGAAAATGATAACAGCGAGTTCTTGGTGGGGAATGACTCTTATTTAATAGCCGACAGGAAAAACGGTGAGCTGAGGCCTAAACCCCTGTTTAAATGGGTGACTAAACTCAAGATGGCCAAGACATCAATTAAATAAAACTACAATGGCTGCAACCAGACAAACTGAGGCTTTACTTCACATCACCTTTTTAAAACACACTTTATCAGCACATCTGTGCAGAGTGAGCTAAATCTACATTAATCAAACTAAACAAAGGTGTTGTGACTATAAACAAATGCAGCTGGGGAAGACCAACAATACAGAAAAGGGATAGCTTTGTTTAGCTGACCTGTAAATGTCTTTAACAACCTGTGAACTGCTGCGCCCAATGTTACAGAATCCTTTGAAGACTTGGGAGCAGACTAATAATTCCCCACTTGGTTTATGAAAAGAGTCTCACAAACCAGTTCTATTTGGAAAAGCTTCCTATTAAAATTCTCTGAAACCAATGCTTTCACTCATTTAGACCAGGAGAGTTTGCATCAAGTCCCATGGGAGAATTAGTACACTGATAGATTTGGCTGCATGATCAGAGGAGGTTTAAATGCCATGTGACCTGCTTATAATGAATATTATTCCTCCTCATCTCCTCTTCAGCTAGTCAGAACGCTTCTGAGTTTGATTCACCAGAGGGTCAAGGGGGAGCCAGGAAACTCACTGTCGGGCATGCTGAGAGAAGCACATAAAGAACGATGTTAAGGGCAAGTGGCATTTTATGTCCTTTTTGTGCTGCTAGGCTGAAAAGTGGCAGCTACTGATAACCTGGTTGTGCATTTGAATGATGTGAGAAAGCCATTTACTTTGGAATTGAGAGGAAAGTCACAAAGGCGTGTCAGATAAATTACAGCTTGGCTGCCACCGCTGAGGCACAGACTGATGCCTGGTGCTTCCAGGACACCTTCTGCACAAAGCTCCATTACGACCTTATGAAAACGATGAGAAACGTGTGAAAACACAACGTAATTGGGTGAGCTGTTCTGCCTTCCCAGCACTCATTTATATGAAAGTTATAATTTTCTGAATCCCTTTGCAGATGGCATCGGAGAGCGCCTAAGGTGGCTTGTGGCATGGAGGGCAGGGAAGCCCATTCCCACGTGTTGGCCGTGGTAGCCAGATGGGAAGGGCTGCCCAAACACAGGACAGATTGATGGACCCACTGGCTCAACAGATAGCTCTGCAGCAGTGAAATGCATTAAGTAGGAAGACACTAGGCTTATTTTTTCAGAAAAAGAGACTATATATTTTCAAGTAGTATAGAACTGGTTTTTTCTGTGTCTTACACAGCATGACAGGAGTGAGGCATCCTTCACTGAGTGCTGACTATGCATGAAATGACATAGGGAAGTACCTATAACTATTTACTAATTTATTTACTGTTTAGCACAGTTGATTTGTGATGCTCAATTCTACTTCAATTTTCTCTATCTTCCTTTCACATCATCACTGAACCAATACATTAAATGATACTTCCAGGAGGAAATAAATAAGCTGGTCCCTATGCCTTTGGTAAAAAGGCCAAAAAAAAAAAATGTCGATCACAGCAAGACATTTAAAGGAGAGATTATGGTTATTATTTTGGGGACATTATGGACAATTACTAGCACAGCACACCAGGCTGCAGAAAGGGGGAGTGGAATCTCCATTGTTTTAAAATGTTTCTAAAAGCATACAGGTACTCCTGAAAGCAAAGACATGGATTTGAGGCTTATCCAGGCCAACATCAAAGGTAAAGAAATCTCTTCTATAAAGAGAAAAATGCCTATGACATGTTACAAAGCAGTATATATTAAAATACATAAAACAGACTATTATCAAAATGAATCTCAGAAAAATACATTTTCAGTTTTCCTCTTCAGTGATATTCCATCTACTGCAGAATAATAACCTGCTATCCATAGCTGGATACTTTTATCATTGTAAATGGTCTTTACTTTTGACTTACAGATCACTGTGTACTAAACTAAAAAGATTTTAATTCAGCTTTTAGGAAATTGCAACATTTCCAAGTTTGGCTTCTCTAAAGAATTTTCCAAATGCTATAAAGGCTAAACTAGATGTTCACAGCCTGATAGATTGCACATGTGTTCCTCAAAATTTCTAATCTGTAGATTTCATAACACTTAATAGATTATAGGCAATGATGAGCCCAACTTCAATTGAAATGCATGTTATGAAAAGACACAATCTGTAAGTTATTAAGCCAGAAAACCTCTAGACTGCTAATCCCTGTTACCATCTGTATTTGCAGGTTTGTAACAGAATGGGGACTGATCTCCTTCCTCTGAGACCATTTGCCAATTCTGTCAGTATTCAGTGCCACGTAATATTATTCTCCAGGTAATGCAGCTTTGTTGCTTAGCAGCAGGTTCTTCTTGAGTACCTGACAGTTTTAGATAATTTAGATGGAAGTAAAAAAAAAAAAAGACCCAAACCCAGAAAAACCCCACCAGTAAAAAGATTTACTATTATCATCACTGGGTACTGAAACAAGCCTGGAAAGAAAAGAATACTGTCTGAGCTCTGACTTGTACTGAAAAAAATAATCTGACATTGTGGAAATACACAAAACTTCTTTAGCAACACGTTGGTTCTCAGAGAGCAAGAAACTACTGGTGGTATTTAGGCACTCAGTGGGAGTGAGACGCCAAGGCACAGGTGAAAGAGTCAACATGCACTGGGTTTTTAATCTTCATCTGTAGAAGACAAAGTTCACATCCCATTGCAGAATATTCTACTAGACTTGATATAGAGGCAGAAAGTACAAAATTCAGATCTCCACTTACATATGTAGGCTTAGTGGTATAACCAACAGACTGGCTTGTGCTATCAAGGTTGACTCATGTAATTTTGCCCAAATTTTTCAACAGGACTTTGGCTGATTTATTTTATCTCAAAGAAATACAATACTTAATTCATTATCCCCACCTTTTATCTCCACAAGTGATAGCCACTTCTGCAGAGACTTCTTCCTACATTGTACCCTTTGTGATGCTGTGAAAAAGATGGTATCATAAATCTCACACTCTCTTGTAAAGCTTAGATTTAGGTTTCACTGTAGATAAGATGTAGCAGAACAGTTACATATTGGGAGAAAAGTGGAGTGAAAAGAAGATTAATGATACATAACAGTCTGCTACCAAAATTTTGTCTGATATTCACAAAAGGGTGATACAAAAAAGTGTAAACAAATTGAGAGTTAAAGAGTCAGATACAGAGCCAAAAAACCTTTCCTGAGTCATTGGTATATGTACATTGGACACCCCTTCCCTTGAGACATCCATGAATTATTTTTTAACGCATGGTCCAGGATTTTACCTCCGAGTGCAGAAAAAAATGTAAATAATACAAGCTGAATCTACCAATTCAGATTTTCATGCTGCCTCACTTCTAGAGTAAAACATTTCTCAGTTTAGGAAACTCACTCCCTTGCTGTATGTACAAAAGCAAGTGGATTCTGAAAGGGCAAGGAAAGAAGTGTCATTCTTCTTTCTTCGTCTTTAAGCATTTTACAAAACCCTGGTTTTCACTATCAAAGTTTTTCCTGCCTTGACCACTGACTGAACAGATAGAAAAGAATACACATTATCCACTCTAGTTCTAAATGTACCGTCCCCACGTATCCAGTGAATAGCAAAGCATTTGAAAATCTTTTCTAGACACAATATAGGTATTTCTCTCTGCAAACCTAGACAAAGAAAAGAAGCTTACAGTGGGTATAAATAAAGCCACTTAGGTTACTGACTTTTTAAAATATAATAATTCACTACAGTTTGGATTGCTTAACTTATTATAAAAATATGGAGCACAGGCAGTAGAAGCATACACTGAAATGGGAGGAAACTAACAAAAAAAAAAAAAAACAGAAACAGCCCAGACCCAAACCTAGGTCTGGTTAAACTGAACTATTATATTCTGAGGTTTGGCTCTTGAAACTGCAGAAACAAGCAGCAGGTAATGGAATGAATAATAGCATTTCTTTTCAGGGAGTGAAAAGATGAGACTGATTAATTAGATTTTCTCTAATTTATATGCATGATATAGCTGAGACTGATGTTTTGAAGTTTAACAGAAGAAATAATTATTTTGCATGCTTTTGTTTTGCCAACAGTACATAAAAAGCAGCTCAAGAAATGGATAGGACACTTTCTTTTGGAAGGGATGATTATATTTTCTTTCTAACCTAAAAGAATAAAACCTAACAATTTTCTAACCAACAAATTTTAATTGAGTATTTTGCTTGCAAAAAATGACCACTATAAATGGATAGCTGATTGAAATTATTATTATTATTACTATTACTATTATATTATTATTATTATGAGGTGGAGGAGGAGGAGGAGATAGGAAATAGATGACAAAACATGTATTTGGCACCCCGTATGTACAGTGGACGGTCAATTTATGTCCATTTTCCAAAATACCTTTGTTTTTGTCATACCTCGAGGTTCAACCACCCAATAGGTACTCTCCAATTTGATGACAGAATTAGGTGGACTTTCTTAGGAGAAAATTCTGGGGAATTTGGTATTTTTTGCTAGAATCAATGTAACTGAAAAATGGAATTTAAGTAGCGGGTGGGCTTTACTCAGGGGAGCATAGGATAAAGTCCTGATGGCTGATGGGAAAGAGCACCTGACTGTAGACTCACACTCTCAACAATTAAGCACTACTTCTGCTGGTGTTGTTTTTCAGACTGCCATAGCCCTGTAAAATTTCTTTCCAGTCTTAAAGGAGAGTAACAGTTGTCTTGCTTTTTTGCAAAAAGCTCCTTTCATTCATGAAGACAACAGTGTAGAAAAACATTTGAGACGTGAATATTCAAGAAACTGCAAACTTTGCTATTCCTTGGTGGAATAACAAACGAAATCAAAGCCAACTTTTAATCCTTCTAAACCCAAACCAGATGTGTTTGCTGACACAGTCCCAAAGAAGAGGAGGCAGCTGCACTGACCAGGATGACAGACCATGACATGACACAATACCTACGAGTTTGTCTCTCAAGTCTTGCTGTCAGCTGTGCTTACATTCCCGCAAAACAAATCTTTCTCATGCACACAAAAGCCAGAAAATTAAAATTAAAAACCTGTGAATTCATCATATTCTCTTTTCTAGGTTAACCATATCTATTTGAAGAGCTTTAGTATGCTCATAGCAAATTAGCCGGTTACTGAAAATCAATCTCATTTCAGAACCTCAGAACAAAGCCTCTTGCCACACTTGCTCCCCAGTAACACAAAGAGATATTATAGCAAGAATAGCTGTGTTACTTTCAGTAAAGAGACAAGGGAAGAAAAGAAGCTTAGCATACCAACAGATAAAATATACGTCACTTTTCTCTTGTAAAACAGAAGTCAGAACCTCTGGGTTTGCATAGTGCAAATTATTGAAATGGTATAAACAGTCCACTAAAAAAAATTAAATTCAGACTTTCAGATTAAAGGATTTGTCACTGAGTATTTTATAAAAAATAAATTTGTGTAAAGCTTTTGGCATTAGGAAGAAAGCACCTGAGTCTGAAGCAATAGAAACAAAAATATTTCACCGATTAAAAGTTCTTGAATTAATCTGTGATGTAGCTGTCACATTTTCATTTTCTGTCTAAAAGAGGATATAGTTACAATATATGCCTTTGCTCTGTCAACAGCAGATCAAAAGCAGACATGAAACAAGGCAGAATTCTTTTCTTCCCTGTTTATTACTTCACACCTGTTAATTCGTGACTCCTTGCAAACTGCTGAAGGCCTAAATCATAACCCAGCTTAGCCCAAAATGGCTGGGTTGTTTCAAAAATGCTCAAGCAGTTTTGCAAATGATAAAATCACCTTATCCCACATCTTCATACATGTTTAAGCTGATAATAACATCAATGTCCTTTTAAGGAAGCAAGCCTTGATTAGTAAAAATATTTGGACTTCAAACAGCAGCTCTAAGAAGGGTTATGTTCCAGAAACAGTTAATTGCAGGTGCCATTTATGTGGCAATAAAAGGGTCAATTTTCACTTTGTTACATGAAAAAAACATTTACAAGATGAAATTTTATAATGAATGGACTATGGGTTTTATGTATTTTTGTCACTTTTTAGCTGGGAGACTATGAACACTCCAACATATTCTTTGGTGTATCCAAGGCAAAATTAGTTTGAAGATATGGCGATACTACTGCAAGAGGTAGATAAGCTCTGCAGACTGTTATTCCTAGGGACCGGGCTTCGAACCCTGATGTCTCATTCCAGGCCACAGTCTATGAGCACATCTCTGTTGCTGTTTGGCACGGCCAACAGATTCACATGGCCAGTGGGTTCAGGAATGCCACACCTAACAAACGAGTTAAAAACGTGAAACCACAGAGGGTAGTGGAACAGCAGCCTGAAATGAAGTTTATTTAAAAGAAATCATCATACAAACCCCTGTGGAAATCAGTATGATGTCATGACTTGTCCGGTTATTAATCTTAGAAACATGTGAAGGACACTGTTTTCTGATATTTGACTCTTGTTAAAAAGGGACAACTTGGATTATCCTAAGAGCACCTCCCTCACACTAGCAAAGATATCTTTTCTGAAAATCATAGAAAGCTTTCATTATATAAATCCTTAAGAAGGGCTTAAGATAAAGTCTAGGGGTGCCGTATAAAGTCACGTATCTGAGCCACATATTTCTAAAGGCTGGAAGTCAAACTTTGCAAAGAAAGAAATAAGGTAAATACTTTTTGAAAGAACAGTGCAATCACCAACTGAATGGGATTAGTCAAATTAGAAGACCTGGAACAGCACACAACTGCTTTGTTAATTTTCCATTTATTTTTTCCAATTTTGCAACATAAAAAGGAAACTGTCTCAATCAGATTAGCCAACAGAATCTGTTTCTTCTCAAGTCTCATCACTGTCCTGATATCCAGAACTTTTTACCTGCTTTATCATTAATTCATGTTCTCTTCACATATGGCTTCCAACAGCTGTGTTAGGCAAATAATTTTAAAGAAATGAAATATAATCATTAACTACAGAAATATAAAGAAGTTTAATAATTTATTAAAAAAAAGCTTTCATCTGGGCAGCCCTTGTCAAATGCCCCTGGCTAGCAGCAAGACTTCAAAACTTATCATTTTACTATCCAAAGAACATTAAGCTATTATAGGTGCCACTCAGGAATAGAAGAAAAAATAACTTATTTTATCTAACACTGATGGATTGGAATTAAAACATAAATGAATTAGGCACATTTAGATAATTTTCATAACTGCAGTTGCTAGATGTCAGGGTTTCAGTGCAAATCTCACATCGAATATTAGTTTGTGGCTTCCCTAGACAAACAGATGGTCTCCTCCAACAAGAAAGCACACCAGAGAAAAGAATGAACCTGCATTAATTCTGACAGCATACTTTAAGGAGAAGTTAATCTCTTCCTCAGTCTAAATTTAAATAATCATTTAGGTCTTAAATCAGTAACAATGTTTGGCTCCCATTCTAGAATAGCCCACATAATGCCACAGAGGCCTTCAGAAGCCCAGCAAGACCATCTGCAACGTAGGAGCCCGAACATATTTTTTTCTTTAAATTGAGTTATACCCTTTGGTGGTAGCTACCCAGGTCCTATAATTATCCAGGGGTGCAAATGGTACCTTAGAAAAAGAAAACAAAAACAAAAAGCACAAACACACCAAAAAAACCCAATCAGACCCAGCAAGACAGGTATGGGAGGTGAGGGGAGCGTTATATAATTGCTCCCCAGGGGAGCAGACCCTGCACAAGCAGACAGCTGCCCAGGGAAGGGCCTCACACAGGGGATGAATGCCTGGCCCCACTGCCCCTCAGGCTCCTGGCTTGCCTCCCACTGCCCTCTGCGGGGACGCCCCCCTGGGCACAGCGAATGCCGGGCACTCCTGCCAGCCCTGCATGGCTGCAGCCCTCTCCAGGGCATGGCACAGCACCAGCCATGGCTCCTCCACACAGACTGCGGGAGATGGGCACCTACAGCGCTGCCTGGGCAATGCCTGGGGCCTGGGGCTGACGGGTGAGTTCAGACAGGGGACATGGGTGAGGTTGTTGAGAGCAGAGCAGGTCCTTGAGGCCTCCTGTGCCACTTCAACAGCTCTTGTGGCACGGGCCACCACGTGCAGGTCAGACACACCTCTGCTGAGGTGACAGCATGGTAGGAATCCATCCTGGCTCCTACTAAATGAGGGAAGGTTTCATCACCAGCCAACAGAGCTTTCTTTGGACTGCAGACACCACCACAAAATGTATGTGAGACAACCACGCACTTATCACACAGTGCTACATCTGCACAACTGTGCCCTAGCTGGATTCCTTTGTAACTAAATGCACACTGATTCAAACTGCCCCATCCTTGACTAAATTAAAAGTCTCCTCTGGGCAGCAGCTTCGTTCCATGAACTGCTTATTGTTGTTTTTACCTGAAAAAATTTGAGTACATTTGTTTGTCTGAATTCAAAACAATGTTCAGAAATAATGACTGAACAGAAGGGAAACTCTGAAACAATTTGATGTTGTCTTTGTTAGGAAGTAAAATTATGTTTATAATTGGCACTTCACTAGAACTCTGCAACTTTCTCCTGTCTGTCATTAACTGACCTAAGGAAAACTCGTGATATTCAAGTAGTTATTAATTAAAAAACTAAACAAAAGACACCCAATAATAACAACTTCCATGAAGCTGATCTTTTAGCACTGAGAGAAATGAATCCATCTTAGTGTGGTGGTAAGTACAATGCTTCATTACAACGAGCAATTACAAGAAAAAGCATGTAGGCCAAAAAAGCCCAAGATCTGTTCTTAAAATTAAATATGTGAATTATGGATAGCTAGGTTCTTTTTTGAATACTGTTAGACATTTTCAAAAGAACGTCAACATCACACTCCAGAATTTCACATCAGGCTTGAGAAAGTAAACAGATTAGAGATGAGACATCATGAGCTACAATGGTACCAAGTAAGGATCGTTTTTTCTTCTAGTCCACATCATTCAAAACAAATAAAATATGAAGACCAATGTGAAAAACGGAACAACTCTCGTTTTTATTAAAAGAAAAATATTAATGTATTAACGGGAAAT
>VZRQ01009416.1:1676803-1758224 GCA_013397975.1 Machaerirhynchus nigripectus | reverse complement strand
TTTTAACAATCAAAAAATAACTATTTAAATGAATAATCATTTAACAATTACTAACTTAAGCCTGAACATTATATTTCAACAATTGATAACATTATTCAAAACTGGGAACTTCGTAAACTGGGACAACATGGGAGTAAAAAGATTCTTAATTAGCATATCTACTATTAAATTATACCCTGATCACTTGACAGTCCTATGCAAAAGCCAACCTTCAATTTTCATGCATGACAACCAACATTGAAGGTCCTTAATAAGTAAACCACAAGAAGTACAGCCAGATGTATTTGGCTGTATTGGTACAAAACTCAAATATCACGATTAAATGTTAATCTCTGAATCATTAAAAAAATAACTTAGCAAAAAAAGGCAAAGTCTCTAAACCAAACAAATAATAATTCCTTCTTAAAAGTAAGAAACCATGAACAATCCTGCATGAATACCACTGCATGAGCCCTATTCACTCGTTGCATTTCCTGTACCACAATGATCACCTGAAATGCCTCTGTATCAGCAGGCTATTTTTCTCTCAACACCCAGCTACATCTTCATCACCTCAGCTTCTGCTTGCAGACCTATCTCCCTATTTGTGGGTGGCTTTGGAGCAAGCAGCACAGAACCAGAGTGTGCAGGTCAAACACAGTGTTGTTGGTTCTGCTGTTGTGTTGCAAACAGTTTTGTAGCAACAACGGTATTGCTCCAGTATTATCAGTGTAATATGGCCCTTACAAGTGAACATAACTGACAGTGAATGAGGAGAAAATACAAAGAGTGATACATTCAACTTACAAATAATTTGTTTTTCTTTTATCTCTCAATCCTATTTAAGTGTGACTTTCTTTTCCTCCTGAAAAATACCAGTCATCATAGCATTTCTTTTACAGTCCCACTCTAATTTTTCCTTCTTCTGAGCCTAAGGTGTAGAATTTATTAGAAGTAAATCAGTTCTTATGTAGCATTTACTTGAAATACATTCACAAAACTTTCACTCTTTTTTTTTCCAGTGTCCTGGTGTTTTATAATACAGGTTTTTCTGTGGTACTCCCTTCCTCTTTGAATGGAGCTTTTGCCCAAAGAATGCAAGTCAGCACTTCTCACTTGTTTCTACTGAAACAAAATCTCCTCAAAACTATACAGGAAATTTTGTTCTAGAAACAGTAGCATGACTAGCCAGAGAACAATCCTGAAAGGAAATGGCAAACCAAAAATTATTTTGTTAAAAAATAAAAAAAATAGTAACAGGGACTAACATAAGTATATAACAGATGAGAGCAAAAAACCTTCAAAGCTCAAATGTTTAACTGGATTATGTGACAACCACAATAAAGACCAGAACTGCCTTAAAATGACATTTTTGCTATCATGCACTTAAAGGCATGGAAAATGTCTTTCTTATGGTGCAACCAGAATTAGTTAGCACTTTCACACCAAGTGATTCCTACAGTGATTTTTATGTTTATTTTTTCCACCACAATCCATTCTCTGATCAAGCTATCTGTGTAAATGCCTTCAGGTGGTTCTGTAGACACAGCATGTAGGACATGCCCAGAGTGCAGCAGCAGGTTTTATCTGGAGTATTATTATGAGTATAATATTCTCATTTCCAGAGACAATAATGACATTTTGGGATACTGAATTTCTTAAGCGAATATTTTTCACCATTTTGCATTGTATTTCTTGTTAATATCTTTTCCTTCTCTATCATTCTTGGACTAGAATCAAAGGAAAATGTGCTTAGTAATACCACTTTCTTTGCAAATTGAGGTAATGCATGTATTGAGTATTTAATCTGCAAAAATAGAAAATGCAGCTTTTTCCTCTACACCTCTAGCTACACTAAAAATTTTCACCAAACAGTGGGCTCAGAGATTTGCTTTGTTTGTTTGTTTAGCTAGAGCAACCTGTTAAATATGAGATTTAGAAAGAAGAGCATTGAAAACCTGAGACCTTGAAATTAGGGGGAAAATAAGAATCTGTAAATTAAGATTATTTTTTTTCTGGAGAAGAAAAAGGAACTTTCACGATGACGCAAGTTAAACAGCATTCCAGAAAAAAAAACGAAACAAAACTGAACAAAAATCCCAAACAAAAAAAACAAACTGCAAAAGCAAATGAAAAATAAACCCCAGACCAAAACAACACAACAATGCCTTGGTAATTTTACAAACACAGAAATATTTTGTGTCCTTACTTCTGGACCCCACATTTCTCTTTGGAAGGGCACCCCAGTGAGTCACTATAGCTGAAAGGCAGCAGTAACCACTGCAAAGTTTTATGTGCCTATTTATTCTGCTATTCTATAAAAATGCCCATTAGTTACTACTATTTCCCATTTCACGTGTTGTGTGCATACCATTCATGAGGGGGAAGAGACTACAAAGTCACACAGCCACATGTAGAACGCATCATGTGGTGCATATAAATATGCTTGCATGCAATTTCCAACAAAGAAAATACTTAACATAAATGAAAAGATGAAGGTCTGTCCTAGTAACAGTTAGGGCTTTTCCTTCCCCCAAGAAGCCTTTATTTCATAGCTGTCTTCACTGACATGATAGCACAATTGCCTCAGAGTTTGTCTTCATTTGCAGCTGACAACAGTTTGAAAAAAAGCAGAACTTCATGGAGCAGTCATGTCTGCATTGCCAGGCAGTGCTGTGTAACAGGAGCTGATCTGGAGGCTGAGATTATTGCTGCTGAGTAACCAGAGCCCACACAGCAACACCTCAGACAGACCTGCTGCTGACAGGAACTGCCACTGCTGGCACATCCCTGCTCTCACCTTCGGGGCTAATGTCATTGGGAAGAAATCCCTTTCAGAACGCTCCAGGGTTCTACAGCGGGAACCAAATGAAGAGAGTGGGGAACAGTCAAGAAATCCACTGCAGACGAGCAGTACTGGGTGTGAGCAGAAATGCCAGCACAGACCCACCCAGAAAACACAACCCCAGCCACAGAACTGATCCGATCACTGCTTCCTTAGAGAAGCAATCGGTGAGATTTTCTACAGTCTGAGCTGTTTCAGATATTGGCTGCAAGAAAGCATAAGGAGCATGTCCCAATAGGGCAAATAAATAGAGGTCAACAAACACCAGAAAAAATACTTGTTCTGATTTTACTGTCAACTATCACTGCAAATCTTCACCTTTTACAGTGTGATCATACCTTCTAGGTGCAGCTGTTGATTCACTGTTCTGTAATGGAAGATATTTTATTAACAGGGAAAGGAGATTTACTGGTCATTACAATGGTTTGTCTTGATTGTAACATAGGTATTAGAGAGATTTTAGTTTTATCGCTTGTTAAGATACTTCAGAAAAAAAAATCCCCAATTTGTTTATAACTAAACCTGTGATAATTACTGACCGGTAGCAATCAAAGCTACTCATTTACCAACCAACAGTGTGATAGGCATGAGAAGTGCAGTGGGGAGGAAATGATGAGGAAGTCGAAGCACTAAACTGAAAATAAGAATAAGGGAAGGAAATATAATCCCTGAAGATCATTCCTACAGCCTGTAGTATTTCAAGTGCCCAGCAGCAGTATCATAAAGACAGTAACATTCAGAATGAAGCTTTAGCCATCCATCTCTTAGATCTTCTCAGTGTTGGTCATGAGCATAGGAGTTTCAGCTACAACAGAAGCAGTTTCTGACCATCAGAGAATTGGTTTGATATCAGAGCTGGAGGATGACATGAATGTGGAAGTAGGGTGCATGACAGACCCCCTGCATTTCTGTGCCCATAAGTGTGAATCTTCAGCACATGTGCCCTCTGCCTGGGGTCAGGGGCACTGTGTCGGACATCCTTGGGAAGGAGATACCAAAGTCTCTCTTGTTCAAGTTTACTGTTGTGCAAACGTGGAGCAGGCAATCAATCCACATTTCCATCCTGGCTGACCATGATATTTGGAACTGTAAAATTAGCCAAGGACCACCGTGAGAGTTCCTGTAGCCTGCAAGTATTTTCTTATTTTTCTCCTTCTCAGTTAACTGTAAAATATGCAGGACCTGACAATGTGTCAATCAAACTCACCCTGTGAAACCAGTCCTAAAAATAGTGAGAATCACAATTATTCATCAGGGAAGGGTCCAAGGCGACCTCTACCATATGTTTTTTCCCAAAACCTAAGTAAACTACCTATCAGAAAATCATTCACCTGCTCGTGTTCGTACGCCATCAAAAATGGGTTCTGAAGCCCTACAGAAATGACAGGGGCAGATAAGTGCACCACAATCTTACTCCAAACAGCGTTCCCCCATCTCTGGCCTAGCCCAGACACATTCACAATGGAGAAGCATACACGGATAATGCTTTTTTTAAAATACCAAGAAACCCCTCAAATACTTCCAGAAACTCTTATAAATTGAAGAGAGTTTTTCAGGGTTGTGGGGATCTGAAGAGCTCTTCTGAGTGATGGAAAAATGTTTTGGCTAGACCTGATAGGCTGAGGCAGCAAAATAAAAATTGGGCTTGAAAGAACACATGCACCTTATTACAAAATTTTAGGTACATGTGCAGATATGACAAAATAAAACTACAGTTTGAAAAAAAGAAAGAAAAAATAAATCCTGAGTGTTGAGGTGACCTCTTAAGCTTTAGTTTGATAAGGAAAAGTAAATTCTTGCTTTAAGTCTGCTAGAACACTCAAATTTTATTTTAATTGGCTTAAATTAATGTTATGTAAAAAAATATTTACCCACAGGCAAAAAAAATCTTCACAATAGTTAGAGAAAACAGATGGAATTTGTATGGCATTTTAAATACACATTTGCTTAATGCTTTACTTGTGTAAGAGTTGACTCTCGGCCCTCTTGAAGTTCAGGTCATATTTCCTCTTGACTTTTATGAAAACTGAACCAGCACTTCAAATATCAAAGAAAAAAACCTTGAGATACAAACAATGAATAAGGACTAAATCAGATTTATAAAGTTAATAAAGAAACCAAAGTTTTCTTGTACTCAAAAAAAAAAAAGAGCTGTATTGCAAAATCTAAGGTAGAATGAAGTTCCTCTTCTGCTTACAGTTACAGAAATCAGACATTTAGGATAGGGTTCAGTAAAATGTATTAATTGGTTCAGATTTGATGATGCAAGTGTTCAGTAAATGAGTTTTTAATTGTTAAAGAAGCCATTCTGTGCCCTTTCAGGGAGCATAAGCAGCTGTTTGAGAATAAATATAACGGAGCACCATCATCAACAAATATATTTTTGTGTTTTAAAAAGCTTGAATACCAAAGTCTTTATCCTCAACTTCATGAAAGAATAAGAAAACTTTGTGAGCTTGCATATATAATTAAATTCCAGAACTATGCATATATGTTTATAATATGCCAGAATGCTAACCTGAATATTAGAACTACCGCTTTTGGAATATTAGATCTACTACCCCCCTTTTCTTCAAAAAATGGTCTATGAATTTACCTGACTTTGCTAAAAGTGTCTGAGGAAGTAATTTCCCCTTCAGAGAGAGTAAACCAAAGAGGGTATCTCTGCATCTGACACCTCCTGAGCTTACAAACTTAAACCTTCAAAAGTTCCCGCAAATGTGGGTGGGAATCCTTTAAATGATGATTTAGGTTCACAGTAGCACTTGGTAAATGTTAGGAAGATTGCCACTGCCTTCTCAATTATATATTCCCCTGATGAAACATTCGCTTTGATCACACCCAAGAGCAATATTCCTCATTTGGTTAATTTTTCTCTCTAGAATCATTCATTTTATTGTCTGAATCTTGCTGGCTTATGTCCTGTTGTATATATCAACATTTAAAATTAAAAGAAAGAAATGAATCTGTTTACTCTTTTAATATAAAGAAGTGACTACTAGAAAGATTCTGAACAAATTTAAAACTGGCCCGATTTGTCAGTTTTCTGAAACTCCCATCACAACAATCTCCAGCTCCCTGACAGCAATATACATGGGTGGTGTGTTTATGTTTTGATGTGCAAATATCTATCTATTTGTATAAGTTATCCCATCTATTCAGTGGGAACAGCGGCTTGATGCTCCTCAAAATCCTAAACAAATGAAAATGCTGCTTAAGCATGAAAAGACCAGGAACCAGAGACAGACCTCACAGCAGAGAGGTCACCGGTAAATCAGAATTGATTAAAACCCCCCCATTTCACTCAATACATCTGTTTCCAAGTCTGAGTTTTGCTGGACACTTTCTGGATCACAGCAAAGCTCTTGATCTTTGACGGTTCTCTGATTACTTTCTTCAGCTCATCAGCATAAAAAGCCTCAGCTGGACAGTAATGTCTCATCCTTCTCCCGTGGGTGGGAAGGTGTAGATTAAGCAGCTTTCAAGCTGTTGACAACAGGAACAGTCTCCTTTCCACAATAAAAGGATATAATTTGCATTGGCATTGACATTTATGATCATTGTAGACATTGAACAATAGTTTTAATGAAGCTCACAAGACCAGAGCTATAGCCAAAAGCATGGCAAATTTTCCCTTATTCTCTGAGGTATTTCATAATTTAATATTGAAATTTTAAGAACTTCCCATAGTAATTAATTACTATTGGATATAATTTGTATGCATCATTGTATTTACACATCAAAACCAAACCTAATTTGCTGAAGGAAGTCTTATACAGTGCATTTTGCAACATTACAGGCACTGGAATTAATTAGATGGTGTTTAAAATCCTCAGAGTCTTTTCCTTCACACCCTCTTGAAAAAAGTTCTGCTATCTTTTGTTCCGTCTTCCGCCAGGATAAGGAAAATATTTCAGCACTTTGCAATCAGGTTGAAGAGAATAAATTAGCAATAAGTGTCAAAAGATCATCTGAATATTTATGATGGAATGTATAGAGAGCAATTTAGAACATTTACATTGCAAACATTTGAAAAGAGAAGTCAAAATTGAAATGATGCTATCTAATTAGACAGGTCTTAACAATTAATTCAAATTTTGCTTAGCAGTTTGGGAGTCCGCTTTCAGGGTACCTTGATCAGGTTAATTGGATCCTGAAGAACATAACAGAAGCCCCTTGGCAAAACAAGTGTTTGCAAGTTTAAAAGTTGAGACATTATTTATAGTGCAAAAAGCAGCTACTAAACTGTACTTTGCAGAGATGGAGCAGTTCGAAATATTCTGCCTAAGCACAACAGTCTTGTTTGGCTTAATATTTGTATAGATTCAAATTTGTTTCTTTAACAGTGTCATGACTATTTGGTGCTTTCAGCACAAGTTTTGAGACAACTGTTAAAAGCACCACTAAAACATACCAGCCCAGGACTGCTGCAGCTTACCTAAGATGTGTATGTAAAACTAGAAAAGTTTAAATTAATTGAGAAGTTGTGATCATTATTGTGCTTCTTTGTTAAGCCACTGACAATTTTTAACATAAAACCCTTTGGACTTGTTGAAATTATTAAATTAGCTCTGTTTGTGCTGGATAATTAGAACAGATTTTAGCTATTGCAAGGAAGTCTTGATCATGTCCCTGCATAGCTGAGTTCTACAGAACGCTACAGCTTCTGCTGGGACATTTATTCCAGTCCCTACACGGACACAGAGGATTTCTCCCACGTGTTTTAAGGTTAAGAAAAAAAAACGTCTTGCAAGGAGACAAGAGGAAGAGACAGACCCATATGATCCTGAAGGTCTTCCTCAAACTGCATCCCAGGCTTCCTTCTGTATGTTAATTCATGCCTTTGGCCTTATCTCACAATCCCACGTGCTGCTGATTGCTGAGGAGCACACTGAGCCAGGCTTGGGTGGCACAGGCACCACACACCAACCCTCTGTGTGGTGCTGACCACAGAACTCACACAAGGGAGCAAATAGGGGACCTTGGCAACCCCTTCTGCACCATGTTGAAGAAGAAACCAGGTGATGGGAAAATGTGGTTTGACAATCCCCCAAAAATTTAAAATAAATAAATAAATAAATAAAGACCTTTTCCTATACTTTCAAGCTTTGTCGTCACAAATATGGATATTGGTCCACTTCTTTCTGAATGTGAAACAGTGCATGTCACGTTGCATAGACACCTTTGCAAATTTACTCTCCATGAAATTTTTCAAACTTCCTACAATTATAAGTGATTTGTTCTAATCTGCAAGAACTGATGCTTCCTCTAAGTGATGCTTCTTGGAGTGTGAAGAACTCGTGACTCGTTGTCCATCTTGGGGTCCATTTTTGGATGTAGCCTCTGGCTCCCTGGGCTGTACCTCTGAAGGCCTTTCAAATAAACACCTACCTTTGTTCCCTTACCCCTGTCTAGTCTCTGTTTCTAGGCAGCCACTGAAGGCATCAACTCCACACCATGCTTTCTATCCAGAGCTGCACTCGACACAAAATTTACGGATTGTCTTCTTGGTTTCATTTTGGTTTGTCTTTATAGACATAATTAACAGTAATTCCCAGGGAAATTTAAAGTGCAGTAAATAAAAATTGAGTATGAAAATTTGAAAAATGTAAAATTACACTACTTTTTCCTTTTTCTTTTAACAGAAAAAACAATCCACCTTTTTTTTTTACTCTCATGGCATGCAATCATTGAGATGATATAAGATAAATAATAAGGAATGTACCAAGACCTAAACAGGGTTCCTAAAATCATATTGACTTAATACAATTATAAAAAAAATAAATCGCAGACAAGTATTTATAAACACTTTAAATCACTCAGATATTCTTTTTCCTTTTCATAGAGTTAGTCACAGCTAAATAGTGCATTAAATAATTACATGGTTTGGGCAAAAAAGAATTTGACATAATCACCACTGCATATATTAATATTCTAATTTTACAGTTTTGTTTAGAGTAGATGCAGTATTACAATTATAAATTAATTATGCAATGGTTCATCCTTTGTGTGTTAACTACCTTCACAAGTAATCAGCCAAGAAAACAGAAAAAAATACTATCCGAAAAATTCATTTCACCACACTATTCTTTGATCTCTTTAATACGTTGAACATTCATTAACTCTTGATTATATTTTCATTATTATATTCTGCATGTAGCTGAAAACAAATCCAGCTTCCTTCAGGCAAACATTTGCAATCTAAGAAAGTCAATTTCTATTAACAAAATCAATCCTAGGCATGAAATTTTAACACACACCCTCCCCTAAAAAAATAAAAAAAACCCCTTAAAGTAACATAAATTTCAGTCTATTTAATTGTTATTCTGTTAAAATTATACATAAAATAGTTAGGGATTTCTACTGGATAGAACAGTATCCCAAATTTCCTTTCATATCTTGGGCAGACTAGGTGAGCTCCTCAAAGAAAGTAGTACTGGGTGAAGTTGCCTCTGTATCACTATGATTCTGTCTAATTTAAATAATTATTTTATTATTATTATTTTAGAATACTCAAGCATCTTCCAGATATTGAGCAAAGTGTGGGGCTTTTATCCTTTTTATTATTATTATTATTTAGGAAAGGTTTGTTTAAACAAAAATTCTCTTGCATATTGGTTTTGCAACTGAAAAAAATACTAATTTATGTTAGAATTCTCAAGATAGCAAGAGAAACATCATATCATAGTACTACCATCAGCATATATGCAAATGCAATTAAGACTATCCTTAAGGGATGTCTAAAAACATCTCAAATGAGAACAAAAATTGGCAAATTATTCAAGTCTACAATAACTATCAAGAGGTCTGGAAAGAATGTTTCCCATGGTTAAGATTCCTGTTACCTACATTTCTTCAGCTTCTTTGTAACCACTCCCTAATTTCAGTCATGTGGCATTTTAGGAGCTCTTATATCTAAAATTTCAGGATTTCAGAGGAAAATGCATGTAGCTTCAACAACAGATTTTGCCTTCACAAAGTTTAGCTATTGCATAAGTTTCCTCTTGCATACGTATGTTATTGTTCACAATAAAAATCAATGCTTTGAGAAGATTGAATTATTAAAAAGAACATTGGACCTTGCAAGAATTTACCCTTTTAGAAAACGAAACAAATGAACAAAAAAAAACTCCTGACATTATTTTGCACAGAGGATGAAGGAAGAAAAGAGAATCAGCATCTCTAAGGAGTAACCTATCGAGGAGAAGAGAGTTTGTCACAAATAGATTTCTCATATAGCTGTTACTGTTAGACACAAATTAAGAGGTCAGTCTTTTCAGGCAGCAAATTAGTGTCCAACAACTAAAAGACCAAAGAAAAATATCACAGTTTGTTGCATGCCTTGCACCACCAGAGTTAAAAAGGACCATTTAAAAATGAGATTTTTTTCACTCTCATTACATGTGACTGAACTGCAGCCACGCCTCCATGTGTCAGTATCAGGGTTTCTCACAGGCCTAGGCTGCAGGACAGACTGAAATCCTAATTAATCCAACAACTCGAATGAACATTCCACTGCCGTGTTCTGTCAAAACAGTATTTCACATAAGATTGACAATTATTAGCCATTATCTACCCTAAGCATTATTTTGTCTAAATACAAAGATTCTGAAGTTAATTGGACAAAATGTAGATCCTGTAATCCATACTATTCACCTCATTAGTGTTAAGCCTTTCCCCAATCCTCCGATTTAATTGCAAATGTTTGGTTCACTGAAGCTAATATCCTTTTTGTCATTGTTTTTCAGTTAAAATCAACAGAACTCTGCCAAAGATATAGATTACCAATAAAGGTTTATCCTTTTATAATTACTTCAAAGCTCATACCAGTCAAGCAAAAGTCATTCTTATGCAGGCTAAACAAAATGGCAAAGGATTTTCTGATGCTGAATATTCAACAAATCAATGCAGGTAAGCTGTCTTCATAAACACATTGCAAGACTTTATAAATTTAAGGCATTTTGGAGCAGCATTTAGATGTCTCTGGTGTTCAGAATATTGTTCAAGAACAAATATGAACAGCTTTTGGAAACCTTACGTCTCAATATATTGTTTCAAAAGCCATTGTTTTCAAAGAGAATAAGCCAAAATTAAAGTTTTAACTTCTGAACCTATAACTTCTTTTGAATTTCTATTTATGATCTTAATAAACCTTGCAGTGGTTTTACAGATACAATATTTAATACTTTCACTTCTTAATCTGATTTGTGATACTCTGAACATGTAAAGCCTCAGAATTAACTCACCTGGTCAACTAATCCATTCTAAAAGCTGCTTCCTTTAGGTGAACTCCAATGGGAACATGAGATTGCTCTGGTAGCAAAATTAATCACCTGCAGATAATTTTCTTGGAAATGTTATATCTCTAATCATGTAACTCTATTCTATTAAATGAAAACAAAGCAAAAGAGGATTACATTTATATCCTATATATTTAGTTTATAATCTCATGTATTGCCATCTTGAAAATGAAAGGTATATTAACATACACAATATAAGGAAATTATTATTAATTTCAAACCACTTCTCAAGCACATTTACAATGAAAAGAAAACACTATGGATTCCAATTTTCTCTCAGGTTATTGATATTTTCCTGACAGTAGCTAATTTCTATGACTACGAGGGGTTTTTTTAAGTTTCCTTTGGATCACTATGGATCAAATACTGCACAAAAGCCTCAGCACCTTATGTTTTATATCTGCAGATATTCTTATTGCACTCTCAGCAAGTAGCACTGAGACGGTGACATACTTGCTGGCTGAGAGTCTTGTTGCCTTCCAAAGGCTATCAAGGAAAGAGCAACAAGTTAGCAACCATACTAAAGAGTGAGCATCAGTCATAGTGACGCGCTTGGTTAATCCCATTTCACACCGCGCTGTAAAGCACGTACGGTGTGCTTGGCCCAGTCAGACACATTGATGCTGCAAACCACAGTTATGCCCATTCCTACGGCCTAGCCTCAAAACTCAAAAATTTATTTGCGCACAAAATTCGGCCACAAAAATTTATCTTCAGGATCATATGTTACCTGAGTTCTCTGATACCTTCCTTAAGAAAAATACCAGCACACAGCTGAAGATGTGAGAATTTACTCTCACACCTTGTGTGATAAAAAATATGCTATTATGGGAGGGGAGGGAGAAATGAAATCAAAAGGGGTTTGTGAAATAAATAAAAAAGAGAGGAGCCAGTGATAAAAAACATACTGATGTAATCTTAAATATATGTTGAAAGAGCTCTGTACAAAAAACTAAAATGAACAGAATACCCTGTTCAGATGTAAAATATGCAACTGGAAAGAGCTCTAGCTTGAAGAGGACCACATGTCCATAACCACCTGGTGATAGAGTATTTCTTGGTCTGTTCAAAGCCATTTAAATTGCTTCTCATAGGTGCTGTGACTTGGGCAGGCACAAGTTATCATGTTGCATCTTGCCAATAGGAAGCTACAGATATTTTACAGCCATTTTTACAGCTGATCATTTGAACTCCAGAGGAGAACCCCACATGTGAAGTGGTGGTTTCAGAGAGATTTGCATCTATTTAGTTGAGAATACAGCACAAATTATGAAATACTGAGTTTTTAGGCACCACTCTGACTCTCCTACTTATCAGTTTCAAGGGATTTAGTGCACTCCAGTGAAGGTCAAACTATCTGGCTTTCTTTGGAAATACAATGAAACCAGCTCTTTGGGTTATATAATGAAATCTTTTGTAACTATTTTCCTAAGCCAGTCAGAAAAAATGGTTTTTGTCCTTCATAGGGATCCTAGTAGAAAAATCTCTCGTTGAAATACTTTGGCTGATAATAAACTCTACTGGGAGAAACAAAAATATTTTGTTTAAAAAACATTTCAGAGCAATTTTTTTCATTGTTCAAATGAAATCTCCATATTATTTCATTTAGCATTTGACTACAGGACACCCTCCACCCTTTGGGAGTATATTGCATTTTGTGTGCTATGTGCAATTCTCTGCTCTCAAAGGAATAGCCAGACAAGCCTGGTGACAATTGGCATTGCAGAGATCACTTCTTATTCCCCTATAAAGATGATACAATCAATGGAAAATAAATTCTCCCTAAGGCATGGTCAAATAGGTGGGTGTAGGGGGACATTGGAACAGCACGCAGCAATACATAGAAAAACCCTGCGATGCAGGATGAAATTTGTACTTTCTAGGTAGTTTTCCCCCAGTTTGTTTCCCACTAGTGACGTTGTTCATTTGACACGGAACCACCTGCTTCTCAGGGGTGCTATAGTTGCTCCTTGTTACTTTGTAAGTTAAACCTGACATTTTGTTTTGCCTTACATCTCAATTTCATTGTCACTCAGACCTTTAGAAACTGTTGATGTAATACAGTAATCTATTCTCATGGTGATATTTAAATACTATGTGCTTTACTCAGAACACTGTGATAGATCCCTTGAAACCTCTTGTCAATATGAATTATCAGTCATATTTTGTTTCCTTTTAATCGGCTCCTATTCCTCAATATCATTCTGTGATATAACTGATTTTAGCTCCTGCCTTACTGTAATTATATCTTTAAAAAATCAGTCTGCCTTTATTCTACAGTTCTTTCTTTTATCAAATCAGAACTAATGTTTCAGTGGCTGTTAGATTTATTTATACACAGCTATTTCAGTTGGGTTTACTTGTCAGTTACTTAAAGAGGCCAGTAAGAAAAGGGTTTCCTGGAGTTGTTCTGTAGTAACAAAAGCATCCCAAAAATCAATAGAACCACAGTAAATAACATAAGAAACAAGGAAAATTAATATATTAGCTTAAAGTTACAATTCAAGTTTCTACACAGGGTTTGCCTAAAAGCTGTGGAAGTTTCAATTCTCTGCGAGCTCAGGGACAGCCATAAAAATCGCCATTGAAGGCTACAGCTCAGATACAGCACACTTCTCCTTTCAGCATGTTTCACTTCTGGGCTTGGCACCAGCACATGCATCATCCATGCTGAACCCAAGATGAAAATTACACTCAAAAGCCTTTACAACAAATTCTAAAGTCATGAGACCCTGTGAAGGACACCAAAGGAAAAAATAGCAGAAGCACCTTCATAGGCAGGGGTTATAACAATGTAGGTAAAAAACTGCAACAAATATTTAGGAACACACTCTATCAGCATTAGTATTATTTCCACAGAAGGTCTTAATCAAAAGTCAGGACTGAAAGACAGAACAAAAGTGCCATCAGTACGAAATTTCAGAAACTGCAGACACAAATAGTAACTGAGCTGTTGCTTCCCTGCTTAACCTGGTTTAGAACATATTCTTATCCAATTTCATGGTAAAAACAACACTGAATTAAAATCTCCTTCCCTGGTAAATACTTATTACATTCCATGTGTTTTTAAAAAGTTAGAACAATATCTATGGTTAATACTCAGCCCAACCCTTAAACAAGTCTTATATTGTGTGCCAGTGCTAAATCCCACCTTCCCTCCAACTATGAACATGAGCAAAAAAGAGTATCTTTTGCAAAATAGTGGGTTTTCTGTTTTCACCCCTATGAAGATTCTGTAGTCTCATTACTTGCCCCTCGATGACATTATGTTCTGTTCAGAAACACAATACTTCTGCATTAGCACAGTGAGGCACTGCAGAGCAGTTACAAAAGCCTCCAATCAAAAGAGAAAATGTGATTTGGTTTCTCATTTTGGTTTGTTTGGGTTCTTTTGGGGTTTTTGTTTGTTTTTGCAAAAAGAACACCACAGCATAGGCTTCTGGGATGCTTTAAATATTTGTCAGACAGGTCAGAGAACTTTCTTTCCTAAAAAGAAGTTGACTATTTGGATTAATTTGCTAAGACAATGAATATCATATAGCACATGGAACTCTAGTTCCCCAAACATTATTAATTCATTCCATAAACATATACTCAATTTTTAAATAGAAGTAGACACTTTAAACATGACAAAATGGAAGAGTGAAGAAAATAATGTACCTGTCATTTACTGTTCACACTGAAGACTGCAAAATTGTTTCCTTATGATTCAAATTCTCATGACAAATAACAGCACTGTCATTTCTAGTGCCATAGTACGTAATCCTGAATGCATTGCAAAGCAGACAGTAGTTGATCATATACTCAAGCAAAAACACCTGACATGAAAACACAAGAAGATACTGATTTCTCAAGTCACCAGCATTTTTCAGTAAGGTTTCTTCTATGTACAACTTTACCTTTCCAGAAACATGGTATAAACCAAAGGATTTTTCTCACACAATTACCCTGTGCTCTGGTGCCCCAAATCCAAGGGATTTTAAAGAGTCTATTAAAGGCTTTTCAGATTAGCTCAGTTGGTGAGAACATGGTGTTAATAATGCCAAGGGTATGTATTCGATCCCTTTATGGGACATTTACTTCAGCACCGGACTCAGTGATCCTTGAGGGTTCCCTTCCAACTCAGAATACTTTGTGATAAGTTAGAATAATATATATATATAATATCTGATAAGATACCTGGCAGGACTTTCTGTTGCCATTATGTCGACATATCATAATCACTCTTGAACACCTGAAAACCACGTGCGGGGTGTACTGTGAGTAGCCAGCCTCAAGGCCCATATAAAGGAAGGCAAAACTGGCACAAAACATAGAGGTGAAAGGGAAGGGCAGAATCCCTGACCTTCATCTTTCCTCCCACCACCATCGCCTGCTGCGGGGCACCGTGAGGCCTCCGGGAGCAGGAGGAGAGGACCCCCCGACCCTGCACCCCTGGACTGAAACCCCGAGTGAGCTGTGGAACCCCTACCCTGCTCCTGCATCCCATGGTGGGAGCACCGCTAGCGGACCGAGGTTCGGCTGCAGCGACTGGGCACCGCGCCTGCATCTCAGAGGATGGGCCCAGACAAACTGCTCCAGGGATCAGAGAAGGCAGAAAAGATGCTTCAAACAGCAGGAAAAAAAAAAAGCAAAAATTGCTCCGCTCCCCCTACCCCATCTCAGAAGCAACAAAGCTAGCACAGTGTAGAGGTGACCTACCCCATACTTTTTAAAGTAACTGTAGCTTTTTCTAACTTTTCTCTACTTTTCTCTTTCTTTCTCTTTGCCTCTCCTACTATTAAATAAAAATATATCAAATTTTGACATCAACATTTAATCTCGTTTGGTTTTTGTCTCGGTTTTTCAGGGAAGATCTTGAACCTTCAAAGTTCTTCCCGTTTTATTCACAGAGACTTCATCTCCTTTGCTCTTCCGTGTTTAAACTGGTCCGTAACAACTACTATAAAGAGATGGCTGACAAAGACAAAAGGTGGCTGGGAAAGGAGCAGTTTTACAGGGTTATGCAGCGCTTCCTCTAATTTGTTATTAGGTGTTTTAGTCTATGTAACTGACTAAATACCATTCCTCAATGTTTATAGACCACGTTTAAGTGTTTAAGTGTTACGAGTTTTTAACTCGTGGTTAAAAGTGGTGTTAAACACTGGGGGTTTAAGACCACTTAACCATGTTAAGATGTTAGGGGAACCTGCCTGTCTGACCATCCAGCCACCTGGGTAGGACTGAGGCCCCCTGGCACCAGACGGGTCCCCACTTGACCCCCCACAGTCACAGTCACACCAGGCTTCCTCACCAGCCTGACCCTGGCTTTCCCATGGCAGAGTCTCAGACGTCCAGATTGTTGGAAAATGGCGCAAAATTTAATATTTGTTTGTAACTTTAGTCAGTCTTGTCCGCCTTTGCCCTGGAGGAAAGGAATTTTAAGTTTCTTTTCAAAGGACTGTTTCATCACTCAAGGCATGATGAGTTTAACATCTCAACAGACTGGGAGTAGCACAGAAGATACACAAAAGATAATGACCATCAACTCCAAACAGCACCCCTGGAATGGTCGGAAACACCTGGTCCAGAAAAGACTGATAAGAGATAAGAACGAGGACCTAATTAGCATCGGAGGCTAAGAAAACCATAACCAATAGGAAACCAAACACTAAGAACCATATAACTTGGGACCCTTCAATGAACATTGAACCATGGATTTCTATGGGTTTTGACTGTACCCAAAAAATCTAGTAAAGAGCCATGTGTCATGGAATGACTTTCTCTGAACACCCGGGCTATGTGTGGATGAAATTATTTCTGTTGCATATCCTGGCCAGAACAACATCCTGGCCAGAATAAAGTTGATTCTCTAGCACCAGAAATGTTGTTGGAGAGTTTTTCTGTTTTTCCTGCAGTTTCGATGGCAGAAGGACATTACAATTTTGGCACTTGATCTAACATTGTCTCTTAATAAACCAAGGGGCTTTTAAGACTCTCCTGATGACTACAGAAGACACTTTTTTTTTTTTATAACCAACCACAGCACATGCTTTGTTTCTAGATAGATATAATACAGATATAACTGAAAATTGTAGCTAACCACTCAATTCACTCATTTCAACCTTTCCTGTGTGTCAGATTCAATGTCAAAGGTATATCAGTACTTGCTAAATGAGCTAATGAAATACAGATACACTTTCTTAGGTTAAATAAACAAAACCCAAACCAAACCAAAAAACCCCACACCAAACAAAACAGCCCTAATCCAAATCATCTAGAGCCAGATTGTGGCTAACTTCATTCAGACGGAGTGATATCTTAATTCACTTGTACTCCCTTTATCTGTATTTTATGATACAATTTAATCAATCAGTCTACAGAAATTTTATTTTACTATTATGTTAGCACTTGCCAGTTATTAAGTAGCCACTAATGTCAGCCTCCTTCAGGGAGCTGACTGAAAACTTACAAAAACATTGGCAAAGCAACAGTTCCAAAGCCAACTGTTCCACAGAGTAACACTGAACAATCTGTATGGCTGGCCCAAAGCAGCTGCTTTCTACATGGAGAGAAAATTCTCTCTTCTATACTGGATGAATTCTTGGCTTGTACAACATGAAGTCTACAGCGTGAATGGCTCTCTAACTGTTGCTGACACAACGCCAAAACACATTTCTTACCATGGAAAACAGTAGGACACCCAGTCTGAACAGCTACCAGCTTCATTCAGAGGAGCCAAACAGTGTATTTGGGATGGCTGCAAAGTACAATACATGTTCAGCATTTGGAGCCATCTTTCTTGGTTTTGTCACAAGAACTGTGTGGCACTCAGCATTCAATTCAGATTTATGGCCTCCAGAGACATGCAATTACATCAGGTATCTCTCCTTAGATGAAATATGCTTTAAAATATGATCCAGTTTTCGTACAGGCTCTGAAACCAAAATGCAAACGCAAACTGAAACTGAAACTCTCAGAACAGGCAGCATTGGCAGCATTCATCCGTCTGTTTGTACAGGCACTAAATGTGAGGCTGGGAGAAGAGGATTGCAGTTTTGAATAGCGCCTGCCTTAACAGCTGTCCTTTTGTGAAACTGTAAGTTATTTTCAATTATTTCTGAGAATAAGCCTTCAAAAATATGCGTTGATACTTTGGGATATTTAATTAACTAATAATAAGAGAAGTCACAAGCAATCTGATATATTTTTTCAACAATTTATCACTTGAATTAATGCTCAGCTTTTTTGAAATATTTTCATGACTTTCTAAGTTTCTTTTACTAAAATGCTACACCAAGTTTCATCCTTTCTTAAATCTGATATTTTATCTTCAGCTTAAAATTTTCCATCTTTCCCAGAACAAACTGGCAAAGGGAGCAAACAAGTGAAGAGATCAGCAGTGAAAGTGTGATTTTCAAATTGATTTGTAAACAGCCATAACGCAAAGCAGGCATTAATTTATTGCTGCACTGTAAACCTCTGGCTAATTTATCAACCCAGGCACTGTGTAGTGCAGAAAGTGCTTGGAAGGGAAGAGTCAGAGAGAGGTCAGTGCCTGAGCTGCAGCTCATTTCCAGTGAGGCCCTGCACAGCCCGCTGGCCCTGAGCAGCGCACATCAGACATCCCAAAAAGCATTCCCTGGGCCTGCCTTTCCCAGCCGAATGTGGCAAACAACAGGCATTAATACAGATTTGAAAAGCCTTATACACATTCTATTAGTTCAGCTAATTCACAGTATTTGATTAGATTGCAAATAGGCTTCTGCTGCACCTGCAGACCTGAACCAGCACCACTACTGTTGTGAGGCAGGAGAAAACCCACTCAGTCAAATCTGTGTGGGCACCTTTTCTGGGAGCACTTACAGGCAGCTTAGTGCTTTGTGTCGGTGTTGCAGGCATGGAGCACAACTCCCTACTGTACCTCACCTGGGAGCCTGTAAGGCTTCAGTCCAATTTGTTCAGAGCCCTTCAACTACCGAAATTTGAGCAAGCCTCCCAACACAGCCGCTGCAACAGGTGGGGGAGCCCATTCCCCGTGCTCCTCAGCCCCTGGGCATTCTGCAGGAACCCCCTCCCACGCTGCCACACCAAGCTGGGAGCTGGTCTCCTGATTAACGTTTCACTTAAACAACAAAATTCTTAATACAATACTATCGATAAGGCCTGAGGGCTACATACAACAGTCAATCATCTCAAATATATTAAATCTGTGAGGGCATGGAGGGAAAAGGCAACAGAAAACAGACAGGCTTTAACTTCTGCTCATCTTATCTTTTGCTACACTACTGCAATCACAGGAATTGCCAGCTTCTCTCTTCCACAAATCTGTTGTGAGAGGTACATCGTTGTCATTAGAAAAGCTGCAAACCCAGCATTCTCTTAACCCAGCAAGTCTGTTTCTCAGGACAAAGACAAGTGCCTGTTTCCCAGCTTTGAGACAAACGTACTTCTCTCTTCTGATGAAAAAAGGATTTTCCTTGACCTGCAGAGGTTGCATGTTAACAGAAGCTATTTCTGCTCAATCAAGTGGCACAACAGGACCCCATTGCAGAGGGAAGAAAACTGAGGAAGTTCAAATGGCTCAAGCAGGCACACCAAAGAGATCTGTAGGAACCTCCATGCTGGCTTTTCTGCCTCCACTGGTGAAGGGTGAAGTCAGAAAGGCGGCTTTACCAGGGGGTTGTGCAGAGCATCCTCACCACAATCCCAGCCCAGTGGCAGCAAATAGCATTGCTTAAATATTGAAGCACGGAAATATAGAAAATACAACATTTTTCATATGATTAATGAAATTAAAATTCAGGTCCATGACTTCTTAAAAGAACAATTTCTTTTCTAGGAGTGTTGCTTTGGACTCAACTCATTAAGACAAAACAAACACATTACCATTTAGAAACCCAGGTGAAAAAGTTTTGGTACTCCAAAATCTGTTTCTACATCAGTGTCATGGATTAAAAAAAAAGAAAATTATTCATATCTGTAAACATACTCAATGGAAGTTGATTTCTGTTCTATAATAGTATCTTGTATAGTTTCTGAGAAGGCAAAAAAAGCAATGCATACATTTTTGATCTGGGATTTAATTTTATATATTTAAGCACAATTTGTTGGCTTACAGCGCTAGTTGGGTTAGAGCAAATATTGCATTTTAAAACTTTATGGAACTAATTTATAGTGTAGGGCAGGCACAGACTTGATCTCCTGGCAGCAAAATTTTATGTTTCCATTTCAGCAATACTGCCTAACACAATAATATCAGGCCGGCAAATCTTAAATATAAGTTAAGCTAACATGATCCATTGCCTTATAAAGCAAAAGTACCCTGTGGAGTCATGCTGAATATGCCAAGTGATTTTTCAAAATTTAATCATCCTAAATGTCAGATAAAGGTGCTTTTGCTGTCATTCTTTAAAACTAGGAAAGAAATCTGAGTGTGCCTTCAAGTTATACAGAAAACTGTTCGAAAATAGCTATGTTAAAATATTAATCTGCTGTTTGCTAAATGTAAGGAAGGAAATATTGACGTGTTTTATTGAAAAATAAAGAATTGTATATTTTTCCCAATAAAGATCACCAGTTTTCATATCAATATAGATACTGCTGTTTCCTTCTAAGGTCAATTTATCTTTTGCTGATGCTTCCACAGTAGATGTTGTACAACGACAGCAATGATATTCTGACAAAAATATTTCAGTATGCCTCTAATCAAACATGTGTTGACTTTAACTCTTGAGTTGATCAAATAAACAAGTTGGATTGTTTCATAACCATGCTCTTAACCAGCACCACTCATGGAATGGGATTGATATGAAGACTATTCACTAGAAGGTTGCACAAGGAAATATGATATCACAGGCTCAAGCTCCATGTGGCTGAATAAAAAGTATGAGTTGTATTATACTGAGGAATTTGAATCTTTGTAAAGTAAATTGTGACTTCTTCATAGTGCCTCCCCTAAGGCCACCTTATTGGGGTGAGGGAGAGAGGATGTCCTGAATTATTTTTTGGAATTTCACCTTTAGAAAGGGTGAATATCATTACACAAAATTAAGTAAAATAAAATAACCAGCATATCATAACTGACATTAGAATATCTCAAAGAAAAAGAGAAATAAAGAAACATTATTGGATAAATGATTAAGTTGGTAACTATTTTAAACTATGAAGAACTGTGGATAGTGTCAATGGATTTCAATCCACCCATTCCCTTTTCTCTTTACATTAATGTCACACATAAAATACTTCACATTTATGGTTTCTCTGCTACCACATGGATCAAATCAGTCTGTAAAATGCTCCATGTCCGGCAGCACACGGGATTTAATTTTAGGAGGATGCCAGTCTTGGAATAAGCTTTGAGCCATCATCTGATCTTTCAAAATCTGTAACCTTACTTGGCAATTTACACATACAAATGAAACATGCACACTGAGTCATGGCCAAAGCCAGGTAACACTCCTATAAACAAGGCTGTGATGGAAAACCACAGCAGACATCAGGACTGCAGTATTCTGTTTAGCACGCAGTCTTGCATCCAGGAATGGTGGAATGGTCAAACAAACAAACAAACCAGCCTCCCCTTCCCACCCACCCTTAGAAAAACCCCAACACACAATCAAAGCAAACACCTAAACAAAACCAACAACAACAGAACACAACCCCCCCACAAAAAGAACAAATGAACAAAAAAAACCAAACAAAAAACAAACAAATCCACACAACAAAAAACCCACCACACGCATCAGAAAACAACCTCCCCAAAAATTAACACCAAAAAAACCCCAAAAACACTTTAAGACAACAGAGGCAATGGCTACATCTTGAAAGGTGCTCAGACTACCTATGGCTCTGCATGCTGCATGAAAGTTGAAGAGATGCCAAGAACCCTGCCAAAAGATACTCCTGAAAATTGTCTTTATAAAACCCACTTTAAGAGAGAAATACCTTTTTGTACTGTGTATGTAATGCAGCCATGCTTTTGACGAATCCTTTTTATAGCAGTTCACTGATTATATAAATCTTTTTGTGTATATATGTCGTTCTTTCCCCAAGTGACATAAATTATGCTTGTGACAAGGCCTTGAGGTTTATAAATGTGAAGACTAACACCGCTCGTCAGTGAAACTCAGCCACAAGTCTGGAGGCCTCCAGTGAGCACCTAATGAAACCACTGCCATTGCTCACCATTTCTACGTTCAATAACTGTGAACAAGACACAAAAGGCAGCTCTGGAAACCTGGTGTTATACACTCCACACACCTTTTAGTCATCTGGAGGCTCCAAGCATTCAGATGAACAGTGGCTGGAGCAGCCATTTAATCCTATTGACAATTTCCTGTATTTTAGCTAAGTGGGAAGTGGTGCCTGGGAAGCAATTTTGCTACGATGTTATTGCTTCTACCGCTCCAGGCAACGTGTCAGGAAACAGCACAGCCCAGCATCGGGGCCGAGGAGATGCACAGCTGCAACTCTATGTATTTCAGGTACTGTATCTATTCAATCACACTCTAATCATGCAGTCTGTATACAACCAGCGCTCTCCAAACAGTTCACTCTTCCTGAAGTGTGTTTGAGTGGGTTAATTCAGAGATTGTTTGCCTGGGATGTGGTCTGTACTGCCTTGTGAGGTGAAGCGTTCGTGGCCAGTTTCCAGCTGCTGCAGCTGTGGAGGGAACCCCCTCTCACCGCTGGGCTGGAGAGCTGGGCAGGACACAGCCGTGGGCTCAGGCAGCCCTGGGTGCTGGAAGAGCAGCCCAGGGACTGTCAGCAGCTGGGGCAATTGTGGGTAGCCATGCCTAATCTCCTGTAGAAGGGCCAACAAACCATGAAAGGAGTAAAGCTATAGTAACCTGAGCAGAGCTCATGCTCTTATCTACTCTTCTGTTTCTTCATTTTCAAACATGACTAGATTATTCTCCAGCATGCCTGAAGCTATTCCCTTGGCTGATCATCCTGTTTTATACACACACAATCTACATTGAAAGCACTGCAATAACATTAAGAAAATTATTTCTGTATATTGGTGAAATATAGGATGGGTTTTTTAAAATTTTCTTTATCAAAAATATGTAAAACAATACAACTGCCATATTGTAAAGGTCACTGCCTTTTTATTAATTCGCTGAGGGAACATCAAAGTCCAGAGGATGAAAAACACTGAGCAATAGACACTTAGAGGCTGTAATTGTCAGAATAAGCATTTTACTGTGCATGCAAAGAAAAGAGTTTATGCTTGACTGCGTTTTCTACTAAACCCACAAATTACTTGTCAGTTCATCTTGTTAAAAATAAAAAAATTTATTTACTTTATGGCAACTACACTGCTTCTAATAGGGATTTACTTGTCCTAATCACTTGTGTCCATATAGCTTGTCATCTCCATCAATTTTACTTTTTTTCATTGAAATTCCTCTCAAATTTTCTTATTCAAAACAAGGGAAATCAGAAACATAAAATGGATTAAACACACGTGTATTATATAACCACATCTCAGTCATTTTTACTTAACTTTTCCATTGTCATGATTCTATTATTTAGTGTTCCCTTCTCATTTAGCCAGTCAGTCTGTGCTACTCATTCACTTTTGGTGACCACCAGGCTCTGATACAAAAGTTTCTCATTCTTTTCTGATTACTGCAAGATAATCTACATGCTCACAAGGTGGCAAGCCTATGAAATTACTACTTTTAAGGAAAATGCTCCTACTAGCCACAAAAAAAAATCGGTTCCCAGCTGACTAGTAATGGATTTAAAAGCATTAAAAATGTAAGAATAGCTTCCATTTAGATACAGGTGATGGCACGAGTGAGCAAGATAAAATAATTTCTCCAGTTAAACAATTTTTTAACAAAATATACTGGAGATGGAAAGAACAGGAAATGTTTCTGAAGACATATAACTTCTACCAGACACTACCTGAGTTTCACCTGGACTTTGCCTTAAGTTTTGCAATACAAGCCTGTGAGCTAAGCAACAAGACAGTTGTAAAATACTTGTAAACTGTTGCATATATTTGGTTTTTTAAGGGTAGAAAATATATAAAATATGATTTTGGATTTGTTAAGCAGAACAGCATAAATTAACAGTGCTGCTGAAGCCAAATTTTTACCAGAAATTTAAAGCAAGGCAAGAAGTTAATTAAGGGCTGGCAAGAACTTGCCTTACACACACAAAACCCCAAAACACATTAAGTACTTCATTTACCTTAAAACATAAACTTTTGTTTTGGAAAGATCAGTGAGAAGTCTTAAAAAAGACAAAACCACCAAAAAAATGACATAGGGCAGAAAAAATAAGTCATGACTCAGATTTTGTTCTTCTCTAAAGTAAGAAAGATGTACAACTAAGCAAAAGAAATAGAGAACTAAATGTTCATAAAAGCAACTAAGATTTGAGATTTTGCTTATCTTAGGAACACAGAGTTGTCCTTAAACCAAGGCAAAAAACTGAACTGTTAAAAGTTTCATTTTTCTTAGCTGAAAGGACCTATTAATGTGACAGTCAATCAGATTCCAGATTGATGCAACCTGCAGCTCAAAGAATCATTCCCTCTGGGCCAAGTGATCACACTCTCAACCATTTCACCAAGAAATGTCAAATACCCCAGGGCCTTCCAGTTTACAAATCATTCAGAATTCTCTCTCAGCCAGGTAACCTTGTGGGATTCCTTACTTAGAGCTTAATCAGTGGAATGAGGTCTGTAATGTCAGTACATAGCTTCACCTGGGACAAACTCCTACCATATTGCACTAAGGGCTTAGGCAATAATCCAACACGTTTTAGAAAAAAAAAATTTTAAAGTATGTACTGCTGTTATTGCTACAAAAGACAAAGTAAAAGTTTGTAGTATCTTTTTTGTGTGTGTGTGTGGTTTTTTTTTTTTTTTTCCTTAAAGCAAGACAACAAGCCAAGTCAAAAAGACTACAATACAAAAGGTAGATGTTGTACTACAATATTCCTTTTTGGTAATATATTTATTGTCACAGCCACTTGTTCCAAGGTTTAGCAAATAATCTGGATATGGTTTTCAGAATTATCATCCTGCCTATTAAGCAGATGTAATATTAAGCACTGCAGGAGGCTGCCAAATTGGAATTCATTATGAGTAAATCTCATAATGAAAATTAATTCTTTTGAAGTCTATTAATTTGCATTAAATGCCCATATGTATATATTACATTATACCACAAGAATGCGTAGTAATGTGTACATGTAACACAGATAGAGCATATATACATATAACCCCTTCTTCCCTCTCTCTCAAATCTTTCCTGGTTGGGAAAAAAAGAAAAGAAAGCTGGAGTATCCACTAAGGATGACACACTTTTTCTATCAGATTTGTGTCCTCTCTAGTTTTGCCATAGCAACTAAGCTAAATCTTCCTCACTTGGCATCATTAGCTTGATGCTTTGGCTGTGGAGAAAAGAAACTGTGATTTGAGAGGGTTTTGAAGGCATATGATCCCCCTTCAGACCAGAATCTGTCACGAAATCCTTAGCTTAGGGTCAGTATCACCATCCCTGGCACACATCAAGATCTTCCTTTGAGGCACAAACATGGGCTGGCCAACCCCCCCACTCAATTTCCATGCTCTGCTGGGCTCTCTGCACCTCTGCAGTCAGCAGTCCACCTGTCCACGGAATCAAGGGCTGAGCTTGTCCCTGTCCCTGAGCCGGCGTGGCCGTGGGGACGCTGCTGGGAGCAGCAGCCCCAGCACAGGAGCAGGAGTTGGGTCACAGAGCCTGGGTTCTCAGAACGTGGACAGCTGGCAGAGAGTGGGCAGACCAAGCCTAGAAAGACCTCTACTGACACGAGCTGTCCCCAGCCCGGGTTATTATCCTGCTGGGATCTTCTTTGCCCCTTCAGCACAGGACATATTCTGTCAGAGCAGCTGTACAGGCTGGACCAGGATCTCATAAAAGCCCAATACTGGGACCACTGAGTACCACTCTTTCAGTCTTGGTGACTAAACTGCATAAAGGCTTCTATCCAATTCTACTCATTTTCTGCCGTACCACGGAATTGAATGTTAGGGCAGCTTTATCTTATCTTTTAGCTAAATTCCAATACTTCAATAAATTCTGTTCATAAACAAATATTTTAAGCACAGTATGCCAAACATCCTAGAGAATAGTTGTTCTTTATTCACCCAGAAAAAAAGAGCAAGATTATTTGTTAAAGGATGATTAAAACAGAACATCATACTCACTGAAATAAACAGAAACCTCATATTTCACTCAAAAGAGTTATGATTTGTGTCAACATCAATAACACTAAGTGCAGCTTTAAACTATTCAATAAAAGTTATTCTGGATTTAGAGAGAAGTATTTAAGAGAAGAAAGCTATATACTAAATAAGATTACACCATTTACACAAATAACTTCTGTGTTTCTCTCATCACAGAAATCATGTCATGCATCAGTGTGCATAAGCCATAAGAGCAGGATGATGAAACAGTCCTAATAACAGAAAAGAAGACTACTTGCTAGCCATTTGGCAATTCTAGCTCAAATAGCCCATTTCCTATTCTGAATTCTGCTCTAGTTCCATTAATGAATATCATATTCACTACAAGACAGAGCTGCAACTTCTTGCAAGGGCAAGAATTATCTGTAAAAATGTCACTTGTTTATATGAAGCATATAATCCATTTTCAAACAAAAAGTAGTGGAAATACCAGCAATTTTATATACTTCCAAGATAAAACTTCACAACTTTTCACTTCCAAATAGCATTATGTCAAATTCAATTTTACAAAAATTAAAGAGTTAAAAAGAATTCTTCTCTGTCAGGTATTTATAATTTTTTCCCTCCAAGGGGTATTATTCAAAGTGCCTCTAAAAAAACCAACAAACCTCTTTCAGATTGATTTGTTTTTCTTAATTTCTTTTTAGTTTCCTTTTGTTTCAGCAGTCAAGCAAAAAAATCCATTATTTGCCTAGTTCTGCTCTGCTATACTTAATGTTCTTATGGTGCTCTCAGAAGAGAACACAGGACAGCATACCAATCACTCTTGGCCACACACTGGATAGTTTGCACATTTAAATCGGGGTAACCTCAGACAGCTTTTGGGTTCACAGAAATCAGTCATGGCTGGCCCACAGTCGAGACTGTTCTGTATGCTAAGCATTCCTAGCAGCAGTCCTTCTCAAAGGGATAAACTGTCTCATTATGATTGTAGCCGTATTCGGAATGGAGACTGAAATATACCAGGTCCTCGAGGATTTGCAATGAAAGCTGCAGGTGTTACTCTCAGTATTCAACCTCTTTGGCTCTTTTTGCCTCATTCTGTCCATGAACTTGGAGGTTCTGCAGGTAGTGATGAATACTTATGACCTATATTCAAAATATTTTGACTTGCTATTTGATCCATCTGACATGCCCAGGTGGTATTACTGACGGGCTCGTGCTCAGTGAGCCCAATAATATTGTTAAGCACTTTTTCCCCTTTTCTATATTTGATTTTTTAGCTCATGTGTTGCACTGGGTTCCTTGGTTTTGCAGAGATCTGGATTAAGCAAAAGTCCTGCCATTTAATCTTGCATGTTTGCAATAGAAGATTCCCTCCTTGTCATCTTAGGGCAACAGCTGATTATTTGTACCTCCCCTTGGGGAACTACAAGGACAGGAATTTGGAATAACAATAGGGAATATTTCTTCTGTGCTTAGCATGTCCAGAGACTATTTCAAATTTGGATAACGAATCTTCATGTTGTAGTCTCCTGCTCTCAGTTTGTAAATGAGCTCTCTGCATCACAAATTTTATAAGACTATAAATGAATATTTTGTTAATTACATGTCTATAAAGAACTCCATCCTTTAAATTTGACCATTAATATTCAGAAAAGAGCAGAACAGCACAATGTAACTTAAATCAACAGCATTCCAAAACAAAATATTTCAAAAAGTCAATCTCCATCATGCTGATACAGCACCATGATTCCCATCAAAATCTTGAAAATATTTGCTCATAGGAAGCATAGTTTCACCCTTCTCTGCCTTTTCTTTGTTGTTCTCATTTTTTGCCTTTTACCTTATTCCTTAATCTGAGATTGAAAATAGCCATTATTTGCATCTTACATTGCATCTCACATACCCAAAGATGATTTACTTCAACTCTTCCTCAGCTAAAATTATTTATTACAGTTCAGATTCTACTATGTATTAGAAAGTTTTAAGTATAAACCCCATAACTTTCTCAGACAAGAACTCTAGCATCTAATTCAGCTTTTTCTCAGAAATATAGTAGCCATTAATCATCACACAAAGCACATTTTTGTTCTCTCTAGGCAAAATGATTCTGTAGCACCACCTAGTGAGATGACATCACTGTCTGTGATGGAATTCTGAGCTCGCAATCAATATTGATTTGCCACTTCCACTTTTGGAGAACGTAACTGGTTTCAAGATTGTAATTTGAATTCCAACCCGCAGTTCCTGATAAGCAGTGATACAAGGGGTCACAGGAACCCTTTTTTCCTCATTCAGAACGGAACAAGTTCGTTGCTCACTGTGGAGATGGATGAGTGCCTCCTTCCCCTCTCCTTGAGGTGTCTGCTTGGAAAACACAGCAGTATCTGCCAGGTCTTCGGTATTCCTTTCTACCTCTATGTTACTGCAGCATTGGTCATTAAAAGCACATTCTGAACTTCCTTCACTACCAAAGACGGTAAAAGTGAACTCCATGAAGGCCTGAAAACTCCATCGTATTACTGTGAAAAAGCAGAGGACTTGAGGAAGAGTGTCCAGGATTTGGTAATGAGATCCTTCAAATCCATCACTTTTCATCTATTAGCGACCTATGAGGTCTACAGGGAAACTGAAGAACAGCAAGTTCTTTAGTGCCTAAATCCAAAGAAAACTTCCTCCTGAACTCCTGTGATGATCAGCATATTGGTGTGATGTATGAAATTTGATTGTCCCTCTCTTAGCTTGCTTAACTACGAAGTTTTATTAATAGTCTGAAAGTCCTATTTTACTGAAGGTTGTTTGTTCCAACCCTCCAACCAAACCTGTGAAAAGAGAGCCAGGCAGGAGCTGATTTTCAGTTGCTTAAGATAGACAGAGTAGGGATACACCTGTTTAGGGAAGACATTTACTAAAAACACAGGTAAACAACAGGTAAATCATAGGTAAACAACACAAAATGCTCCAAACATTTAAATTATTCTAATTACCCAGGAGCTCCTTGAGAGATCCACAAAATGAACACTACTGGAATACACCATGAGAACCTGTAATATCCTCCTTAGGCTGCTTAACAGCTAAGAAACATCTTTCTGACAAACAATGAAACAGGTGTTGAGGGAGATGGTGTCGAGCCACCTTGGAGATTTTCATAACTCAGCTGTTTCTGAGCAACCTGACCCAACCTCGGATTTGCTCATACCTCAAAGATGAGGGCTGGGACCTGAGGAACCGTACCCTCACAAAAGTGGGTACACACTACTATTCAGTTTCCTCCTTCTCTCTGCCAATCCCAAAACATCAAAGCAGCAGTCACTGAGAGAGGTAGAGGAACAGATACTGACTGCTATGAATGTAGAAATCAAAGTATTAATAAATTTATATCCATCTTTTTAACTTCTGGAAGCCAGCTATGACTTCAGACCAAAGCAGCATCATGCTTTAACCAAATGCTAATGGTGGCAGAAAGAAGGCTGCTTTGTATGACTTTGGACAAGTCATTCAGTAGCTCTCAAGGGAAATTAACTATACAGTATAGAAATTTGAAGAATCCAGCCTACACCTCACTTTTATATACTGTAATCAATTCTTTAATCAAAAACTTCTGCATTAACCAAAACTTCTTCTGTATTTTCTACAACTGAACTGAAACACACCTTTAAATTAGTTAATTTTGCTTGGAAGCAGAGCATGCAGGTGTACAGCAGCCATTAAAGGCACAATGCGATCAATTCACGCTTCTAATCATGTCATGTTTGGATATTTTCTGCGCTGCCTCTCATTTGAGACCACACATGCCTAGTGCAAACCTTTGCTTTCTTTTAGATGGATTTCTGACATTCTGCTCATGAGTCTACTATCTGGCTGCTTATCAGTCATTTTCTTGGGCTCCCCGTGCTCCCACTGCACAGCTACAAAGAAAACACCAAACTATGTCCAGGCCTTCAGCCACACAAACAGTTTGTCCTGCACGGCGCTCTCACCCCATCAGCACTGCATTGACTCATTAAGACCACCCAGTCAATTAAAGGCTCCACAGAATCGTAATTCTTAACTATATATTCAAGCCTAGGCATTCCATAATTTTAGGAACACTTCCTCGAAAAAAATGAATAAAATATTCCTTATTCACGACAGAAAGGAGGATGTGAGTTGATATTTTGGAGGCAGTTAAGTCGTCTTTCTCCAATTTTTCTCCCATCTGCTTAAGAACAGGCAGCTCTTAACACGGGATTCTTTCCACATTTAATACTTCTCTTTTAATTTTCAATATTTAATGTCATTTTCCTATTTCTATCTCGTTATATAGCATTCCTCTCTGTTACAGCTGTATATGTATCTGTGCCCGTCCAAATATATTAAATGTTTACAATATGAAGGATTTGGCTACATTTCAGTACAACGACAGGTTAGTATTTTCATGTCTTTGGAATCCATTTACTTGAAATACGGGAAAAGAATCACATACCATTTCCATTTTTTGTCCCTTCTATTACAGAGTTTTAAAGTAAAAGTAATGTCTAAATACTTTACCAGTGCAGCTAATTTCTATTAGCACCGTGATGGTGAGAGTGATCCAGACAAACACACAGAGTCGAACCGCACCAGGTAACTCTCAGCCAGGGTACACAGCCCCAGTGCTGTTGTCTTCTCCCTCCCTGAGAACAGGGAGCAGCTGTACATGACAGCACAGGACCATGAAACATCAACAAAAACCATCAGAGGAAGGGACAGAAAAGTATCAGGGAGGTGATTTTTTGGTTTTCAAAAATTAGAAAAGTTGTTCAAATTTTCAGTCTGTTAAAGCTATTTACTGGATGCTGCGAGACTATGAGGAATTAGCCTGCATAAAGCATCCAGAGTAAAACACTGCACAACATTTCCTGATGCCACTTCTGGAGACAGCACACTGGGGCACAGGAGTCTACTGGTATGACCCAGGAACATATTTCCTGTGTTTTTGAAAATCTGTGATTGTGTCATGGTAATTATTTCCTGTGAAACAGGTGAATGAAATGACCAATATCACAGCACCCACCTTCTATATTTTTCATTAAATACATGGAATCTATTCAGTTAAAATTCCAGCCATTAATGAAACAAAACACATCTTTTAGTTCATGTATTCATATTGCAGTTAAATGAAAAGGTTTTTTTAAATAATTACGTGGACACAGTAAGTAAAGGAATAAAAGCATAAAGATGTGCCTATGCTAATTTGGAAAAGTTATTCCAATGTGAAAAGCAGAAATACAATCCATTGGACCCCTCTAACTAGCAAGATAGTCACATTTTAATGTATATTCCTGAAAATAATAGCTAGAAGTCTATAAAATGAATAGATATATGCGCTAAAAGTAGGTATTATGCATGGAACTCTGATATGAAACTACTGTGACATTTCCCCTGGAAAAATCCCCAAACTCTCTATGTAAACTCATTTTAGAGACTACATCTTCCTTAATTTTCTGAAAGAAATCTGAATTCATTCAAAAAGAAAGAATTTCATTATTTACACAGTAAGTTGTTTGGAAATGACCCTGGGTTGCAAGTGGTAGTTATGGGCTCTGACTTATATCAACAACTAAAATGAAATTTATGTTTTTTCACGTGGCTCATAATTTTTTAAATGGAGAGAGCTGAAGATTTGAAAATAAGAGGCTGATAGCTGCTGATGTTCTTGAGTCATAAACAATTAAATATAATTTAATCAGGTCAAACTTTCTCTATCTATACCACACATATTTTAGATGCTTGGTTGCTGTTCATTTTCTTTTATTTTTCATGAAAAGAAAAGCCTAAGATACCTATTGTAAATACAACACTGTATTATTTTCAGATTTCAGCTAAGTCTGGAATCACTAGGCACAGAAAATAAATGTTTTTGCCAAGCTCTGTCCTTAGCTTCAGATAGCCTAAATTTTACCAGACTGCACTTTAGATTATTCCTTTTTTTCAGAGACATTCTTCCACTTTTAAGTGCAAGAAATATAGAAGATAAAAACAAAACTTTAGATCAAATTTATTACGTCCAAAAAGCTCAAATTCCATCTGTGCATAAATCTTCTGGCTGATGTTTAAATAATTACAATTTACAAGCATTTAATTAGGTTTATAAAGCAGTCTAAAAGAAAATAAACATCCCTCGACAGTGCAGTGAGCACTCCTGAGGCAAAGAATCTGATAAGGGCATATCAGAGTTTCATATGCAGTCACTCAGACAAGTACAGGCCACTCAATTTATGATTCCTCATATGTGTTTGTTACCACACGGCTGCTGAAGCACAGCACTTGAGCTAAGTCTGTAAGCATATGCATCCTAACTGTGGTAGATTAATAAAACCGGTTTTATTAATAAAACAAACAAAAAAGTAATTTTCTTTTAAGTCTTAATGCCTGTACTTTGACTACCTAGAGCAAATGGCTTTGCAGCACTCGAGCACAGTGGAGGAGGGAGAAGGCGAGTGAGCCACGCCTGTGGCACACAGCCACTGCCACCAGATCAGCACTGCTGTTGGCCAGTTTGGAGGGGCTGTGTTCTGTCACTCTGAGCAGGCACCAAATGACAACACAACCACCACTACCCTGAATCAGGAATGTGACTTACAATGCAAAATCGAGTATTACTGTGGGCACTGTCTGCCACTGCCTCTAGGGATCTTACCTGACACTATTATTTTGCGCTAGGGGAACAGGTTGGTTTCTTAAGTGCGCTCTTGGTACTTGATTCTGTTAAAAGCTCATGCCTTAAGCTTCCTAATTGTCTTTTCACATTTACTTTGAACAGGTTAATTTACATTGTTGCTCTTTGAGTATTTGTCTAGAAGACATATACCATAGAAGAGTATTTGTCTAGACAAGAGCATTCTTAGTGTTATCCTACTACATGAAATATTCACTTTGATAGTTTATGAGACTTTCTTTTTTTGCATACATATACAGACAGTTAGCTAAGTTTTTTGAGGGTTATTGCCCTTAAAATTAATGCCCTTAATTTTTGGTCAAAGGATGAAGGCTTCACTTTCATTAGCATACTTGCTACTCTAACAACCAAGGACTGACCTGAAACAGAAGTTTTGGCAGCTCTCAGAAGCCCAAACACCAGCTAGTGAGAACCCTTTAGAAAAGGGTCCCTGCACATTGCCCCTGCTGGGGCAAGTCTTCAGGAACAATTAAGGAGTATCAAGATTTTACTGGGAAACAAAAAAGACTCTTGGTTCTGCCAAGTTCACAAATCTGAAAGAGCAGGACGAGTGAGAGAAACGTCAGCATTTCATCAGCTATTTGACAACTTTCCCATCTTCTTCTTAGAGGGCAGCTTTTTGGTACAACCTCCAGAGCTGGCTGCAGTGCCAGCTGTGGACCATAGCGAAGTCCTGCCCAGCAATTTTCCTACACATTTGCCCAAACTGTGGCCTGTCTCACACTGGGAGCTGGGCTTAAAGCTCAGACACTCCTGAGCAAAGGAAGTTATTCATGATTACACGTCTATTGCTAACAACTCACACACAATAACCAAAGCTGCCTGAGAGTTGATCAGATAATGTGCTCTGAAGGCATTTGAAATGCAATTGACTGTGTCTGGTATTGATAAAACAATTATCACCTTCCAGTAATAACTCATGAGAAAATTTTATCATTTTTGGAAGATCAGCACATTCTGCTGAAGGAAGTTAAAAAATAAAAGGATGGGTTGACAGAAACAGGCATTCTGGTCAGATACCTCACCAACTGCTAGAGGCAAAATTAACCTCAGGTATGATGCACAAATTGCGTGTTAAAATCCAAAAATGAGGGTCATTTCAGCACCACCTTCTTTCAGAGAGTTATGGTTATGTCATTAGTGCAAAGCCTGGGGATAACTGCTGTGTCCAAGGATAGCTAACTCACAAACACACAAACCACTTGCATGTGACCAGAAAAGTTTGTATTTACCTGCTTCCCACCTCACTGCACAAGTTCAGGCTGCTCCCCAAGACCTATACAGTTTGAGCCCTTTACAGCAACCCCGGGACACTCCACTCCCATTACTTTTTTGGGTTATTAGCTACCCAAATGCATCACAGTAAAACACAGAACCTCCACCTTTTGTTCCTGAGAAACATGATGATGCCATCATTAATTCAATCTCAAAAAGAAACAGAAGAGGAGCAACTATTTATTCCCTTTTCCTCAGCACTCTAACATTGCTGCTGGCATTTCTGTCACTGCCATTATGTTGCTGTTTTAAGTATCCTTGTAATCAGATCTGAACCTTACAACCAAGTTCTTATCTTTTAACCAGCTTTCTTCTTCTCTAGTAGAAAAGGAAACCAAAGATCTGTCCACAGAGAAAACAGAAAAGCACAACCAATAACGGTGAGGCTTCCAATTCCTGATCACTGTCTGCAGAGTAATTTTGCTTTACAAATTGAACTATGTTTTTCAAAGAATAAAAAATCTCATCTAGCTGATGATATATAGGGAATTTACCACCAGGCTCAAGGCAGTGCCTAGCAACAAAGTGCTCAGAGAACAATAATCACTAATAGTATTTCATAATAATTTCAGAAGAAAGAGCAAGAATCAAGTGGATTTGATGCTTTGGTGTAGTGTCAAAACACTTTAGCACAGCAGTCAGGGACTGTGTTATATTTAAGTCCCACACCACACATGATTTCCATATTAAGTCTCTAGTACAGATTATCCTAAGTATTTTAATAACATTACATTGACTTCACATGATTAGAAACACCCAAACCGCCTCACAATCCATTTGGCAGTCCCGTTCTACCAAATTATTCTGCAAACATTCTTTCCCTGATCAGAATCATCTTCCTTTAAATGAACTCATTGGAATGCAGCATGCCTATGTACTTGGTAACACACAGTATAGGGAAAATAATGGCTGTTTAAATGACATTCAAGACTTGCAATTGAAATAAATTATATGAATAAAATAACAATTAGATGTTGATAATAAGATACTTTATGCAATTTTCTTCCCAAAGGATCAGGAATCAACAGTCACAGTGGTAGAGCAAGGTACATTTGGGAAAGAGAATGCCCATAAACATCTGAGTAATCTGTAACACTTCACATAGGAAACAAGTCAAGCTGTTGGAGCTGTTCCTCATCTACATGAAACAAGCCTTTCTGTCTCATTGAAATTACTGTCACAGTGATTCCCAAAGGCTTCAACAATAAAACTTTATTTTCTGTTTTTCAAAGGTGTTGTGCATTGGGTGGGTTTTGCAGTTGTTTCTTTTTGATTCCCCATGCCTGCACACAGCAGTTTCTACTGACTACTTTATATTATTTATGTCCAATCTGGTCAATTCTAGGCAGTTCCTACTGCAGAGAAATCACTGGAATTGCCAGATTGTCCACCCAGTATGTTAATCAACGCATTCAAACACATAATTTGTTCTCATAAATTGGGCAATGCACAGCGGGAGCTGACAGAGGGAGTCTCTGGGATAGTCCAATACGAAGACCTGCTTATTTTTCTTTTTCCACCATGTAACTCTTTGCTGGGCTACAGGACAGACTTTTCAAGTTTTTTAAAGGTGATGCTCAGTAAAGCTCTGTCAGGGAGAGGGTCCATTGAGACCAGCAAAAAAAACCTGCCCAGCCCAACACCAGCTCCTCAGGTGTAAGTTGGACTCAAACAGAATGAAATGTTCCATAGTGGGCTCTAGTGACAGCGAGAAAGACAAAGGCAGATAAAGCAAAGACCACCTCTCTCACTGGCAAGGAAAGTGGAATTTTATAAAACAGACAAGTTACTTGGACAGAAGCTGTTCTTTACAGATTGCCTTACAAATTCCAAATGGCAACAGCAAGCGAGCTCTCAGCTCCTGTGACACTGCTGAAGCTGAACCAAATGCCACTCCATCAAACACTGTAGATGGTGCCTCTTACGTTTTGCTCTTGCTCTTTAACTCAGTGTTGCTGTCCTAAGGAAAAAACTGTTGACCACAAGCAAAACACAAGCGTGTGAGGCAACCCAGCAAGCTGTCAATTAAGTAAAGCCAGTGTTCTCGTGATCAGATGTACTGTCCAGGAATCAGTTTCATTATTAATGTCTAACTTAAGCATCATCTATTACTTTAGAGCTGGCTAAGTTTTCATTAACTGGAAACAAATACCCAGTGTGAAATGCCATTATTCATGTTTTATGCTCAGTTTGCTTACAATCTGGTAGAAGTATAATTTGTTCCTATTATAAACTTACATATTCTTTAAATCATTCCCCTGTGGAGTCTTGAAACTGAGATACTGATGGATTTGCATTGAATGCCTCCTCAAGCCTTCCAACCCTGTGTTTTTGCACTCTGGGTTTTTCTTCAACTAGCTGCCTAAGGATTTTAGAAAATGTATTAAAAGGCTCCACAATAGTAACTTCTCCACATAAATATTTTGATTGCTATTTAAAAGAGGGAGGGATTTGTTTTTCTGTGTTCCTAATTACTGCATCACTTGACTTATTTTTCAAGCACCTACTTAACAAGGCCAGACTTAATTGAATTGCTCATTAGAAGACAGATGAACTGCGAAATACAAGCATTTTTATTCTTTCATATCATACTGTTCATTTTCACACTTCACATCTTGTGAACCATACCTGATTTTACAGGTTTTTATGCTACAACTGCATGAACACTGCAAATTGCTTGCTATTCTAAATAAAGATTAAGACTTCTCAAGACTGTCTGATGGCAATGCATGGAAATCACATTTGTGCCAAAGAAAGACCTCTTGCCCTCTGAAAAATCAGACAGCTTCACGACTTCCCTAGATTAACACTAAATTATATACTATTACTACAGGTGAGGTGGAAGGAGAGAAAAAATAGTTCTCTTGAAGTACTTCTATAAATATCTTGTATTTTAAAATCAGAAGACAAATTTTCTATATACAAAGTGTGAGATTAGAACATAAAGCAATCTGAATAAACAGTAATACTGATGAAAGTCTATCCAAACCTGACCTCAGAGTGTTCATGTAAACCAGTTAGCCAGCATCCTTCACAATATTCCTGTCTTATATATAAAAACGATAGCATAGAGATTACATGATTTAAAAAATAAATATTGAAATAAAGGAATCCAAATAATTCCTACCCATGAACAATTTGAGGTTTGCTGGTATGATGTCATTATGTTTGAAACACCCTTCAAATTAATTCTTTCTGTTCAGCACCTATTAACTAGGTAATATACACTCTCCCTCTGGTGTCTTTCTGTCAATTTAGTAAATTATGTGGGTGAAGAAGCATTTAATTTTCTGCCCAGACAAATGAAGTCATCTGTTAAACTAATACAGGTAAAAAATCTTGACGTTTGACCAGCCAGGTCCATCAATGTTTAAAGATTTTTTTTTCCTCTCTCTGTAGTCTTCAGCTAGTTTATAAAATGACACTCCTGACAGTTCACTGAAGAACAGACATTTCTAACATGGACATGAAAAGAATCCAAGTTAAAGCAGTAAGAGTTGGGAGCAGAAGACTAGATATGCATGTGTGTGTTTATATTCATGTGTACACACACACAAAGATACCACTACAAGTCTCTTGGCCAGGAAAATGTAAACAGCACTACAAATTCTAGTTTTACACACATAACTGCTTCCTAACTATGTCCTTCTCACCTAGAATAGTTTTGAGGGAAGCAGCTGGAAACCACTGCATTAAACAGGCCTGGATAGAGATAAGATCCCATTCAGAAAATGACATCTACATCTTGTGATTGAGATGCTCTGAGCACTAAGTCTTTGCTTTCCTTCTGTGAAAAATAAAGGGAACTTTATGAAAGATGTTGCTATAGGCAGCTGTCAAGGGGAAAAAAAATTAATCATTTCCATTAATTCTCTTAGGGGAAATTAACTGTACTACTTTTCAAAGTGAGTTTGGCCAGACAGCCTTCCGGGACATAAAAGACAACAAAGAGGATGGGAAAGGGAGAGTAAATCTCTAACTTCTATTTAAAGTGCCATGTTAACTTGATTATTGCAGTAGACAACTTTATAAAGGCTCACCCAGAAACCTGCAGAACCCAAGTCTCTCCCAGCCATCAGCAGCTGACATTTTTACTCAAGTACAGATCCAAATTTCAAACCTCAGCAAAACACCATTAAGGCAGAAGAGATCGATTGTCGCCTGATACAGGAGTACAGATCTTGTACAAACTAAGTGCTAAGCTAATGTTAAATGAGGCTGAAAAACCCAAAACATCCTTTTGTGACTAAGCAATGGAGGATGAAGTTTTTCAGGACAGAATGTTTAAAAATAAAAGAGAATTTCAAAAAGTCAAGTTCACACAACTGTAACAGTAACACCTAGTGCTAAAAATCACACTGGGCTATTAAAAAAAAAAAAAAGAGCGTGCCAAACACATCGTTTAGTTTCAGCAAAAGGCAAACCCTTACAGCCTGAAAAAAACCCCACTGTGCTTCATGGTAGAAAGCCTGAATCAGAAGCATCTCAAGCTATGTACTCTAGAAAGAGGATCAGTAGGTTCCTTGATGGTGTCCTTTCAGAGAGGATGGCAGTTCTAGGGGAGGAGGAGGGAAACAACTAGGTGGGGAGGGGGGAAAAAAAGAGACAGTGAGTGAAAGAGACAGTGCAAGAGGAATAAAGGAATTAGAGTGATCTCTCTGGTCCATCTCATTCCAGACCAACTGCTTCTGAAATGAAAACTAATATTTGAGACCCTATTGCTAAGATCCAAAACACCTATTAAAAGAAAAGGAAACACCAAAAGAGAATAACACTCAGAAGATGTAAGAATTTGCCATTAAGATTTGCTGTTGCTTTGAAAAGGTCAACACCTTAAAGAACAAAATTCCCCACCATTTTCTAAGAAAATTGTCTTTTTCCCTTTTCTAATCTTCATACAGACTTCTATTAAATTGACTACATTTACGGTACAGATAAATTTTAAATTTAGATTAAATTCTCAGTTGCCTTCAATTCAAACCTCTAATATTTCTAACAAATTATTCATACATCCTCTTGGCAAGCCTACTTCAGCTATATCAACAGAAGAAAGTAGACACACAGAGGATTCCCCATTTACAGTATTAGACTACAAGAACAAGTCTCCTGAGCTGGACTACGATACATACAAGTGTAAAGAAAGACCTCAGTCATGGCTTTCATCTTGTAATGAAACAGTAGGGCAGTGTTTTCACTCAGTGAAGTTACTCTGATTTACATAGCCAAGAATATAATCACATTTGTCTAGCCCTGTTTCTTACATTCTATAAAAGGAAGACCAAGGGTCATGCTGGAAGAAACAAAAGTCGACTCTACTTTCAGGGGAAAAAAAAAAGAAGTATGTTTGTAAGCACCTCATACAAATATCTATCCAGCTCAGTGCTGGCAGCATACTCAGAACTCATTTTTCAGGGCCACTCATAAGGCCAGCTCAGCTATAATGAATCTCAGAACTAAAACTCATTAAAGCAGCAGAGATCACAGTCTCTCCTACAAAGATTCTTACAGATCTTGGTCCTGCAACCATTAATCAGGAACAATTCCCTTAAAGGTTTGCCTGAGTAATGATTCATAGATAAAGACTAATTACAGTCCTCTTCAGCTTGGATGCCAAAAGCATATTATTTGGTTGTGTTAATACACGATTTTAGGATAAGAGTCAACTCCCGTTATTTTTCAGCATGGAAGAATAGGTGTTTAGCTGAGATATATCATCTGTGTATCTCCCCAGTCAAGGAAGACAAGTGCACTCCATCCTAGAAATGGTTGTTTTGTAGGGGATGAACTGCCTTGTGGAGATCCTTGCCGTCTCCACTGACTAGAGAAAGAGTCTGGGGTAGTGGCTCCATTTTTCAGTGAGTGAGATGATTGAGTTGCAAAGTCCCTTTTATCAGAGTGTTCAGTCGGTAAAAAAATTGGCTTCCCAGCTGGACCTGACAAGGGTGACTACTTTCTTCAAATGTATTACAAAAGACAGCATGACAATTTCCATGTTGAGATCATATTGAGAAAGTTAATTTAAAGTATTCAAACATGGCTACTTCTTGCAAAAAGTTGAAATAAATTTCAACAAACTACAGCTATGTCAAGACTGAAAACTACTACTAGGATAATTATTTCTGGAGACTTTGTTCTTTAGGAGGAAAAGTGAATAGAATAGGAATGTCATCTTCATAAAATCATTGTTTCTGGTTTTAGTTCTCAAATAAAAACTTCCACCTATCAAGGTCTCAGAAGGAAGCTGGGAGAATTACTTTTGACAAAAAGACGAGTAACAGGTAAAAAGTGTGTGATGATAGAGATAGCAAAAGTCTTCTCATCGCTGGTGACAGAGAACTATTTCTCTGAATTTTTGAGGAATAAGTGAAATGCAGTAGCAGATGTTACTGGTACAGTGCCTGAACATTAATCATAATTGTACCTGGCACTTCCGTGGGCTATTGTGACTTTCATCAGAGAACTGCAAAACACTTTGAGTGCATTTCTCTTTCTAGAATGGTAGGATCTCGTGTGGCACTGAGTACTTCAAGCAATAGAATTTGAGGGTGTACAGCACAACACTGGAACTGCTCAACAGCCTGGAGAATTAAGTCCTTTGGCCTCATTGCAACCTTACAAGCAAAACAACATAGTGATGTAAAGGGACTTTCAATAGCAAGAACACACTGTAAATGCAAAGACAGCCAGCAAGAGATTCGAGGGGACGTGTTGAAGTGGCACAGACCTGACACTGACTTACATGAGCTGATTTTTCTTGTATCACTGCTGCTATCGTAACTAAACAAACTGCATTGTCCTAACTCCTCATCTCAAGAGCTCAAACAATTGGCTGTCTGGGGCTCTCACATGAAACTAACCTGAATCTAATACACAGAAATGTCTGAAGCCAGTAAAATACTGCCTTTTTAAAAACATGGTAACTTGGAGACTTGTTGGACTATAAATGAGAACTTTCTGTCAATGTGGAACGGCAACCATGGTCAGATTCTCCAGGTAACTGGAGAACTCTAAGTTCTTTTAATTTTATTTATTTATTTTTGAAATTCTGAACTATTAGTTCATGGGATCTACTGATAGCTATTTAAATCTGTACATTTCCAGGACCAACAAGAATCCAAGTAATTTTGTCTGTAATTGCCTAATATACCTATTCTCATACCAGGATCCCTGCCATAAACTGGACAAGTAACATTTTATGACTCATAAAAAACACAACCATCTCAGCCTATTTTAAATTAACATCTAGATGACATTAAACCTAAAACAAAAATGAAAGCTATGTGGTAGCCAAAAGTAATAGAAAAGCCAGTCCCTGGGAGAAAGAAATCACAAAAGCCCTTGAGCCACACAGGAGAATGAATTCAAAACAACATGGAGAGAGAGATACATAGCAGGGGAAAGAAGATGCCATAAGGTGTGAACCCACTATCTGCTCTTAATCTCAAATTTGGGTCACCTTGTACTCTTCTGTTAATCTTATGAGGTCTGTGGCTGTATTCCTTCCCTCACATTCATCTCCACTAAGGACCACATGGTCCTGCTCTCCAGTGGCTGGTGTCCTCTCCTGCTCTTTGACTGCCACCTGCCTTTCATTTCTGTATTTAAAGCATTACATAATAAAACCATACGATGAAGAGGAGTTAAATGCCTGTCTTGGCTCACCCTCATAAAAGTTATTTCTGTTATGGGGCTTTCTCCCTTTCCTTTCCTCATCTGGAAAATTCAAAATGACTTGACATTTTCCATTGTGATTCTGCTTGAGTAAATGGTAGTTTCTCAACAGGGAACTAGAAAGGGGTGAAAGAGGTTTCTAGATAAAGGCTACTAATTGTGGTGTAGCACCCGTGACCAAACAGCAGCAAATGAGCTGTGGTCAGCAGTGTTGGGGCACCAGCCCAGCCCAGCCCAGCCCGGCCCGGCCCAGCCAGGCTTCCACTGCCGAGAGCCAGCCACTGCTGGAAAACAAGGAGTGGGAATCAAAGCAGAATTGGGAGCAGAGAATGCCATGGAGAGACAGGACGCTGGGCAGGGCTTACAGCACCCTCTAAGCCCAGGGAACCCGTGTTGCTCCCTATTGGGTTTCACAGTTCCAGGGATCCCCAGAGTAGCACAGTTACAGGTTCAGCACAAGGTAGAACTTAGCTCTTACTCCTTAGTGATTATGTACTCCTTTTTAAATAATTTTAGTTACTGTATTTCCTTTTCTGAGAAATTTAAATAAAAGAGGCATAAATAGTGTAGCAGCACTGGCACTCACTGTATGTTTGTGGGGACAGGAGCAGCACAAGTGTCCCTACTCTCCCGTGTCCCTCCTGCACACATGGATGGTATCTCCTTCCATTTACAAACATTAATATCTCTGCTGGAAGAGCCACCAACATCTTTTTGACACTTGTAACATGGAGGATTCTCCTCCATGAAGCAAACTGAAGCCATTAAGTCATTTCACACAGGCCATTGAACCCAGCACATACAAATGACTCTTAATCTATGGCAAATCAGGCAGTGCTCAGTCAAATGACCTAAAGGTTAAAGCCCCTGTCTGCTATTTTCTCTCCTGAAGTCAAAACATCCCACTTGATAAGAGTTCAGTTGTATGTAGACCTGAAACACTGAATCATCTCTTCAACAGAAATAGCTCAACACTTCTGAAGTGGAATTTCCCAACACTTTTTTCACTAGTTTACCTGTTTCTGACAACGAGACATCTATACGTATTTGGGGAACAAGGGAACCTTTTCAAAAAGATTCAAAAATGTTACCCTGTAGCAAGGAGATAAACAAATTAGGCTTACTTTGAAAAAAAAGGAGCACCAGGGTATCCTTGACATGACCAAAGTGCTATGTATGTGTAATTCCCCCTAACCACACAAGGAGCTGAGGTGCAGGCACCCCATGGAGCATCCCTCTGGAAGTTATACAGCTCCTGAGATAGCAAAGAGCAGTTTTACTTCAGCACTCCTACAAACATCAAAGGTAACTCTGTTGAATTAAATAGCCCTAGCAAGATAAAATTAGTATGCAAAATATACAGACTGAATCAACCAGCTATGTCTATGCATAATTTCACTTACAATTCTCAAATATTAAAAAAAAATCTCTAAAGAAGCCATCCTAACAAAGCTTTATAAAATCTGCTCTTGGTTTTACAAAGTATGAGAAAGCAAACTATTGAAAAAGGCCAGAAATACTTCAGAGCTAGAACAATGAGAAATATTCACATGAAGAAACAGCAACTTTTTTATCCTGTTCAGAGTCTTAGCACATGTTTATCAGTGGAGAATCTGCAAAAAATAAATTTCCTGCCTTTTCATTCCAGTACAACCTTACAACTCTCGATTCTTAATAGGTTGACCAGAGTTTACAAAACTTGTCATGAGAATACACCAAACCAGAGTATGCGTGCATGGATGAGTCAAAATCATAAGGTACTCAGTGCAACGTGGGGCTTGACTGCACACTCCTGAAATGTTACTCATCTGATTTCTCACTTCCAGTTAAAATCTTGGACAACTTCCTCTGATTATCTTTTGTTCTAATACCACAATTCAAATGTGAAATCTAGTGAAACAATGCTAACCACAACACTTGAGTCAATTTTTCCAGTTCTTAGCTACAATCTGCACGAGCTCCTACTACGTGGTGTGTGTAACCTGACTGCATTAAAAGCAGTCTCTGGGTCTAGCAAAGACAAAATGCTCTGTCGAAGCACAGGAGGCCTCCCATAGGAAGGTAACACCCTGGTTTACTCAAACAAAGCAGAAACGAATAGGGAAAAAAAAATCAGTATTTTTTCAACCATTTCCACTTCTGTGTAAGTATGAGAAAATAAATACATTGTAAATACAGTCATGTTCTTGCTCTCTGAGAAACAATAAATAAAATTAGAAACCAAAACTGGAAAGGCCTGTTGCTGTCTGGCTTTTTAGAGAATCTCAGTGTTAGCATCCAGGACTTCCCAATCACATGATACCAAAAAATTACAAACTTCAAGACTACAGAGAAGCTGAGTAGCCAAAGCTACTTTAATCTGTTACTTTCTTTAATGAATAACAGTATCAAAGCCAGAAAAATATGACAGCAGCTGACAGTGTGGGTGGTGATATAGAAAAACATGGAGAAAAGTATTCTAAGTATTTTTTCCCCTAATGTCCCATAATCCACATGTATATACCACATGTATTTAAAGGCTGATGACCAAAATTAGTCAACATTATAGCTCCCTACAACCTAACCAGGACATTTATAGAGGGGATTCTTGAAGAGACCAAAATCCCTGTCCTTGACTCTGCTTTATTATGCCCAAAATTAAGATTTCTAACCTTGCCTATAACACATGGGGAGGTTCTGCTGCTCATAACCAGTACCTTCATTTCTTTCCCCTGAAAGATGTTTTCTTCTACATGCAAGAGAATGAGGAAATGCCTGTGCAGCCTCAGTTTTGCTTTCTCATGACTACATATTATGACACATAGTGGAAATTTACTCATGGGATAATTACATTCTGTCATGTCCTAGGAGTCCCCTGCCTCATTCCTTGAGATACCAGCACCAAGGAGTAATGAAGAACTAATGTTACATTGAACTTGGGTATTCCCATAACTGTTCAGGTGCATGTGTGTAAATGCATAAACACACACACAGCAGCAGTTCTGAACCACAGCCATAAAAGTTGAGCCTTAGCAAGAATAATTTAGTCTCTAAAGTCATGAATCTGTTATTTTTTAGTATTGACTTGGTGACAATCAATTAAATGCTTACCAAAATTTGGTCTGTACTTCATGAATCTCTGAATCAGACACATTGTTTAATGGTGGGCAGTAAATACTGATTTCTTTAAAAGAACCCACTGCTGTGTACACCAAATACGGAGCTATTACAGCTGTTTCAGGGTTAAGATTTGCAAGAGGCAGGAGCTAACATGCAGGCAGAGCAGGCATTCAAACTGGGAAAACTCTGTCCCAAAGCATTTTGCTACATGCAAGCAACAATCAGGTTCAGTTATTATCATCAGTGCTTACAGAGCAAGCTCCCCATTCAGAACACTTATCCCTCAATTCACCTCAGCAGCTGCATTGTCACCCTCAATCTACCCACACCGCATGCACCACCATCAAATGGACAGCCAGGGGCCCACAAAACTATAAATATTAATAACTCTATCAGAACACTTATTTAACTATGAAATCACATGATTATAAGCAGCATCATATTCTAAAGATTGCTTTTAAACAAAGTTGTAATAGCTTAAACACGAAAGGACAAAGCAAGAATCTGATAGAACTCCACAGCTGGATCTGATATCTTGAACACTCCATTCTATTTTGAAATTTGCTTTTCTTCTTCAAATTAAGTTCTCTGTTTATAAATGAGATGTAAACCCCTCCTGGGGTTAATCTAATAAGCACAAAATAAAAACCAAGAAGAGGAAAAGCACCTTCAAAGCTGATATTTGCTCAAAACCTGGAGCAGTTGCCATGGAAATCATATTCTTTTGATCCATAAATATCGTCAAAATAGCATGAGTATTTGAACCAGGTCCAGCTAGTTTGAAATCAAAAAATAAGGGGGAAATGAAAATGACAGAAGAAAAAAAAAGTGATAAGGATCTCATAAAAGTTACCTCCTCTTTTGAAGCTTTCTTCCTATGTCTGTGTTTTCCAAATATTCATTTAAATAATTATTTAAAGATAATTTAAAATGCTGAACGGGCAAAAAGATTTAAACAAAGAGACTAAATAAAGGGCAAGATTGTTAAATATTGCATAACATATTAGCAGTATGAATACTGTGTGCAGTTATTAGTTGTACATAGTCAAGAAAATATTATTGAACCCGCACACGTCTGCATTTAAACTTGTGAATAGATAATTTAACTCAGAAGGATTAGTCATCTTTTTAAGTACTCAAGAATCTTTACCATAAAGTAAAGGCTACATCAAAGCTTCATAAGCCCCTTAGAAATCTGGGCATCACAGGGAAGACTTCACAACACATTCTTCACAACTCAGCACCAGTAAGAGAGTTTGTCTTACATGCACAGATGCTGCTTCCGGTCTGGGAAAACTTCCCCCTCCACTCCATTTTACACTTTAACTGCCTTAATTATGACCATGAGCCAGTTTAAGAATTTGCTGCACTTTTTTTGTTATTAATGTAAATAAGATCATAACTGAGGAAAGTCAGCTTAAGTTAACCAATGTTACATATGGTATTATGCTACATTTCCCATAGGAGTGCAGCATTTCCCATAAGTGTGCCTCAAGGATTAGTGGTGTCTCTGTCCATGGCTAGGTGGTAGGGCAGAGCACCATGGCAAGGGGCTCTACACTTGGAACCTGACAGATTATTGGAAATTTCCCTCTATTCTAGGCTCAGTTTCTAGTGCTTACCCAGGTAAAACAAGTCCAGGAGACCTAGATTTTCTTCAGAATAATTCCATTACTTCCTGTTTTCCTTCAAGAACTGAAACAACTGAGCTGAGATTTCCTGTCTCTGGATAGCAGTTAGAGATGGAGATGGCTCAAAGAGCCAAATTTACATGGCCTAGGGTTATTTGGAAATATATAGATTTGCTTCTCGTGCTTCTCTCACCTCCTTGAACCCCAGCTCCCTGCACAGGGAGAGCTTGAGGATAGCTTCAGAGTTTGCTGGATGCTTTCTTGGAGAACACACTGCAGAACAGCTACAGTGGCTCCTTCTCCAAGCAGAGCCTGAAGGCAGGAAGAGTTTTTTTTCTCCACATTGAAATCATACATTTAAAAATACTGTTCTGTGACCTGTTTCATCCTGCAATCTCCCAAGTTTCCTTAGAGACCTCTTGCAAAAGAACTTTGGAAATGAAACAGTTATTTTTCATTCACTGAACTGGCAATAGTGTAAGAGATGTTCTTTTCTTCTGAAGAAAGCTGCTGCTTACCAGGTCTTTTTTATCTTACAAAATGATGTTTCATTGGGATGAAATAAGATCAGTAATTGCTGCCTTACAGCACAACCTACTAGAGCAGGAAGGGGATTGTGAAAAGCAAATAAGTTTCTCTGTGCTGTGCTAGAAGAGATCTCTACAAACCCTTTACCTCCAGTTGTATAATTTCTTTCTTTAAAGATACTGCCTTCAAGGCCAAAGAGATGTGGTGATGAGCACAGTCAAAACAAACACACTGAAATATAAGGTCAAACTACTAAACTGTCCATTCAGAGCAGTAAAAGAAACAAGTAAACTAACAGAAAACCCTACAGAAAAAAGATGATAAAACAGAAAATTATAAATAGCTACATGAAATAAAATGTAAAAAAGCCCTGAGAACTGAAATGCAATGTAGCTATTTTATTGATGATGATGTATCACATTGATCAAGTTGCTTAAAACTGCCTGACCTTTATGAAATAATATAAATAATATTTTTCAAGAAAAAGAGAAAAAAAGAAGTCAGACTTGCAAAAAAGATTTGTTAAGAACCTCTTACTCGTCGTCTAGAAATTTTTTTACCATATCATCTCCTCTTTATCTTATATCTGAGATCAGTACAAGGAAAAAGCAGTCACCCCCCAAAAAATGAGATATGTAGAAGAGAAAATCATACTTTTCTTACTAAAATACACCTACATTACGTGTTAGGCACTATTTATGATCTATTCCTTAGCTCTAAGGAAGTCTTGGGAAAGACCTGAATAAGAAAACTGCCACCATCTAGACACCCTGCTTTCCTTCCTGCATACCTTTGATAACATCCTTTCAGGCAGTCTCAGAGGTTCCAAGGCACTTGGCACCTTCTTCAGTCACCACCAAGTGACCAACGAGTACCCAGAGGTGTTGGGAGGCAGCACAGTCAAGGCTGGACAAGTTTGAAGACAATGATTGGTACTGGGCCGGTGGCTCAGCTGGGAGCACCCACACACACTGGCTCAAGGGCTCCTGCTGAGCTGCCACTGCCCATAAATCAAATTTATATTGGAGATCAATGAGGAAAAAAAAAGAAGGGAAAAAAAGCCAGGATCCATATAAAACGTTGTTTCAGGATTAGTCAAAGAAACATCTGAATGCAAAATTTAATGTCATCAAGGACAGGACTTACTGCCGATGTCCATCAAAGGATGAGATGAAATGACTCCATAATAGCTAAACAGTGAATAAAGATATATTTAATACAACCAGATGTTTTTCCTGTTAGTTAAAGGTGAAAGAATTCTTCTAAAATTCTGAAGCAATTTGTCCCCAGATCAATAAAGACATTGCATACTTGGGTCACAGTCCTGCAATCCAATATATATGAGAGCATATGTATGGGAACACATTTTGTGTGCAAGTCTTTGCACACCAGGATCCTTTTTTAGCATTTTTATCTCCATCCTGTAATTTTTTTACCTTCAAAACCACTAAAACTTATATACTAGTGTTTCAGGGCATTAATTATGTCTTTTTTGGCTGGAAGGTCCTATGTGCAAATACATTGTAAATAAAATCTGTTTGGTGCATTAGTGAGTGCTCCCTGTTGGCTTTCCGTATTTTGACACTTCTTTTCAAAAAGGAATACAGAAATAAAAAATTTTCAAAGGTATGTGCCTCACAGAGTTCCTTGAGGCATGTGTTATCTCACTGCTACATATTCCTTGGCATATGTTTTTTTTAATAAGAACTTCCTGAACAAATACAGTATCTTTTGTTCAGCAAAGGAAAAACAAATTATTCCCATTCCATTTACACTCTGTGACTGTTACGTAGAAAATCAGACTACAGTTTGCTTTCTTTCTAAAGAGAGGGAGGCCCAAAAAGCAGATCTGATCTGTTGTGCCAAGGAACACTATAGGAAGGTGTAAATTAGTCAGAAAATGGTTGCAGATGGTAGGGAACTGCAGAATATATGAGTCTACACACTGTAACCAAAAATTACGTATAAGGAAACATAGCTAAAGAATAAAGTATAAATTAAAGGTGATCTGCAAAAGGTGTTTGCAGTTTTCTCTACACCTACAGCTTTCCCCCCACCCTCACAATGCACAGCTGGAGGAGGCTTGGAACAAGGCACTTAAGCAACACCATTCAGCTGCCCTCCCCAAACTCCCTCCTCCAAAACCTGGCAGTCCTGGTATGTCTTTACTCATTTTCCATCCAAAAACCTGCTAAGTTTTTGCTTAGCACTCCCCCTACAATAGACCCCCATCATCTTTACTTACAAAAGGCGTATGGGAGATATTTTATTTTTTAAAGAGAGGTACAACACACCTGGTCTAAATTGTTCCTGAGATGCTATCATTAGTCCTGCTTTAGTCTCACTTCACTTTGCTCTTTCCCACTCAGTATTGCATTTCAAGTCCCACCCAATAAATGGTCCAGGGAAAGCTGCTGCTTCCTTCTGCTTTGCAGAGTCAAGCATCCCTTCCCATGGTACAGTAGAACAGCACATACTCAAAAGGTGCCTGGCACTTCAATGGCCACCTTAATATTTCACCACCTAAAGTCTGGGGAGCTGTTTGCTGCCACCAAGGCAGACAGCAGTAGGAATTCACCCCCAGGGAGCAGCACAGAGAGTACAGAGACGAAAGATTCCCAGGCTCCCTCCACAGGTTCACAACAGAATAGCCAAGGCTGGCAGGGACCCCAGCCCAGCCTCCTGTTCAGAGCATGACACAGTTAACACGCCCTTCCCAATGACCGATTTCTCTGCCTTGATAACTGGAAAACCCCAGCCATGCTGGCTTCCACAGAAGCAGACACATACAAACTTCCACATGCTTCTGAGGTTTTCTTTTATTCATTTATTTATGAGGATGGGGAGAATTTGAAAGTATTCCAGACCAAATTCTTCTTTAATTTCCATTCCCTGCAAGCCTAATGATTTCAGTGTGGAATTTCCTGCAACTGTAATGACATTAGTCCTTTCCTTTGAAAAAAATAAATCTGAGACTTCAACTGGGACTATAAAAAGAAAACAAACTATAAAAAGGTTCAACACATCCCCAGCATAGCAAAGAAATAAATATATGCACCCTGTGAACTGGCATTCCCCTTTCTCAAAAGTTGTTTTCAGATTTTGGCCCTAGAAAAATAGGGATTGTTTTAATAAAACTTTTCCTGAGAAAATATTTGAATTATGAATCGTCACAAAATCTTGAGTTATTTCGAAAAATCTGATACAAGTTTTCAAACTAGAAATCTTATTATCTCAGAGGTTACTTAACTGAACAGTATCAGTTTGAAACATCGTTTTGAAACAGATCTTTTACTTCTATAATTAAGTTCTTTGGAGTATTGCTTAACAATATGGAAGAAAGAAAAATTCTAAGTAGAAACCATGAATTTAAAAATCAAAATCAGGTCTCATATGAATGATACCATCATAGAAAAGCTTGTTGGAATGGACCCCAAAAGATTGTCTAGTCTAACCTTCCACTATGAATTCGAGCATAATCACCACTAAACCAGATCAGTCTGCTCACAATTGTCTTGAGAACCTCCAAGTACACAGACTCCTGAATGTCTGGGTAATCTCTCCCTGGGCTGCATAATTCTTCTAGCAAGTTTTATTTTAATGTCTCTAAAGTTCTACCTAAACCTTCCAAAACATGGTTTATGGCCATTGTTCAACCCTGGTAAGACTGGATCTGTAGTACAGGGCATAGTTTTGGGTGGCTGAATTCAAAAAGAGTGCTCAGAACCTCGGGAAGGTGCATTTCCTTTGCACCAGTGTGGACATGATCTAAAAGGATGATTTCCAGCACATGATCTAAAAGGAAAGGTTGAGGTACTTCAAATTAGTCTGTTTGAGAAGAAGGTAAGGAGAAATTCAAAAGTGACTCCAAGCTTTGATGGCAGCATTAAAGATGGAGCTCAAACTTCCAGACAGAATCAAGGCCCAGAGGTCTCTTGCAACCAATATTTCTTTGACGCTACAACTAGGGTAAAAATCGGCCTCGGCTCTAACTCCTGGGGCAGTCTGCTCATGGCTGGCCACCAGCCCCTTCAGCCTGACAGGAGAGTCAGTTTTCAGCCCACCATTATCCAGCCCGTGGTTCCCAAGTTTCTCACAGTCTTGTCATTTTATTCTGAAATTAGAAAATTCTTCCAATTACTTACAAGTCCCAACAGACGAATTAGCACAATGCTCCTGCCATCCCAAAGGTGTCAATGCAATCACAAGAAACAGTCCAAACAGGCATGAATTAAAAGCTGTGAGCTTTCACAGACCACATTTAGTAAAAATTTCTTTGTGCATGATCAACCTTGCTTTATTAGGCCTTGTTATAGAATAGTTACATCACCTTGTGTTATGCAAATACTAGAAAAAAAACCCTAGAAAACCTTAAAAATAGGTCACTTGCATGATTTTCAAGTTTTATCATGGGAAAAATATAAAAATATCAGTCACGCTAAGTGCTGTCTTTTTTTGTTTTAAATATGCCTGCAATGGTTCGAAGGTCTGTTTACTTCTTATGAGAGTTCCAGGATGGCTTTTGTTAAAATAAGAGATTTAAACTTGTTCAGTAAATCTGTTATGACTGTCTGAGCATTGTTAAACAATTCATCATATTGGCAATAAACATTTGCAGCGCACACTAAAATGGTTCCATGGGACTTTATAATGGGATATGCTGAGAATACATATGAAGAATACCACCAAAAGAAATCCCATTAGCTTAACAAATTGCAAAACCAACTACAATCACTTTTTTCTCTGTTGACATAATATTTTCTTTCTAAAAACTAAGCGACTGCTTCACAAACATTTCCTTTAAAGAAACAAAAGTGTCTAACACCAAGCAAGTTCAGATATTTGGATGCAGATCTCTGCACATCTCCTCTGTTACTCCTCAGGATGCAGGCTTCAAATTTGGGATGATATTTTGTGCTGTACACGGTGAAAAATAGTGAAACACAGATGGAGCTTCCCTGCCTGAACTCTATTCCCCTTTGATTTCTGGTCAGCATTTTCAGCATAAAGGGGAATAGATGAACTTTGTGGGCTCTGAAGATCTGCAGACTGTGCACCTTTGTGTCTGAGCGAGGGAGGCAGAGGGGAATAGGGGAGGAACTACAACAGCCCATAAAACTAACTCCATCATGTGAATTATTTTTTCTCTGGCACTATATACTTACTTCATCTTTCACCTGAACATTCCAAGGGCAATGTGAAAGGGCTTCTCCTATATTCAATGTATCTTTCCAACTTAAAATCCCTTTTGCTATTTTTTGCATACGGGGGTTTGTTACTGCTGTTCACTGGCTGGGGTTTTTTGTTTTGTTTATACAGATGCAATCAATACACTCCTCATTTCCTTCCCCTCCCCTTCCTGCCCTCCCCAGGGAGCTTCCTGTGTGTAATGGATACTTGATAACATTAGAATTGAATCAACTTTTGAATCCATAAAGGGCTTTAAATTGAAGTATAAGATTTTTCTCCTTTATAGAAAAATTTATAGAGTGTTAACAAAAGCAGAAGAAAATTCACAGGAGTCCCTTGATATTATTTTCCTAACAGCAGATTTCTTGTTCTGTTTATTTTGTATCTCTCAGGTACCAGATTAATTCCTGGAACAAGCAATGTGGTTTTTTGTCAAAGCAAATCCCAGAAAATAGGAAGCTATGCAGAAATGTACAGCAATCTTTTGCTCCAGTAACCTTAAACATTTATTTTAAGGAAAGAATTAGAAACAATTAACAACAAGTAAGTGAAGCAGAAAGGTGCTGTGTATTTAATGTTCCTGCCATGAATTACAGTGGTTCCAAATGTTCCGTGCACATTTCTGCTTCTCCCACACTGAAAACATATCCCACTAAAACTGATTTTATAAATTGCAGGGCCACACCAAAAACTAATTTCATCTCCACCTGGACATCAAAATTTATCCTCCCATCTAACAAAGTCAAAGTTCAATCCAGGTTCATCAATGTATTTCAAACACTAACAGTCTCCAAGCAATTCAGGGCTTGAAAGTCACAACAAGAATGAACAAAAAAGTTCAATTAAAACAGTAAGTACATCTCAGAAGATATATTATGTTTTCTTAGAAGATTTTTTAATAGGAAAAGAAGAGAAATTCATCATACAGATTATCCACACTAAAGCACTTGCTTAACTATTTAACTTCTCAAAAGCACAGCAGCTTGGATTCAAATGTCAGGCAGTTGCAGTGTATTAATACATATGAACATATATCTATCTTTAATGCATCATCTTCTATTTCTTTCCTTAAGATACATGAGCTTGTGACCTTTCACACATAGTACTCTGGGATGGCAAAAAGGTGAGAAGAGCTGCCATTCATACAGAGCACATGAAAACCACACCATCTGTGTGAAGCCTCTTTGATATCCATACACGAGGCCACAGAGGGAGACTGGGGAGAAACAAGAACTAAATCCTTTGAATAGCAGTTCACAAACAAGTACAATTCTACAGAAACCTAAAACTGAGCAGGGAAACCAAAATTTTTCTGTTCTAGAGCCTATGTTATTAAAAAATATATGCTCTTCAAACCAGAGCAACCGTGAAACACAGTTCATGGAGAGAAGTCCTACGACATGTTTTAAGAAACCAAACCCAATTATTTGAATAAGCACTGTAAAAGCAGCCCTTGTACTGACAGACATGGTTTAGTTCTTGTTTCCAGCACTGGCAAGCATCACAACCAGCACGCAAGCAGCTGGGAGTCCAGCAGAACATGCTCACAGCCAAAATACGTCCCTTCTGACCAAAAGAAATCCTAACCAAACGTACCAATAAGCACAAGAGGAGCTGTACAAGGTGTACTTTCATTGATTGGTCGGCCTTTGGAAAGGAGCGTCCATTACAGACCTGCATTTTGCATATTCCATACTCACTTAGCAAAGGTTCTTTTGCTTAGTTTTGGGTGAAGGCAACCACTTGCCCTTCACATAATAGCTGTATTTTGAAGCACAAATCTCTAACATAACAAGAAACACTATTGTTTTCTACAGTTGTTCAAATACAAGCTGTGGGGCAACTAACAAAAATGCTATTTATGGACATAAATGAAGCAAATTTACAAATACTTCATTTATACATTTGGGGATAACTAAATTTTGAACTTCTGGCCATTACCTCAGTGCAATTCCTCTAGAAGAAAAGCTTTGCCTGTCCTAAGGTACATCAGAGATCAAATATTCATCCCAAGATGAATAATCTTCTAGTTAGCATATTTGCATTTTCTCATAAATAAGGCATGAATTATTCTTCAACTGACAGGGGATTTAATCTCTCAGCTTTGCTTGAAATTACGTTTTAGTGTCTGGAATTAAAAAAAAAAAAAGACCCCTTCAAGACTTAATTTAGTGTAAAAAGCTATTATCTTTTTCTTTCTTCCATGTTTCTAAAGCGTAGAAGACAAACTTCTGAACACAGTACCATTTTTTCACAAAATGGATAGAGAATTGACATAAGCAACAGGAGTTTTGTTAAAGCACTCTAGAAACATGCTAGAGAACTAAGAGAAGGTTGCCCTGTAGTTAATCCAGGCAGGGTTAAAGATAGAATTTTGTAGGTACTTTAGTTAGTTTTGATATATAACTGCAGTGCTCATGCTGCTCTAAGCACCAAGCCTTCCAGCTTTACAGAGTGGCAGCTGAGTTGTTTTGTGCACCCTGCATATCAGAGTGCCAGAAAGGATGCTGATATTGGTCTTTTAACAGTACAGCCAGTGGGTTTTCTGAGTCAAGCCCAACACAACTTTTCTGGTAACATGGCATTAAAAGAAACATACACAGAAGCACGGGTTACTTCCAGAACTGCCAGCTTCAAGGTCAACAGCCAGAACACCATATCTAAAGAGTGAAAACGCAGTGCCCTGAACATTTGTCCTCATTTTAAACACTGCACATTTTCTTTAACTTCTTGAGCAAATAATTTGCAGTTCTGACTCTCTCCTACAGATCTTGAAGCTGATTTAGGTGAATTCAGGACATTGCCATTGTGCCTGGTCTTTAAAAAGTTGTATGGACACTAAGACATCTCATAGAAACCAAGAACAATTAAAAGAAAAACGATTTGGGTGATGAAGTTTTTGTTGAGGGATGGTGAATCCTCTACTGCTCCTGAACAGCTCCATTCCAGCAGAGAAGACAATGCAGAGTTTTTCCTATAAATTTCTGAATGCTATAAATCCTCAAATGGACTACTTTTATGCTTCTAAAGGCTTCCAAATGATCTTACTTTCAGAAGTGTAAACTGATTCTTTGAAAACTGTTAGTGATAAGGCACTTGAACTTTGACACAATCACTTAGTGCTTTTGAAACAACTACAACTTGCTGCAAAGTCCTCAAATACATTCTGAAGTTTGGCTTGAAAAATAATTGCTTACAATTTCTCTATCAGTAAATTACAGGATAAACCAGCAATCAATTAATACCACAAAAATTAAAAATTTATGAGGCAGTTAACATTCAATCAGAAGAATGCAGTAACCTTTTGTTATTTTAGCTGGAAATGTAATTAGCTGAATCAAAACAAAATAATCATGGTCATTCACAAAGCGTAGATAGATATTTAAGGCAATTTTTGCTTCAGACTTGGTATAAGAAAATTGGTTTGGCCCAAAAGGCATAACAATGTTTGTTGTCTAAGGTGTCTAAGCAGGAAACTGCCCCAGGGTGGATACACTGCAAATGGAGAAAGCCAAGCAACCCCCAGAGGAAACCAAACCAGGTGGATTGACTGAACCACTTCCCACAGCAGCTGCTGCTGCAGCATTTACCATCAGCTCAAGTTAAAGTTGGATACAGCTTCAAAACCCACACCCTAAATCATCACACAAAATTAGGAGCGCATACCAGGTTCATTGCATTTATGCATCTGTGCATAGGTACTTAATATATAGTAATTTGACTTTATTCTAAATATCACTCTTCCTAAAAATTATCTACATAATCTTGAAACGGTCAACCACACTAAGAACACACAGTCTAAACTTGGAGCCTGTAAGTCATGTGCAGGAGACACTGCAGCCCTATCCCAGGAATTTAGAGTGCCCTGGAACCCTTGGAAAGCTGCAAGGATGCAGGAGATCCCCAACAGCCACAAACCTGCTTCTCACCAGGAAAAGATTAATGGTGTACATGGAGAATGGAGGTGCTGCACTAGCTCACACCGGGGAAAAGAGCACTCACAAGTGACAGAACAGTAATTCATTGTCACTAGCAGGATGTTCCTCCCAGCCTGGGAAGCTCCTGAGGGAGCAGCCACAGCTACAGTTATGAAAATGGGGAATGTTAACAATGTAAAACAAGGAGTGAAAACACACCTAACAGCACTTGAAAGAAATATTAGACAGCTACCCACAAGCAATATTTTCTCTTTCAAGGGCCAAATCAATCTAGTCTGTCTCAGTCCACATAAAGTTACTCAACTTGTATCTGAAGCTTCCGAATGTTTTCAGTAATTATGCAATAAGAACAATTAAAGCCACTTTTCCTTGCAAATATGCTTACAAAATCAGTTGTGTTGTATATGCAACCTCAAAGAGAAATTATTAGCAGTCTTGTACAACATCAAAAGTCACCTTTACTAGAGAAGAGAGCCAAAAAGTAGTGCGAAAATATGATTAAAAAACTTAAATGTACACCTGTCAACAGCTACAATTTTAAAGTTATGTTATGGCCATCAACTCAAGCTCCCACAGAATAAAAAAAATTATAAACATGGTGAGAAATGTGACATTTCAAAGTACCATATTTTGCTTTGCTATGTTCCTTAAATATTATATAAATAGCAAAAAAAAGCCCCTTAAGACACAGGCCAACAATGCTTAGGTGGGCTAAATATTAAGATCCCTCTTCAGCTATTACATAATCATTATTACAAGCTTTTGATCCACTTCTTTAAAAGATTGTTATTTTATGATATAAGGTCGTAATAATCTTAATTTTAAAACCAGAAAAAAAGTCTATATGCAGAAATCCTAACTTATAATAAATGTAAACATATAATCAGTTGTCACAACTTTTACTTAAATTAATGCTTACACTTATTTACCCAACTCTCAGGCATTCTGAGTTGTGCTATTTGGGCACTTAGACAAACCCCTGATGCCATGTTTTGTTTAGTCTGGTTGCACAGGAGCATGGCAATCAATTATCACAAAGTTATGTGCTCTAGATGAATAGTATATTGAAGAACACAGTCAAGCAATTACTGAAAACTAGAGAAGCAATAGACGTTGTTAAGTTATTAAATTAAATTTGCAAGAGAATGTCTACGTATTTAATTAGAATCTGACAAAAGTGCTTATGCAGGGAAGTTACAGCTTTACAAAATATCAATTAGTATTTTAGCAATAAATTGTTATCTTATTATCTTGCTTTAGTAGTTTTGTTGACTGCCATTTAAGAGAGGGCCATCTTTATAACCAAGATAACAGTGGGAGCTCATTTGGAGAAAGAGCAGGCTATTTCTACACCCACATTTAAGAACCACTCTTGTCTTTAATTGCAGCACACCTGCTGCTGCAACTGCAGTCACAACTTACCCTTTTTGACTGAATTTTTCAATTCATTAGCCTTTCCTCCACACAAGTTGAGGCAGAAGACACTACTTAGAGAAAATCAGCTGTCACGTTTGGATAGCTCTGGCTGCTGCTTTGCTTACCAGGGCTCCTTGGATTCTCAGGATGAACAAATGACAGGACAGGTGTGTCCGAGAGCTTGGATTATGCCCTGTGCCTCGGCTAGCATGTACAAACATACAGGATAGAAAGGGGAGGTGAAAACTCAGAAGAAAAGCTCTAAGAACTTGAGCCTGAACTCCTACTTCCTTACTAATAATCTCCCTTCTAGAGCTTCCAGTATTCACACTCACTTTTCTTTGTTGATTTCACAGTATTCCTCAATATTTTCTAGTTTCCCAAACAACCCAGTGGTGCACATACAGTAACTTGAGATTCTGTCTAATTCGCACACATAACAAGGGAAGTTGAGTATTCAGCTATTTTTTTCAGCAAACAAATGTGAAGAAAACACAAACATTTTTGGCATGAATAGTTAAAACTCTCCTCAGGGAAGAGTAACCGATATCAATTTGGTGATACAATTCTTTCGTTCCCCAAAAATGTAGCAAAAGTTTAAGCATGGGGTTGAAAATAAACACATTTGAAGCGATTGCAATCATGACCATTACTTTCCAACATCCTTGAAAAAGAAATATTCATGGCACTAGTTAAGAATCAGTAGATCTCAGGAGGTGATTTTTTTAGCTACATCACTAATTCCAGCACAAAAAGGAAATAGACCTTAAAAATTAAGAGCAGCACAGAATAATTTAGCAGTACCTAGAGTGTTTGCTTTTTCTGTTATCAGCACCGTGTCTTTCTGCTATATCTTCATTTAACAACGGGATCGTGGAGGAGTAGGTTAGTTTTGCCTGAGGTGATGGGTGAAGAGGACTGAGAAAAGTATCAAGAACATCATTTCCTCACTAACAAAGTCACAAGTTCGATTCTCTCGTCACTGCAGTTAGACATGCAGTCTTGCACGATGCGAGAGAGGAGGTGGTGTCATTTACACTTTTGCAGAATGTTGCCTTCAAAATGGGAAAAGCTGGCAATTCTTTGACCGAAAAACAGACCCAGACTTGAGCACTGAATACAGAATAGCACCACTACACTGTCTCATTAGCTTCCAACTGAGCAGTTTAGACTGCAGACATGGTTAGCAGGCATACTAATTACAAAGAGACAACACAATGAGTTTACCTCACTGAGTACCCTGAACCAAGAGAAAAGTGCCTTAAGGATGGCAGTGAATTTCTTACAGGGCCCAGAAATCAAACAGCAATAGACAAAACTAATGGCTTGGTAAAGAAAATAAAAACAGGTAAAAGAGAACCATAAGGAGTGATTAAGATCCACCTGTTAATTACAATGCTGAATTGATTTATCTGCTTTAAGTAGGTTGCCTATTAGTATCCCTCTTTAAGTATGGAAAAAAAGGAGTAAGCTGGAAGAGTGCACATTATTGTTTACAAACCACTCTTTTGTTCCTGGTATAGAAGATATCCAGACCATAGTGGGGTGTTTAAAGCTGCATGGGCAAAAAAAGGGGTATTTTCTATCTCCACATCTCTAACACATCCTGTAAGGATAAAGAATTGCTCGGTCTACCAGTTGTGCTTAACAACTTCTCCACAGCCTTTGCATTTCTTTGCCTTGGGCCCCATCCAGCACATTGAGCACCAGAGCAACCTCAAGAGATTTCAAGATTTCCTCTGGCTTCCAAACTTCTGGAGGAATTTGATAAATTGATAGAGCACATTGTTGCCCTGTCATGAGCTCACTGTCAAATGCCGATGCTTCAACTCATCTTAAGGTTGCCAAACACAATCCTAAAGGACACCTGTCTAGTACCAACAGCCATTAACTGGAACCCACTCTCAGTTCAGCTGTCCTGCACTGTGGCTGCATCCTGGGTCTCCCTTATCTACATCTAAAGTCTGGGATCCTTCTCTGGGAGCACACAGTTCAGTGCTATGAGCAAGTAGTCACCAATGAGCTTCAAAAATGTTCCTTTCCCTCTTAAAAAAAACTTTGATGATAATTTCTGGAGTGTAAAGCCCTCCATGCCCTTGAAATTCGCACAGACCATTTGTATTCAGAAAGCCAGGTTTATGAAACTCCTGGAGTAACTCACCTTGTGCTGAGCAAAATCAGTGAGAAGTGTGAGGGATTGACCTCCCGATCTTTCATCATCTTTGAGGCTCTGCCATCACGTACTGCCCCATCACTCTGCATCGAAGGCCCTGCCGGGTGACCTTGTTGCCAAGGTAACCTCCTCCCTGACAACATGATTTTCCTGGTAGGAGCTGGGTTATTGTCTCAGATGTTTGTATTTAAATAGAAGACCATCTGCATTTAATGACCTTCTCTTATTAGGGCTTTGTTCTCATTTCATCTCAACACAGAAGTGAGCAGACACTGAGGAAGGTAAAAGGTCACGCATCCAAAATAAAGTCAGCAGTTTAGCAGGGTCGGATAGAGTTTGTTGGGAAGAGTGTATTTATTCTTTATGCATCAGAGACCTTCACATTGTCAGAGGACTGCTTTGCTAAATGGAAAGGAGCAATAAACTCTTTCCCATGATACACTCTGCTGTAAACTGATTAAGTGACATGGAACTAATTATAGTATATAAAGCTTCCTTGGTTCTCTCAGAGATGGAACATCTACAGGAGTAACAGTCACTAATTAACAATTGTTTCATGCTACTAGGTTTAAAAGAAACTAGGGCAATAAAAATTAAGGGTCTACAAAGATGTTCTATGCCTATTACCTCTGAGGTGTCCATAACACCATCTTCCTTTCTTTCCTACTCTGCCGCCTTCATACACATCCAACTACATTACAGGAATTACTCTCATATGATTAGAATCATCCCAAAAGGTCCAAGAAGTACTTTGCTTCTGGTTTAGCCCACTTCCACAGCCAGTGAAGGGATACAGCAACCCCAGGGAAATGCAATAAAACTGCCTCCTGAAGGCATCTTTTTCTGTTGAAAAGAAGGCTGGAAGACAAATTTTAACACTAGACTTCGAAGTTTCAAATGCTAAACTTTGGTAGGATCACACTTCAATCATTAGGAAGTAAATGCATATAGTTCCAGGACAGTTTTCACCTGGAGGAGAGAGCACCATGTGAAAACAAAAAGAAAGATAACTGCCACGATGAAGGAAGTAAATTTTTTTTCATAGACTACCATGCACAGAAAAGGAAATATTTCACTGTTGCAAGAGACTTGGATTGGATAACAAAGCAAAAGCATTGTGATCTTAATAAACAGGTCGGTATCCAGGCACATTGTCTAGAGAGATGAAAGCCTCCACAGCCTGTGAGGCATTAGGTATCTGTTAGATATAAGTGACACTTGCTGCAGAGGGATATCTTCAGGGCGGTTTCAGTGTCCATCAATTCTATGACAAATTATTCTTGATTGCTTTCCCTCTAAAATGTTCTTCATTTGAATGTGTACACTGAGTGCTTATTTCATATGGGTCAGCCTAACTGAAGACCAGTATTTGAATGGGCAAGCAGCCTGCTGGTGATTTGCTGTTCTGAGAATCAATGCTTTGTAAAACAGAAGGTGCAAGTCTATGCTGCTTTTTACTAAATGAAACCCCATGCATATGGTTAAAAGCAATCCCCAAAAGTGTTTGCTATAATACCACTTTTGCCATATAAAAACATGCATGTGCAAAGAGAATGAAGTGGCAGTAAACCCTACAGCAGTAAAGAAATCAAAATGACTATTAAATTTAATAACTTCTGGGTATCAACAACTGAAAACCTAACAAACAGTGCCACTTAAACTGACTGTTGAGACACTTTTTGTACTGATATTTAAATATATATATAGAGAGAGCGCTTGTAGTGTATCGGTATTTGGTCAGTTGTCACCTGCTGAAAAGAAAGCATTCAGACAGTCCTAAACCATGCTATATTGACCTTTTCAAAATTTTCAAATTCTAGTTGCTGGCCATTCCTTTTGTTTCCTCTGTCTGCAACCTTAATATTCTGTGAGCAACAGAGAAATGGAATGGTTGCCTTCTCCAAACAAACACACTGTTTAAAAGGTTAAAGTAGTTTAAGAGATTGCTGCTGCTGTTCTGCTGTCATTTGCAAACTACACTGGAAGCCATGACTGGAAGGTGCTGCTCGGACAAGAACAGGGAGTGGAAATAAGGAGTGACAGAATTTCAATTCATTTTTGTAATAATGAGCTTTACAAACTTTTCAAGTCTCTCTCAGCAATCTCAATAGAAGAGGGAGCATGCAAGTTGTCCAGCCAGTGTTAATGCAGTACTTGACTGCTTAGTTTCCAAGTATTTTTTAATAGTTCTATGTGTTTAGCTAAACACTCATGAAAGTTTAATACATCACATTAGCATAATTTCACAAAGTGATTGTTGCTGTGCTGTCCTACAGGCACATATTTCGATGTCATACTGCATCAGGACCTGGGTATCCTCGCGTTAGATTTCTCACACAGATGTTCATAACTTTTCTTTGGTCACACTGCTGGCAAAGGGGGGATTAGTTCCCACTGAGAGCTTGAAACATTAGAAGTTGGCAACATGGCAAAGCAATGCATTTGTTGCTTGGCAGGGTTACATATTCCTACTGAATATGTTACCACTGTCAAGATAAACTAACCACTTCTAATAACATTAAAAATACTCATTGACACAAAATATGTCAACTGCTGTCAATTATTATACTTAGAAATTGCTCGCAGTATTTTTTCCTTTTTATGATAATTGAAAATAAATGGCATATCAGCTTTTATTTTCCAATCTGAATAAAAAATTTAAAAATACATATGAATGCAGGGAAGGATGACCTTTCAAGTATGGACTAGCTATTCCACATACCTTTGGAAACACTGCAAGAGTTAGTCATAACTACTAAGCTTCACTAAGCGCAAGTCAGGAATAACTTTACTCGGTATGTTGTCACACGTCTTTTGCACTTCGTTACTCAGAACCTTGCAACAGAAAATGCATCCTTTAAATAGATCCAGGAACATGCTGGTACTTCAACAGTGTTTTTTCAGTCAAATAGTCCAAACTGCAATCTCATTACAGGACTTGAAGCAACCTCCTTGCCAATGTGCATATTAAAAAGTCTCATGACTAATACGGATAAATTATTCAAAAAACTTCCTAGCATCAGCTAATCCTCTGATGCTATGCTCTCCTTTCCCAAATCAGCCAGGGTTAAAGGTTTGACAGTCTCAGCTGTCCTTAGGCAGAGCTGGGGGAACATCTGCCATGTTTAATACTTTACACAATTTCTTATTCCACTCTGCTTCTTGGGACCCTGCTCGGGACAATACAAGCCTACACTAACGGCAAAAGTTCTGCCATTTACCCCTCCTAGTGCTATCATCAAGTGATAACAGCAAAAGTCTTATTTAGTGGATGAAACTGCAACTTCCCTTCTTCCCATGGATGCTCCCTTGGTAGGTATTTACAGACTAAGCCAGAGGAAGACTATTTTCAATTGTTACTTTTATGCAGGTACATAACCTCTAACTTTAACATAAATATTTAATGAGGCATAATGTGAAGCTCTAATAATGCACTCTTTACCTCTGAAATTTAAGTTAAAACCAGCAGAAACCTTTAAAGAAAATAAATACCCAAGTGCTATAATTTTGCTCAGGGTTCTAAAATTTTGCCTTAATTGAATGCATCCTGAGGGTGAATACATTGAACCAAAAATAGCAACTAAAGGGGACTTTCAGGTTTGCCTTGGATTATTAAAACTGAAGACGCAGCTAACTTGAAGCCTACTACTCCCTCCTCCACACAGAGTTTTGCAAACTACTTCTTTTGCAGATTCTTCAAAACAGCTGGAAAGCTGATCAGCCTTGAAACTACTACCATATTTTCCCTTTTATATCTTTCTACCTAAGAAATATATGCAAATTAAGAAAGATTCAGCTGTAGTCCTTGACAAACAGAGGACAACTGGAACAAGAAGTAACATAGGGATTCCCTCATACATTCAAACTCATCACAGAGTTCGGCTCCTAAAGCTCTTTCCTGCAGTTTGTTTACAAATTTTGTCTCTTGCAATTTCTGAGGTCCACTGGAATAATTTTGAGTTGTTTCAAGTTAAACTGTCAGACGGCCCATCCTGGAATTCAAGGGGACTGGAAACACAGCATGCATGGTCTAGAGAAGAAGGCACTGCTGCAGCAAATATCCCCTCTCAGGGCCCATGGTAACCACTGCTGCCAGCTGCACTCCTGGTAGCAGTATAATCACAACAGCTTCAACCCCGGAGGAAGAGTCCAAATACTTTTTAAGGGTCTTGCATTCCGTGGAGAGCTCCCAGTGCTGTGACTAATATATTATCAATTTATTTAAACTAAATCTGACATATATATAAAGGAATTGCAATCGCTCTTATCAGCTTAAGGCAGGAATATCCTGAATCACTTTTTTCAGGATTCCAGCTGGTAGCGTGCATTAAGAGTATTTATTACTGTTCATGGCTAATAAGACTTGCATAACTGCCCCTGAGGGACTTGGAATCATTGCTGTCATCTGGAGGCTCAGACACCAGCAAACTCATCCAAGAAAGTCATGTTTCTGCAGCACATATAGCATGTTTAAAAGCTAAAATGTTATACAGTCAGAAGCATAAAAGGATACACACACTAAACATTAATAATCCTTACAGAAATTTATCATCAGCTTTTAATTTGAATGTCAAATAACAGTTGATTAGAACACGTAGCAAAACTGTTACCTATTTCCAGAAATTAAATAAGAGTGGAAAACTCTGCCTACCATTTGTTGTGCAACCGTCTTGATATCAAAGAGTCACATATCATAATCTCATGGCCCCGTGAGGTTGGAAGGGACCCTCTGGAGGTCATCTGGTCCAATCACCCTGCCTAGAGCCACCTAGAGGAGGTTGTCCAGAGCTCTGTCCAGGTGGCTTTTGAGTATCTCCATGGATGGAGATCCTGCATGCTCTTTTGGGCAGCCTGCTCATATGCTCAGTCACCCTCACCAGTGAAAAAGAGTGTTTCTTAATGTTCAGATGGAACCTACCATGTGTCATTTTGTGCCCATTGCCTCTAACCCTGTTACCAGGCACCACTTCGCATTTGCACCCTCCTATCAGGTACTCGCATAGATTGATATGATCCCCCTGAGCCGTCTCTCCTTTAGGGTCAATAGTGCCAGCTCTTATCAGCCCTCCTTACATGTGAGGAGCTCCAGTCCCTTCACCATCGTTCTGACCCTTCACCGGACTCTCCAGTATGTTCAGTATCCCTCTCTTGCACTGAAAAGCCCAGAACTGGATGCAGTGCTCCACGTGCGGCCTCACCAGTGCTGGACAGAGGGAAAGGATCCGCTGGACAGAGGGAAAGGATCCCCTTTCCCGGCCTGCTGGCAAACCTTTGCCTAGTGTAGCCCAGGATACCACCCACCTTTGCAGCAAGTGCATGTCACAGACTTGTTTTCAGCTTGGTGCCTGCTGGGACCTGCAGCTCCTTTCGTGCCAAGCTGCTTTCCAGTGCCACAGCTCCCAGTACATACTGGTGCATGGGATTGTTCCTTCCCAGCTGCAGGACTCTGCACTTCTTTTCAAACTCCGCCAGGTTCCTGTCAGCCCATTTACCCAGCCTGCACATGTACACACATGCAAGACACTAAATCTCATTCTCCTTTTTTCCTTAGATGCTGATTCACATTCTTAGAGAAAGCCATGGAAATACTAATTAAGAAAGACTGACATGCACTGCCCAAACTAAAATGGAAAGAAAATTTAAACAGTAACATAAACACAAACACCAGGAGGTCTGCCACTCACTGGGGAGTAGGAACACAGTCCCTGCAAAGCTTTCCAAATCAAAGGAATATGGAGCATGTACTGAAGCACAGACAGTTAATCAGAATACACTTGTTTGTTTTCTGCTCATTTGTTTTCAGTTGACAAGCCCAACGTAGAAATCTCAGCTTCACAAACTGATTTGTATAATTTACTCATAAATTAACTGAATGAGAGTTTGCCACTGCAGAAGCCCCACATGGGCCACGTTTTGCCACCAAGACAGAGCTCTGCCCAAGCTGCGTTTCTAAATAGGTGTTGAACATCTCAGAAGGAATACACGAACCGAGCTTTGAGTATTGTTTATTTTGTAATTTTCTAGCACGGCAGCTCAGTTAAAATGTGCACACCTATAATGTTTCAATAGATAGGAAAAGAATAGCTCGTGGGTCTTCCTTTAAATACACTTATTATTATACAATAAGCAGTATCCATTTCACAGCAGGATGTATAAAGTACCTAAAAACAGACATGAATTAAAAAGCTAAAATGGCACTTCTTTGTTATTATCCTTAGTATTTGTCACCCTGTCTTTCATCCTTTTGTATTCTGATAATCCAAATCTTTAAATCCTTCAAGAACTCACTTGGGGTTTGGGGTTAAGAAAGATTTAGCGTGAAATGCTAAAATTCCTCCCTCAAATCTGTGCCTTCCTAATAATACATAAAAAATATTTTAAAATACATGCATATAATTATAAAAAGTTTTAATGAATTATGAAATGTTCAGCATTGCACAAACATATTTCACAATAAAGCCTGAAAGAACAATGTAGAACTGTTACTCTTCTGATAACTATTACATTTCAATACAAGATATTTGAGAAAAAAGTTAAACTAAAGCAAGCTTATTTCACAAAAGTAAAAAAATAGTAACACGCAAGAATCATCTCTTTAGAAACTAGAAAATTATTAGGTCATTAATCAGATAAAACAATGCAGTTAAACAACTGGTTGTTGTGCCAAAAGACTAGATATGTGCAAAGAGTGAACACGGTGAAGTGCTTATTCCCTTAACAACCGGCAATAGAGAGGAGTTTCTAAAGTTAAACAAAAGCTTATGATGGGTAAAAGTGAGCAACCTTCAGATGGAGCTAGAGATCGATACTGCTTAGTAAGATAAGACCTTGCACAGGTACAGGCATTATGCAAAGACAACCTCATATACATTCACCATCCCAGGCCACCCCAGCTGGCCATGCCCAATGGCCTAAGGAGGAACCAGTGGGGAACATCTCTTCCTGCTCAGTCTCAGCCACACAAAGGTTGTTTTCACAAATTTTCTTGTCATACCCTGCTTCCATCCCACTGGATCCCAGCCACAGCCAGGCAAGTGCCCACACACCTCCTCCAGCCCCCAGGGCTGTGCCACAGCGGCTCTAAGAAGGCCACAGGCACACGGCCACTGGACACAGGAAAACGAGTCCACACCAGCTCCGGCCAGCACAAGCCCAGGGCGGCTCCTGGGACCTCGAGCCGCAGGACCATTGTGTGAAGCCTTCTGTGGTAAATGGGGAAACTTGCAAAAACACCCAAATATTTCACAGACCGTACAACACTGCCTGGCAACACGTGTGCAGTCTCAGGTACTGAGCTAGGAAGGGGTTTCGCTGAATTTATTATTCTCGGCTGCTTCTTAGGGCCCATCAGCGGCAATGCCAAGCAGCCCTCCATTGCAAACATGAAAAAAAATATTCAAAAACAATTATCAAAGCTCAGTGTCTACTGCATACAAAGAAAGTCCTCTTTTGTCAAAAGTCTAATTTATCAATGCCTTCAAATGAGAAAGCCCAAAAATTATCACGATCTGTAGGAAATCCAGGCCAGAAACTAGAGTTAATGTCAGCTCCTGAATGGACACTGCAGAGCAAAGGGAGTATCTAAGGAAGGCTTATGTTCAGGTGCATTGGAACGAGTTTCCGAGACACCGGCCAACAACTTCACCAGTTTCATCAAAGGCATGTAGGGCACAGTCAGTTCACCAGTGCTATCTGGGCACTTTTGTGGACCTGGAAGACCCCACGTGATATTGCAAACTGCGGCACGCTGGTCTCTGTGCTCCCAGAGCAGCTTTGGCAGTGCTGTGGAGAATTCCTGCGAGCCCACTCGTGTTTCCATGCAGCAGCTGACCCCCAAACCCAGCCCTTAGTTTTGGTTTTGTAAGCAGTCAGTCTGCAAGATAAACATTTTGCAAGTTATCTGCACAGAACCGTGGGAATACTTCAAGGCTTTAAAATGAAAATTAGTACAAAGGATTGTATTTGGGGTTTTTAGTAAAAATAATAAAAAGTCAATGGCAGAATGACAACAGAGTTATCAGCATGTAGAAATAATTCTGCTACTGACTAAAATTCAAAAAGGTCAAGAAAAAATAGAGAAGAAGGGCAATGAATAAGCCTGATTCATATCTGGATAAAACAAAGTATTACTTAGCACAGCTGGAAGTAGACTTTGATGTAAGATTACAAAAAATGCAATGAGATATTGAAGCTTTCAAAGTTATTCTGTGGTTAATAGTAATAGAGGGTGAAATGAGAGCCATCTACATGGGTTTCTACCCCACTGCAGACCAGGCACTACCAATTCATTATCTCCTTGAAGAGTCATACTTAATTAAACCAATACTAACTCATTTTCTTAGCAACAAAAGAATCACAAACTTAAATTATTCACCATACTTTTTTCCCCGTTACATTATAAAGCCACACAAAACAAGAAAATCGAACATTTCTAGAAGATCAAAAAACGATGAAAGATACTACTACATAGCAAAAGTCAAAGAGGGCATGATGATGCAACATCACCCTGGAACTGATAGGACACCTTCACTACATTAAACTGCTGTGCAAAGCAGCTGTGTCAGCAGGGAAATGTCTCTGTTTCTCCTGACCACCCCCGAGGCACAGCACAACGCAATTACCATTTCACTACCAGACACCTTCTGGCACTGCATTGGGGAAGCAAACCCCTCCCTGTTGCACATGCTCTCTGACTGCACTCTCCAGTTTTTCTGCAGGTTTATTGTGTTAAGCAAGAGCTATGCACATCTTCACAATCCTGCTCTTTGTTTCTGGAGCACAACAACTGGCCTAAGTTAAACATGACTGGTCCAAAAGCACAGCCACCACCTAGGATGAGCTATGGCCTGTAGCCAATGCACCAGCCTCTTACTTGGAAGTGAAATTGAGGTAAAGCATTACTAACTGGTAAAATACCAAATTTGATCTAAGTGACACCCTCCAATACTCTTTTCCTAAGATTCACTACGTGTCTTTAAATCCTGAAGATGGCAAATGACAAATCAATGAGGATGTGTCACAGAAAATATATCAGAAAACAGTTTAAAAAAAAACAAAAACACATTGCATCTCACCAAGCACGGTGAATTCAGGAGCCCAGAGCCTTGACCCAGATTAACTTCATGTTTCACTTTGTGCATAATGTCTTTAACTAGTAGCTTTCCAGAAGTGAAGATCTCTTCAGTTTGTACCACTCAGGAGAGTTCAAGGTATTCACATGCTGAACACAAACTGTTTTCTGCGACATGAACTGTTATTTTTGTATCAACAGCAATACGAGTATGTTTGCATCAGTAGGAAGTCTGAACATGTGACTCAATGTTCACATGCACACCCAGCCAGCCTCAGCAGATGCCAGGTGACTTGTCCTGGCGTTAGGTGTTTATTAGCTGTCATCTTGTCTGTCAGCTTGTCAGAGGTATTTCATCCAAATTCCATGATACTGAAGCTCATAGCTCCTAATATGCTGATATTATTAGAATATGACTTGGAGCAGAGCGAGGTACAGCATCCTGTAACAGCTAATCAGCCATCCTGGACCTGCCCTTACAAGATGAATCTTTTTCCTTTAACACCAGCAGAGCAAAATATTCCAACTCCAAACCATCACAGAGTTTGCAGATTAGATACAGATCATCATATGCATAACTATTGACCTGATTTACCCAAACTACCTAATTAGACTCCCCATGATCCTGGAAATTAAAGCTGATAGGGCAAGTCACTTTATTTCCAGCAGGCTCTTTTATTAATCATTATTTTAGGCCCTTTTATTAATAAGAGCTTGCAGCTACTCAGAGCACTGTCCCCCAGAAACCTCAGTCCTGCTTCCTTTGTCAGCATGGATTTAAGAAAAGAAATTTCCAGGTCCTACAAACTCTGTTTCTGTTTCCAATTCTAAGTTCACGGTTCTGTCACAGTAAAGGAAAATTATATTCCAAAAGCACTAATAAGACATTTTCTCAAGGGATTGCCTATCAAATTTCAGTTTGCCAGAGACATATTTATTCTCTCCTGCATTATTGCTGTTACAGAATAAGTCTCTCAGGAAGATTTAAATTCAAAGAGAGATTTCAATAAGCAAAACACAACTGTAAAAAATACTTGCTGACATGTATTTAAAGGAAGAAATATGGAAGAGAACCCCGGCACAGAACCCACCTAAAAACCTCTGAGGAGCTGAGACATAACCAACAAGAATTAGAGAAGAACAGGATTAGCTGAACTCAGGATTGAGCTCAGCTATGAAGAGGCCAGGTAGCAGAACACTTGTTGGGACCGAAGGACTGAAAGGCACCAAGGAAGGAAAAGCACCACTTGAGAAGGGAAACTAAGAGAAGCTACAACAGAAAAGCTACAGAGAATGTGTACGAGGCGCTTCAGTGCAAGCACCGCAGCATATGATGTACACACAATGGATTCCTGACTGCTTTTTCCTCTCCCTGCTTCCATCAGTTACAACATATGTCTGCCACTCTGTCAGGTGTCATGTGACGCTTTTTTAACTTACACCCACCATCAGCTCTTCCTACTGCCATCTCCTTTCTGCCAGCACAGCAATATGGTTTGATCATGTCTCTTGGAACCCATCAATGCCACCTTCTCATTTCCCAGAGTATTTCTACAGGATGACAGCAAGGTGTTTCTTCCCTTCAATGCCTGAGTGCTGTGGTCTTCTCAAAGCCACTCCCTGCAGTGCAAATCAGACACCAAATTCAAGGACTGCATGCCACGTGCTAGTACAACAGAGCAGAGAAACAGCCAAGCCTAAGCATTAACTGTGTTCATTTGACTCAGACTCAGCCTCGACAGATTTTCAGCCTAGATAAAGTTTTGATAAGAAAGACTAAAAATATTTAAGCCAGTTTTCTGAAGTACACTTACACTGGACAGTTTGTGACTGAAAAACCTCCTTGTGAATTTACAAGGCTAATAATATTCAGCTAATTAAGCAATCGGATTAGCTAAGAATGATGAGCTTTACAGCAACACTGAAGATCAAACTGTCAAAGCTGACAGTACCATGTCGCACCCAGATAGAGCAGGATGTAAAATAGAGTGAATTAAAATAGAAATATGCATTATACAGAACTATTCTAGGACAGCAGGAAGATTACAAACTAACTCAAGACTTAACAAGTACCAGAATTAGAGCTGCCTGTACACCTAGAAAACAAGGAAACATACTCGGAACAACTGTAAAAAGAAGCTGATCATAACCTGCTAGGCCAGTTTCCTGGACAAGGATACAGTCACCGGAATCACAAATGCAGGCTTAGAAGTCTGGTGATGCTCATGTTCTACAACTTTCACTTGCCAGCCTTTGGACCTCAAAGGTACAATGCAAAGCGGTATTTATGAAACCAGCCCACTCTCAGAAGAACTCGGTTTGCAGAGTTGTATTCTTCCTGAGGAAAAAGAGGATATGAATTCCAGAAGCAATACTAACAGTAACACTTCCAAAGAGGGGGAAACCCAGCTGAAATACACCTGAACACAAAAAGAGACATTCTAATCAAGATGTCATCATGCAAACTTTTGTCATCTTTCCAAAACCATGGGGAAAAAAAGGAATCAACATATAAAGGGTGTCCATCAGCTGCCATTATGGGGTTATTGAAGCTTTTAAACATGATGTTGTAGGAAATGCATGATACAGAGAAGAGGAAGCAGGTAGAGAAGAGCACTGATAACTAAACCAGCTATTAGCTGGATTATCTGGCAGGTATTTGTTCTTACCCAGCTGGGTGTTATTTAGTCCTGACTCAGTGAGCCTGAAATGCGTTAGAAACACCTCAGGGAGTCAAGATTCCTGCTGTTAAAATGACAGTGACTCAGTAAATGGGTTCCTTATGTATATGCCAGCATACTCTGCGCTTGCCTGCATGATTACGTCTTAACCCTTTCAAAAAAAAAAAAAAAGGAACAGAAAAGAATCATCTACAATTCTTGAAAATATTACTTAAACCAGACCCTTTTATTGCAGGAATATCAGGTTTAAAAGCTCTTATGTTTACACCTTTACAGTAAGCAAAAGGTCTGAATAATCCAAGTGACCAAAAGCACCCATTGCTAATTACGTTATCCAATTTCACCAGAGGCCAGAAAGTATGTTGCAATCTCTCACAGTACCAAAAAAACATAACCCACCATAATCAACACAAGGCAGAACAATGGCTGAATATTATAACAAGGGGTAAAAGTCTGATCTATTGGCAGCAAACGTACTACAGATACAAGCAAGAGTAAATCTATAGGTTTGATTTAAAGTACAAACTGGGAGAAAACACCTGACAAAGCAACAGCACTAAGTGGATCACTGGGTAACAGCAAACTGGGCAAGAGATCAGAGCCTGTATCTGTTTAAGATGTGAATAACAAGCATTTTAAGAAAAAAAATAAATCACATTGTGGTTATAACTAATTAGATTTTGTAAAATTTACCCATTCAAAAGAAGTAACGCATACCCAAATTGTTCTGTCTGCCTAAAGAATCTTCATGTGCATGTTGGTCTGTAAAGTCAAGATAGACATTGGAGCAATTTCATTTCTAAACAGGGCATCTATTTTTAATTCTCTGCAAATTATTATCAAGCAGGATATCTAGGAAAGAATGTGGTTTTCATTTTGAAAGTGAGCCTCAGCAAACACATAAAACTGACAGTTAGCTGATGACTTTCTTGACTCTGGTAATTATTAGATTTGAACCCAAGTCAGACTTTGCAGTGAACATAAAAAGCTGTATGAAAATGCTAGCAGGGAAAAGCTTAGATAACCTACACATCTGCAGCATGCTATCTGTAAGAGTCAGCTGCAAGAGATAAATAGTGTTGCATAGACTGTATTAAAACTAGTGAAACAAAGGATCTTGAAAAAAGTGACTATTCTTAAAAATAAAACCTCTCTTTTTGTATTCTTTAAAGACTTTTATGCACAAAAGTCAGCTAACAAAGTGCTACAAAGCTTGTCAATGTAAGGAGATTCGAAAGTTGAGAGAGTTCTTTGAAACCTGGTTCTTAAAGATCGGAATAATGGAAACAATCAATATTCTTACAATATTTCAAGGAATATTAGAACAAAATATGAGTTCTTCTTTTTGGGCATCAGGGTAGCTAAATGCATTTAAGTAACAGACCAAGCAACCAAGAAACACGGGTCAAATTCCCCTTGATTCGTGCCAGTGCACATTAGCAGGCGTTTGGGTGCAGGCGGTGGTGACAAACCGAGGTACCGGCAGGACTATCAGCCTTTGGCCGATACCTTTGTGCACTTACAGCCCACAGCAGGACACCGTGACAGCCTGCTTACACATTCTTGATACTCCTGAATAAAACACAGAATAATCCATCCCAGTTATGTCGCTTAAGCCCAAAATTCTACTTTCTTTACACGCTTAAGTATTATTCCAACCTTGAATACATGCTTAAGTATTATTATAACCTTGAATTGTCTAATATAGTTCAATTGATTAGGACAGGACAATGTGATCTATAATACTTCTGTATTATTGACCTCTGGTGTGGGTAATCATTTTTTGCTGTAAAAAATTGACTTGCTAACCACTGACTGAGACAGAGTGACATGATCTTTGACCTAAAATAAAGAACCCTCAAAACTGAAAAAATGCCAATAATACAGCCCATAACTGCAGCAAAATATTACCAGATTATACAGAGCTCTGAAACAGTGATTTTTTTCATTATTTATTACAATCTCGTCTGTAAATAAACCCATTTATTTACACCATACAACTAAAGCATTCTTTGTAAAACACTTCTGAAGACTCAACCTGTCTCTCATAACAGTCTACAAGGATTGTGTCTGCAGTGTCACTGGGTTAGTAACATTACCATGTTCACTGGCTGCTGATTGTCACCTAATCATAAATGAGCCCAATGTCATCTCTCTTAACAGAAGAGATTTATGATATAAAAGATGTCTTTGAAGATATACTGTAGAATTTCCAGCACAAAGAGTAAGAAAATATGATAAAAGAAAATTCCAAGGACCTTGAAAGATAACTTTGAAGTTATAACATTATACTTTTATAAACATGGTACGTTTTCCTAGTATACAATATTGTGTTTCTTTTGTGACTGCAGAATTGAAAAGCTACAGCAATTACTCAGTGAAAAAAGGAAATCCAGCCATTAGAATTCTCCTGAAAGAGCCTCAGACAGACCCCTAAAGTGACACAGGTTTACTCTCTGCAGAAAAGACAGGAACAGTTAGCCTCACAGAGCAGAAGGCTTAAGATTATAAATAGACACACACTTTTGGCTTGGTTCCACACAAACATTTTACTTTGTCTTACTTGCCAATTATTCTCACTCAATATCCACTGAGAGGAGAATAATCACCCCTAGTGCATTTAAAAACCAGTAAATATTGACAGCAAAAAGCACTTCTTTCATTCCCAAACTAGTCCTCAGCTTAAAAGGTAAATGCGTTTTCCAATCATCTTTTTCACATCATGTTTAAAGCACAGGGCATATGTTTTTAGCCAGTAGACAAGTGGGATCTTATCTAGTGGTTTGTCCCTGTAAAATTCTAACACTTTGAGGGATGAGAAAAGCTGAATACTATAAGAAAAATTGAGGTTTTTAAAGTATATCCATACTATCTTGGTGCCAATGACACTTCTAAACTGAAATGCTGAGTAAGAAACTTCTGACCATGAGCTGATCTAACTTTGTCTTATGGATGGGAATTTGAGTTGTTGATTGTCCACTGTAGCAGAAATTATGAAAAGCTGATGAAAAAGCAGTAGTTAGAACAATGTGTGAGGTATGGGGTGTGTGAAGCATTGATGAAGGAAGGTCATGACAAAAGAATATTATTGTTTCCAGCACAAAGGTTTTCTTTGCTCTCAGCACCTTCACCTAACTCCAGAGACAAAAAAAGTAACCTGCATACCCCTGGGGCAGGGTGATTGGTAATAGTGCTCAGTCACCAAAGAGTAATTACTCAGAAAAACAGTGCTGCTTCCCCTGGCAATTAGAATGTTTACATTCTTAAGTAATTCTGTCTGATCTTTCTTCCTGTCCTGGACTAGTTCTGTCACCTGCTCCTAACCAACCATTTTCAGCTCTATTTCCACCCCAGAAAGTGCCATCAGGACTGTCCTAGGACATGCTTCCCTCTAAGCTTCTTGCAGTGCTCAGCCCTGCTCCTGTCTTTTGGAAGTTCTTTATTTTAATTTCTTACTCACTCTAATTCCTTGTAAATATGCCAAACATAAGCACTGAAAATATTAAAATTACTACATGAAGGGACTTTTAGATCTCAAAATTGTTTTCAAACTTCACATCATAAGTTCAACAATGACCCTACAACAAAGTTACTTCATTCTGATGTTTTAGAAACACCTACCAGACACAGAACAGCTAAGACTCCTCATTTCCAGTAAATGCTTATTTGCATTCATTTTAAAGTTATCCTCCCTTTCCAGAGCCATTGTCTTAACAGCAGTGATGTTTTTCTTCTTCTTCTCATTCAGCAAGAGAACCGTAGAGTCACTAAGGCTGGAAAAGACCTCTAAGGCCATCAGGAGACCCTGCCTGGAGTACTGTGTCCAGCTCTGGAGCCCCCAACAGTGGTTCCAGAAGAGGCCATAGAGATGCTCAGAGGGCTAGAGCACCTCTCCTAAGACTGGCTGAGAGAGATGGGGCTGTTCAGCCTGGAGTAAAAAAGGCCTCTCAAGGTCTCCCAGGAGAAGTTTATAGCACCTTTCAGTAACTATAGGGAGCTGACAAGACACCAGGAGAGAGGCCTTTTACAAGGACATGCAGTGACAGAGCAAAGGGAAATAACCTTAAAGTGAGAGGGGATAGGTCTAGATGAGGCATTAGGAAGAAATTCTTTACTGTGAGGGTGCTGAGGCCCTGGAACAGGTCACCCAGAGAAGCTGTGGATGCGCCATCCCTGGAAGTGTTCAAGGCCAGGCTGGATGGAAGCCAGAGCAGCCTGATATAGTGGAAGGCATCCCTGCCCACAACGGGGCAGGCTGGAACTGGATGACCTTAAGGTCCCTTCCAACCCAAGCCATTCTATGATTCCATGAGCTACTGCAGCGTTTAGAGCAATGGCGTGCAGTTTATAGGCCAAGAAAGCTGAAATTTTTTAAGCACTAGGTGAATACTTTAAACTACACTCTTCACAGAAAAGACATCAGCTCTCAAACTGAGATAACAGATTTCTGCTAAATTTCACACTAGCACTAAGGCTTTTCTTCCAAATATTATTTAAGTAAATTATGATTAAATCATAATTTTTATCAGTTAAATAACAGATTTGCTTCTATGACATTCTTATCATAAAAAAAATCCTAGATGTTCCCCATTTGCATGTATTTTTAACAGAACTCAAGCAGGCAGAGAAGGATTTAGGGAGAAGTAAAGCATGAGCGTAACTTTGCTTTTGCATTATTTAGGTGCACAGGCAATACTTCTGATCCTGCACTACTCAGGTATAAAAAAAGCATTGTCTAAAAAAAGCGTTTATTTAATCTCAAGAGTAGTACTAAGAAAATAAAGCAGCCTCCAATTCTAAGCTAAAGGAACTTGAATGAGTAAACAGTGCTTTCTGAACACATTGGAGACATTGTCTGTATTTCACCTCCAGGAATTCTAGTTTTGCTCTTCTATCCCTGAAGAAAGTTTATTCCTCAGCAGCTCCACTTCTGCAATTATAATGAGCTATCCTCAGGAAGTGCTTGCATTCTCCTAAGAACACACATATAGTAGAGTCAAGTCAAATTACTCTGCTTGCTCTACATAAGAAATTGCTATTCATCTTTTTCTTATCACTGGCAGGGTTTAGGGGCACCTACTTACTAACAGTGCAATATCAACTACTATATTTTGATGAGGAAAGAGCTGGCCTTTCTCTCCATGCATGAACACTCATAATTAGACACACAAGGCAGTTGTGGATTGACTCTTTTTACTCAAGTGTAAATTGTTAGCACACTACAGCAACACTTATGTTCAAAAAAATGACATTTTAAAAAAGTCTAAAAACACTAAACCCAAAAAACCCTTTTCACTGCACTGATTACAGGTTAAGCATAATCATTTTACTGCCTATCCCATAAAAAGATGCAAACTCCCCAAAACAGCCAGTTCCTCATTTCAAAGTAAAGAAGACAGATTTGAAATAGAGTTTGAAGCCTGAGTAACAGCTAACAATAGTAAATCAAGAAACATCATTACAAGGACAAAATCATCAGCAACAGGAAAAAAACCTCAGAGGTGACAGTCACAGTCTGAGGCATATAATAGATACGGCATATATTGACAGATGGAATAACTTCAGTAATCAGCGATGCTGGAATGAAGCAACAGCAGTGGAAAACAGACACTTTCACCTGGAAAGCAGATATTAGGAAGCAAGCAAATCAGATGAAACAGAAAAGGTCACAACAAAAAACAGAGGGGTTGTATCTCAAAAAATCCAAAACAAAGTAGTTAAACAAAAATTTGCACTAAATTACCAAACACCAAGCTGTCAAATACCTCTAATTTGAGACCAAAAGATGTAAGAAAAAAATAAGATAATTTCTGGAACAAAAGGCTTCAAGGCATCCAGTTCATTTGGGTTTGGAATTGAAAAGTCAAATTAGTACTTAATACCAGCAAGAAATAATGTTTATTTTATAATTAATAATGTAGCAATCTTTCATGAAGCAATAATTTTACATTCTCATGAAGGTATTTTTTCTTAGGTATGGGGTGGAGTAAGAAAAATCCCATTTCACAGAAAAGTTAGAATAGCTTTACATAAAAATAATTATCAAAGCAGCGAGGTATAGTCCAATAAGCAAAGGACTCTCATACTGGCATGTTGATATGTAGGGTTACAGAAGTTAAGGCCAAAAGCAAGCATTTACAACGTCAAATATCCTAAGCACAAAATACCACTGAATACTCATACTGGGGAGCCAGGATTAGCTCACCACAAATAGGAATAAACATCAGAATATGTCTTACACATACTCAGATCTGAAATGTCACAACCAGTTCTAACTTTCAAAACCTCTAATGCCTTTTTTTCCTGAATTTGTTGTAAAGAGTATAAAATTTCAACACTTTATTATTCATTGAAAAAAGAGCAGAACAAGCTGTTCTGATGTCATCTGTTCTGTTCACGTGCAATGCCCAAAAAAACTCTACAAAACTTATTCTTGTTAATACAGTAGTTATGCATACCCTGTTTTTCTATGGAAAGTCACACACACTGCAGACAAGTCAGTTTGAATCAGGTTGTGCCATTAATCCATTGCACAGTATCTCTCACAGGGAGGAGTTTCACAAGTGTCATCAAGAAATCCACAGGTAACACTGGAAAATCAAATGTATACCTGAAGGACCCCATAGGATCCTTAAAGTAGTCCAAGTATTTTCTAATTGCAAATAATTCCAAGAGGGAGTGTGATAGCTTTTCTTTGAACACACTGTAAAAATCACTGTAAACCAGCCAAAAGAAATCACAGGCCTGAGTCTGAATCAAATCATGCTGAGCAATCATTATAAGCTTTTGTTTTACCCTTCTATTTGTTCAAGAACAAAGGACTATCTCCTACAAAGATGCTCAGTTTTGACGTTTGTGAAGCTTCTATCGCAATGCATTAAAAGTTTAAATTCATCGAAACAGGTAAAGTTTATTATTAAACACTTTTAAGGAGAAGCTCTAGCAAGAGGTAGTGGGGAGTCAGCTCCCATCCTACTCTTCTCCTTGACTGGTGATGTCCTTGGACTTTAAGTTTCCCCTGAACGTATTCTGTAATTGACATTAACTGCATAAATGGCTTAACTTTGTACTCAATATGATGACACATTGTTTTATGAATTCAACAAAAAAAAATCTGCACTGAGTGTGATGGTTCACAGCATCTAAACCTAAATTCTAAGGAAATATTGCATAAAAATTTCTGAAGGAAGCAAACTTGAATTAGCAAAATTTAGAGATGATGCTACCAAGTCTGAAAAGAAAAATAGTTCTGGTATTAATGTCCTTGGCCATATGGACTTCAACAGAGAGGTACATGAGAATATTCTCATAATACATACAGTCTTATTATTTTTTAAATCTTTATCTAAAGGAGCCAGACCAGGCCATGTTTTGGTCACAGAAATTTAAAAAGTGTCATAAATGTCCTTTTGCAAAGGAAAAAAAAAAAGAAAAAGCAAAACAAAAAACAGAACAAAACAAAAAATGTTATGAGGAAGAACATGAGTGGCACACAGATGAACAGAAGTGGTTACGCAGGAACACAAAGATCAGAGAATGGCCAAAATCCTGCCTGCTGCAACGTGTGAAGCTTTCACTCCTTCTTTGCACACAAAGGCTTTCCTGAAAGACTATGTGCATGTAAAATACGTGTTGTGACTAGATTTAACCAAACACTGACTTGCAAGTGTTTGCTGTTTGCAAGGCTAAGCACAAGGGTTGGGTGGGGATACCTGAGATTTTCTGTTTTGATAATAAAGGGGCCAGTGTAACAGCTCATGTAAGAACACGCTAAAATTTGTTAGCAAGGGGAAGCTGTGAGTAGAGCACCACACACTCTCTGCATTAAATGTGGAATGTGACATGCATATTAAACATGTAAATTCTTCTAAATATGCTAGTCTTATGTGTTGGTAACAAAACAGAAATGCTGTTAAGAAGCAAACTGACACATGTATCAATTTCTGTCACAGCCCTGAGACCAGCTAGCAAATGCAACAAAGCACTAAGGAAAGGGCCTGACTTCCTTCTCACATCCCAAACATTCATCCTTCTCCAGTGAAAAGTTCCGTACTGATTTCTTAGCAGACACTAGCTAAAACATAAATCCCATTACCTGTCCCTTTTTAGTAGTCTAAATTCAGTATCAGGGTACCAGAAAGCTTGGAAAATTAAAGCAGCTCTTGAAGGGGTAAAACAAGGGAGAGAGGGATGTAAAAGTACATTGAAGCTCACGGCTTACAGGAACCCAGCTTTGAACAAAGCCTTAAGGAATGGAAAGAGAAAAGGAACCTAATGAACTGCAGTAGGAGATACTTACCTCAACACCTGTGGTAGGAAGAACAGATTCTAAGAACCAGAAACTGCTGTTGGAAAAGGAGAGCTGAACACAAAGTGTTCCTCAAGAATCTGAAGTGCAGGTCAGATGCAGATTATGAAGAAAGCAACTAGAACAAAAAGCCTTCTACACGCAGCAGCAGAGGGCTGTAACAGTGAGAACTGAAACTCATTGGAAGAGAAGACACCACCACACACTTCATGGTCACCCCAATGCATGAACTTCCATAACTGCATTTTAACATTAATCTTTTACAGCTTTGCAGAAGCCTAACAATATATTTTTCTACAGCTAGCTTGTACTGGTTTTATATCCCAAAGACGATAAGGATGGGAAGCCTTAGTAAAGCTGGAATAAGCAAAGACTTGTTCTTTATGGAAAGCAACTAACCTGAGCAGTGCAGGCAGCAGCTCATCTGATACCCTTAAAAGCAGGGTAAAAAGCAGCACATGAACTTGAGCAACCACAGCTTCAAAGCCATGATTTATATACACCACCAGTGTAATTAATCTGATATTCTCTCCTGCTGCGCACGGGTATACTAAGCATTCAACCATAATATTTCATGACATGTAGCATACGTGACAAAGAGGCTGGAAGTACATTAGACACATGGTTATAGCTGTGGTAAATCACTTCACTGGCGCACAGCTTCTCTGTCATTCCAGCCAGAAATGACCTACACAACAGGACCACCCCTCCAGAGGAAAATAAATCATAAACGATGAAACTATTGCACCACCCTGCAATACCTCAGCTTACCAATTATCGTGTTCTAATGAAAACCTGGCACACAGCTGAGTTAATTGCAAGAAAAGGACTCCCAAAGGTTCCTCTAACCTCCCGGGACTCGGCTCGTCCGAGCGGCTCCCAGTGACACATTAGCAGAGGAGGTGATTTGCCGGAAAAACCTATATAGGATAAAAAGCCCAGAAGAGACGGGAATCATAACGATCAGGGAGATAATGACCAGGCACAACAGCCATTGTCCTGCCAGAATGAGGACACGAAGAGCCATTACGACACACCAGGGAAGGCGGTTCCCGTCCGGCGCTTTCCCGCTCGGGCTCGGGGCGCTCCGGGGCTCGGGCAGGCCGATGCTGGCGACCGGAGCGCCGGCACCGCGCACAGAACCACGGTACGCCAGTACCCCATAGGGGCCGAGGGATCGCTGCCTTTCTGCTGAGATCGAACAGGAAATCTGTCCTTACATTTATAAAACCCTGAGAATCTATGTGTGTGTGTGTATGTGTACATATATGTGTGTATGTGTGGAAAAATATATATATTTCTCAGTGTATTTATTCTTAGTTTATTTACACTTTTATACATTAATATATATAAATATACACATATCTATATTTAAAAAGCAAACAAACAAAAAAAAGCACCACATATAAACATAAAAACCACCACCCTGAGAAAAGCCAGGGATC
>VZRQ01009416.1:1627845-1676744 GCA_013397975.1 Machaerirhynchus nigripectus | reverse complement strand
ACCCTCGCAGAGCTGTGAGGGGATCGCCCGAATTCGGAGCGGCCAAGCCAGCAGCTCAGGTGATGGGACCCGACAGCTATGGAGAATGATCCTTCACTAGGACTAAAATTAAGCATCTCTGCTATGGACAACAAAATAAATTTACCTGAGTGTGTGAAGAGCTGCAGGGCCGGAGGAGCAGCCCCAGCTCTCCATCACAGCAGCCCCTGTTCCTTCCTGCACCCCCGGCTTGTAAGGAAGGCTCGGGCATTCCCCCCCCCCAGCCCCTCTAGCTGCCGGCAATTAACCAGGCAATTAATCGCACCTGGAGGCAGCCAGGCTGAGCACACCTGAGGCACCGACTCAAAGCTGGGCCCCTCAGCCAAGGCACAAACCACACACCCGCACCTCCAGAGGCGAGGCAGCCACTTCGGATAGCAGAGAAACAGCCCAGAGCAATTACAAAGCACGGCAGAAAGATTCCATCTTCGAATACTTAGATACAGTACACAAAAGCAGGTTTCTTAAACTGTTTGGAGATGCATGGCTTCGTTGTTTTGTTACTGTCAGAACTGCAGAGCACATTTCTTCTGTAAATAGCTTCTGGGACTGCAGGCTGGCTTGTTTTCTGTAGCAGTACCAGAGAGATTTACAAGAGAAAGAAGACAAAATTACCGTGCCTCATTCCAAACTTGTGAGGGTCTTGTAAATTTTTTGACGCGTTTAGGTTTTCCATAAAAATGAACTTCAAAAATATTTCAGAAAAGGACTCTCAGACTTATCAAGTGAATAAAATTATTTATTCCCATCCTAGTGTACCCATTGAGAATTGCCCAGCACAGATGTACACAGTCAATAGTGCATGAGCATCTCAAAGAACATGGAGGAAATCCACCCTCAAGAGTAAAATACTTGAATATTTTTCCGGATTCCCACCTAAATTTCTTCAAACCATAACAAACCAGGTATCTGATGTTTGTAACCTTACTTGTGCTTTGTCTTCTGTGTTGGCCCAGTAAAATTCCCCTGGAATAAGAAAGGACAAGCTAAGTTTTATCAAGTTTTTAATACTGCAGTGCTCTACACTCATACAGCACTACTGCTGGCCCAGTGAAAAAAGAATTGATTTGAAACCCAGCTGGAGAGGAGGTTGAAGTTTTAAAAGGCTTTTACTGCTTGATCCCTTGCTGCTACCTCTGCTTCAAAGCATGGGAAAAACCTAGGGAGAATCTTATAAAACAGAATCAGTCCTCTTGAGATGAATGTCTTATGTTTTCTTTTACCAATTGCCCTTTGAAATTCCTTGATGGATGACATCAATGGCATAACAGATACGTGGCAAAGAAGTGTGGAAGGCAAAAGAGCCATTTTCTGTCCTATCCACATACCATATATGTGTAAATGTTATGAATGGATGAGTGTCTCTGTAGGTAGCAGGTATAACCATTCATCAGAGCATTGTTAAACATCATTAAATATATTTCAGATTGACACTTACATACAACATGGTGCTAAATGCTTGTTTAATACAGAAGAAATAAATCAAATGTAACTAATGAAACATTTTCTTTCTCATTTCCCATTCATTTCAAATTTAGGAATATTCATACACACATAACCAATAGACTTTCTCTATATGAATATGACAGCACCTTTAATAAAATACTTACAATAAAAATGATGGGATCTTTTAATAGGGAGTATTTGAAAGATACAGTTCATGTTTAGTGTAGAAGACATAAATCATTAAGGTTTAAGATTTAAATTGCAGCCATCAGGTAAAAGGGGTGACTTCACTGTAGAGCCTATTTGACTCACAAACCCACATCAAAGCCACAGTGATTATTTTGAGACTCTTTCCAAATCCCTTGAGTATTTCCTCCCTATACAGGATATTCCTATATGAAAATTTCATGTGGTGTACATTTCCATTATAAGAAAACTTTTGCATCTAGTTAAATAACCAAAGCAGAGGTGAATTTATTGACTGCATGTCAAAGATGTTTAAAAAATCCTTTTTGAATGTCAAATGGTCTTTTATTTCCCCACCTTGAGATTCCTGTGTCTATTCTTTCTCTGTATTTCATGTCTACTTGTTCTTTCAACCTCTTTGGAGTGCAGCCAGGCTCTCAGCCTCCAGTATGAATATGCTGCTCTATTCCTGTTTGATCTTCCTCCCTTGATGTGTCAGTTTCTTTGTGGCCTGCCTACTTGTCAAACCATTTTCACTCTTCAAAACTTTTTATGAATTTTTAAAAAGCAACGCAGATCTCAGGACATTTGATGAATTTTTCAAGAGCTAATCACACTGAAATATCACAAACATTGCTGTTCATGTGTTAATATACTAAGGACAAACATTTATTTACAAATTTCTGTGCCTAAACCAGCCAGATAGCAACAAGATACATCACAAATACACTGAGTGGTAGGTAGAAGGGAGAATGCACCTCTTCCATCTGTAATGGAAGCAACCAACTGTTAAAAATTTGAAAACCAGGGAGAACTATAGTTAAAAGTGTCTATGTCTACAAGCAAAATACTGAACTATAAAACCTTAGGAGTACAAAAGACATGCAGAAGAAGAAGTAATAGGCAACCTTCACTTAAAATACGTATTTTAGAAAAAAAATATAGTGGTGCAACTCCTTGTTATGAGGTGCCTTCATACTTCTATGACAGAGATAAGGGTTTCTTCTCAGCTCTAGTATGTGATACCCTTCACACACTACGTCCATCCATATACATCCATAATGCACAGATCAATAGATTAACAAAAACTGTTTGCTAAAGGTCTTAACAGATTACTGCCAACACATTTTTGGGGGTTAGTATGTTTTTCAGATGGTTAAAATTACTCTTGTTATGAGTTCCTCATACAACAGAAGCAAACATCATATACACCAACATAGAGTGTTCCCTGGGTTAGATGGGTAAACAGATCCTAGAATGCTACAGTAAAGGATGTCTGATCTCTAGACAGGAAACAATTTAAAATACTGTATTAGTGAGGTTGTAAAGAACATTGTTTTACTTTTAAACTAGAGTCAGGAATGCCATCAGACAAAAGCTATCAATTAATCTAAAGTAAAATAACTCATTATGCCCTTTCCCAGGGAAGGCCACATAAAAGGATACTTAACTGAAACGTGCCACATGAAAAAGTATAGCTGATGTCTGTTGGAGTCAATGATATAGGACGAGACAGGATAAGTGAATATAAGGGAAAAGAGATAATATATTAAGTTGTAATAAAGCAGGTTTTAATACAGAGAATATTCCAGCCAGGAAATAAATGGTCTACCCTTCTAGGACATGGAGAGGCTTTGTCATAACCTGTTGCATGCTAACTTCAAGACAACACTTATTCTGACACTACATCTCAGGATTTGCTACCTTCTAGCTATAGCACGACATTTTCTAATTTTATACATTCTATAAAACAAATACTGCATAAAGGAGCCTTCAATATAATAGCAGAGTTTGAGTGTAAAAGAAACTCTTTTTTGGTAGTCATTTCTCACTGAGATTTCCTGTCCCAGTTGTAGAAGACACAACATGAATATTATATTTTTTTTCAAATAACTTTACATTTCAATGAGACCTATGGAAGATTACTTGCTTTATTGTATTTGATTTTTATTTTCTATTTAAAGTGCTGATGCTGGTGCATGAATATGACATTCTTGTTCTCTCATAAGAGAGCTAGAGTGAGTATAGTAATGTGCTGAAAATAGATTTTAGTTTTGAAACCAAGAATAATTCCTGGAAATGGATTAATAGAATGGTTGGTGTGGACATATGCCAAGAACAGGATGTTGGTACAAACTCAATATCTGTCAAGGTTGAAATGTATTAATTTGTCTGTTCCACTTTACACATCCCTCTGATATCTGCACCTTGAGGGATCAGGTTCTCAAAGGCATTAAAGTTACTGATGCCCATGGAACAGACATGAAAACACGTGCAAAGAAATTTTTACAGCAAACTGGATTCATGAACATGGACTTTATCATCCCATCAGAAACAATGGCCTTAAACAAATCTTTCAGAGCAAAAGAGAAAAATGATTTGGTTAAATAATTACTAGTTCAATTATCATAAAACACAACTTGAGCAGGTAGCCTCAGGGATGCTATTCTTTCAAACCCAAAAAATCACCATAAGTAAACAAAACATTTTTGAAATTATTATCACAATTATTATTTTTGGCTTACTAAATAAAAAAAATTTGCTCTTTACCATATTTGACACAGGTGAAATATATTAACACCCAGAGGGGATGCATGGAAGGAGAACCTAACAAACTGTAGGCACATTCAACATTACAGAATCATCCCTTCATGACTCCAGGGATGTGACTTTCTTGCTTATGAGGTAAAAAATAGTTTCCTTTGACAGGATTTATGCGATCAACCTACAATAATTTAAAAATTGTCCTGTTAAAAAATAGAATACAAAATATTTAGGAGGAGGGAAGTGTAGATGTACATCTACTGTGACTTAAAGCTCTCTCAAAAACAGCTGGAGGAGAAAAACAAGGCTTCTGAGAAAGGGTGAAATCAAATAAGTACCATGTTGGAAAAAGTTGGCATCTGAGACAAAGATAATTATGAAATGCCTTCATCTCTTATCTTAGATTTCATTAACTGAATTTTAGGTCTTATTAAAAAAATTGATGATAAAAATAAGTTTGGAGTGACCTTGAGAACAAAAAGTTTTTTAGAAAGTTATTGTCTCTTAGAAGGTTATTAATAATCCAAGTCCTAGAAATTACCAAACACAAGATAAATTTTAGCTATGTGGATTCCAGAACTTTCATTAGCCTTCTTTATTGTCAAATAATTTTACTGAAATTCTGTAGTAGCAGTAGACTGTAGCATGGATATCAACAGAAAATCACTCTACTTCCCTTGCTGCTTCACCCATCACCATAGATTTCACATGCCAACTACATAATTAAACCTTACAATATCATTAAAAAACTTAATATTTCATTGCCATGGTGCTGTTGGCACAGTCAACACACTACAGTGGAGGGTTTGTCTTTTCAAATGCCTTTTCAAAAGGAAATGCCTCACGGGTGCATGGGACTTCTAAATAGGGACTTCACATATTCAAGCCACTTATTCAAAGGGGATCATTTTTGTTGTCAGTCTTGGAAGAACAATGATGGCAGGTCATTATGGGATAAAAATGTGATAGAATTGAATCCTGCTCTGACTGTCAGAAATGTCAAGACTGAATTTCATTCATTTTGGTAGTAGGTGTCCTTATACAGAAGGATGTTTCTCACTGTGCCTTGCAATGCGTAAACATTTGTGTACAAAGACACACTTTCAGGCAACTTGCAAAACAAGTCATTCCTGCAGGTAAGAAACTGCAGTCTCGGTTCCTCCTGATGGTACTATTTGCATGAATTATTTATTCCAGGGCACAATACTCAGTATTGAGCAAGCAGGATGTAATCAATTGATAGCCATCATAACTCTGAAAGTCATAATCTACAAAGAAGCTGTTTTCAAGCCACGGATGTCAATGCAATCCAGCTCTGTAGTGCTCAGACATAAGCAGCTAGACTGAAAAAGCCTGCAGATGGTAGGTTATGCCTTGGTATACTATATTTTTAGAATATTTAGGTTTATTTCATAAACCAACAGGTTTTGCTGTTACTGTCATTTTCTGTATTACTATTAAGCAAATACAAAAAGCACTATACAAACAGGAACTGTTCACCTTTCTGCTGCCTACACCCAACCAGATACAAAACACATAGATGTTATTTAATGCCTGTGTAAATGTTCAAGTTTTTAGCTGAATAGGCATAAGAGCCTACACACTGTAGTAAATCAGGGCCAGAGTGTCTTCAAACAGAGCTGTGAAAAAATAGATGGGAATAAAACTGTTCTATTTTGTCATTCTGCTTTTAAAGGGTAGGCAAGGTATTTACTAATTGGATGAAGAGGCTGTGAAAAAAAAGCTTGGACGGCTGAAGTATGCAACTGAAAGGAATATAAAGTGCAGCAGAAGTTATTTAAATGGAAGAAATGGAGAAAAAGTAACCATCAAAAAGAAGTGAATACTTCCCTGTGCTGTTAAAAGCCCGAAGTTTGGGAAAATTGTTCATGCTTTTCTGTGATTATATTATTTTTCGTGTATACATATGTGCATACCTATAAACATTAAAGCAAGGAAAGGGACATTTCAATAAGCTTGTACAAAGAATTTAGGATTACCATATTACTAAATTTGGGGTGCAGAGGTAGATAAGGATAAAAAGCCAGCACACGTGAACATTGTTTTTTCCTCCTTCCAACCATCTTCCTGTTATCTTTTTTCCCCAGACACAAACTGAAGAAAACAAGCCCATACACCTATACATCCTTCCATAAATTAAATCTTAATGTGGCATATCAAAACAACCCACTGGGATAAACTGTAGAATACACTTTTAAATTATTACAGTGCTATGCTGTCTGAGCTGAGTAGTGGACAACTTGCTAACAAAATAAAAGCTGTGTAGTTCACTGCAAGGAAAACTTAACTTTTTCCCTTTGCTTTCACAGTGGTTTTATAACAGGAAGAAAAAAGTAAAGGTGGTAATACCACAGACAGAGGGACTCACCCTCCACTTCACATGAAGCAATGGATGTCCTTCCTCTCACCAGCTGCCAGGAGGGGGCCTTAAAGATGGGAGGGGAGTCAAAAGGGGTTTCTGTCTATGTTGACTCATAAGTATCAAATGCAGTATTTTTCTAAATTGCCAGAGCGGTGTCCTCAAATTACACTTACTTATTCTGAGCAGATTACTCAAAAACTTTATATTCTACACATGTTCACCAAATATTTCTATCCTTATGTGAAGTTTGTTCTATCCTAACCACCCGCAAAACTTCCTTTGCCTTCTTACTAGTTAGGATACTGCAAAATCTGGAGAATATCCTGTAAGAATTGGAGACTGCCAAACTTTAGATGAAAAATTAATTGGATCATTCTTACCTGGAATACCTTCTCACAACAGAAGTTAATTCTTAGAGGCTAGCAGACCAGTTCTGGAACTTTACCGAGACAATTTAGAACATTGAAGAAGTTCATGTAGGAAACCAGGTAAAATGAAATTAAATCTCTCTCAGGTTAGAAGTCACAAAGAAAGACTATATGTATTATAGCCTTGCTTCTTACCAGGGATCTGAACATTTGCAGTAGTGGAGGGTAATCTAGTCAACAAAATCGTTATGTTCTATAATTAGGTTATTCAAATCACGGACATTGATTGAGACCTAAACTTTGAATAAATGTGGCCGGGATCTTCCCCACTCCTGCTTCTTGATAGCACAAGGTCTCACCAGTGAAAATACTGTCTCTCAGAGGTCCTAGGACCTTTTTGTCAAAATGCCTTCCCAGACATCATGTCTTCTCAGAAAGAGAGCAGAGGGGCTATTTTAATTATCATGTGAATTGCAGTAGTTGATCAAATGAGTTATTTCACTGACTGAGGAACAGGCTGAAGGTCAATCAATGGACAGTGACTTTCCACCTTTGCTTCACCATAATCTCTGTATGGATTTTTCCTTTTGTGGTTGACCTTCCAGCTCTGGCTTCCTGCTCTACAGATTCCAAGGTACTTCGATCTTCATAGTTCACCTAAACTGTTTTTTTTTCTGTAGTAAACTTTAAAATCCTAATTTTTTTAGTAGGCTAATTTTAAGTGCAATTTTAAAAGATCTTTCCAAGTGATTGTAGCTTCCTACTCTTCCAAGCAAACTAGATAAGATGGTTTTATTCTGTGCAATTTTGAGCATTCAATGAAGTGTCTCCAATTTACTATTATTGTTCCTTCCTTATCTCTTTGTTCTAAAAACTGCACACTGTTAAATATTACTGTAAATCAAAGTAATTTCATCACTAAAAGCCTCCTTACAGCCTGTGCTGCAGTAACAGTCTAGAACTTGTATTTTGTTGAACCAGCTAAGAAGAATCTGCAGGATGAAGCTCTCTACAAACCCTTCACATGTGCATATTTCTCTCCTGACACAGCAGGACCGGGTTTCACACTGAGGAATCTTTTCAAGTCGACCTTGTAGGTATAATCTCAGGGTAAAAACTTAGGGAGAAAAGGAAAGGAAAAAGAATTTCTTATAGATTACGGGTCAGCTAATGCTCCAAGTTAATAAGCATTATTAAAAATCTTGATAAAGTTTCAGAACTGATCTGTTTCCAAGAATTACCTTCTGTTGTGAGAAGGTGTTCAAAATAAGGATAATTCAGTCAACTTTTCACCTGAAGTTTGGCAGAGTCCAATTTTCTCTCTTTGAGAAGTGTCCCAGAGAAAATGTGTTAAAAAAACAAACTTAAATAAGATCAGAAATAGATTATCAAATCAAGTTACAAAACAATCAATCTTTCTGCTACTTAAACTATGCTACAATGTAATTCTATTGCAAAGCTGTTCCTACCTTTAATTACCTCACAATCCTCTTTGGATATTTTCGTGTTCCTGACATAAAACAGGCAATAAAAATAGCATAAACAGTTGTTGTTACTGATTCTGTGCACTGACCAACAAATAGACCTTCCTCTACAACACACAGTCATCTCAAAACGAATGCTTCTACATGACCAGTGAAAAACCTCTCACTGCTGCTTTAGCTAACATAATCAATAACCTCAGTTGTATTGCGTGCTTTTTAATTAATATTATACTATGAAAATTAACACTTATTTAAAAGATCTCTTCCGTGAACCATCAAAATTTTTGAAAATTAGTTCTTTGCCAAGGCGTGTTTAGGGCAAAACACATCTTTTTTCGGCTAAATTCTCAGCCACAAATAATGCCAAAACAAGTGAGGTTTTTTTTCCAAGAAGACCATTTATAATCCTTTTAAAGAACAAAGTGGGGGAACTGGTTCCCTAAGAAAAGTGTCAAAAGCGATTCTAGTCACAGGAGTCACAAGCTTGCCATCCTTGACTTGTGATTCAACATTCATTTCCAAGCAAGAAAATGCTGATTACTTAGAGGCTGTGCTAATTTGCAGTTCTGGTTTCCAAAACCAATTCATAACGATGTCTGAAAAACTGAAACATTGCTCACACCAAAACAACCCTTTTTAATGAACATTTTCAATAAAACTATTTCTATTGGAGAAAAATAATGTGGAATTGAATGATTTTGTTATAAATACAGTTTCTTTTTCTTATTTTCATTTAAATGAAAAGTATGTTTTTGGAAATGGCAGCTGGGTTTTTGGGGGTTTGTGCAGGGTGGGGTGTGATTTTATTTCTCAGCTTCAAGGACTTAATTTTTAAATATTTGTATGACACCAAAAACATCTGGGTTTTTTATCCTGGATAAAAAACCTGGATATCTCTCTGTCACTCAAATAAAGATATTAATATTGGCACAAGAGTATATGATGACTATTTAAATACTAGAATCATGTATATAGTAAGATTAAATAGAAATATTGTAAAAAATAACCCAGTCCATCAAAGAAAATTCTGCAACATCAGATTGACAGTTTACAAATATGTAAAAACTACTGAAAAAATTAATATTTTTAACTTTGAAACACCTTTTATTATATGTACTTTTGAACAATAAGGCAGTTACTAATATAAAACATGCTTTCAGAATTAGAGTTTGGAGAATAAGAAGTCCATTTCTTTGATTAAAATTAAAGTCTTTGAGGATCTCTGAGGTTCTGGCAAAATCTCAGCTTTCTCATCTATCTTTAAATCTTAGTCATATAACTGAATACTGATCACATTAGATGTCTTCTTTGGGGAAATTGTATGTAATCACATAAATAGGGACACCATTACTATGTAGACGCACAAAACAGGCAGAAAAATGGGGGAATTTTGAGTTTGCAGCTTTTTTTTTCCAAGTTGTGAAGTACTTGACTGCATGCTTCCAACAGTGCTTATACTAACTACATAGAGTAAAACGTTCTCATCCCTGAATCTTTCTCTTATATTACTTCTCTGTGCTGAGTAGCACAGATGGTACCTGATGCCTCATCCTCAATGCTTTTTGTTGTTGTTGTTTATGAAAGTGTTTAATAAACCTAAAATTCCTGGCTTGATTTAGTTTCCACTGAAGAAAATAGGAACAGTCATTTTGGCTTAAATTTTAGAAAAATCCGACCAAAAATTAGGAAACACATTTGTATGTTTCCTGAATATGATCCAGTAAATAATTACACTTTAATTGTTCTCTAGTACACCTTATTTTTTTCTTTTTCCTGCGCTGTTAGAGGAAAGGGAAAAAAAAATCCATCATAGGAAATTTAGAGAACTCCTCTCATCTGCATCCTGTAAAGTTACCTTTGTTTTCTTCTTTTTCTAAATTTGTTTAGTCCCTGTGTCTAATGTATGCTTCTAATTATTATAATCATGTAACTGTAATTCAAAAGATACAGAACTGCTATAGCCAACTGTCCAAAGGCAAAATACCAGTCTAGCCCAGTCTGAACTAGTAAACAAAATTAGTAAATAAAATAACAATTGGCCTGGTTAAACAACAACAACATCCTAATTTTATCTTTTCTCCGTTGTTTTTTTTTTCCTTAACGAATGTTTTGATATTCAAAATTTCCTACATATTTTCCTGGACTAAATCTGTATTAAAATAGTACAAGAAAAGTTATATTAACATATGAATAATACAATTATTTACACTCAAAAAAATTCAAATATGATTCACTATCTACAAGACCTGAAAATAGATCAATATCTATCATGGTAATAATAACTACAATTTCTATTTCAATATGTCACATTTTCCCCTGTCAGGCCCAGACCAAAGTCAATGCAAACCATTGCTGAGTCACCAGATAGTTAAATATAGTAAACATATTTCATTTGTTTTATATCCTGGAATTTGACTCTACCACCACATGGATTTTGCTTCTGCATAAATGGTAGATAAAAAAATGTGGACCTATCTTTATTTTATTGAAGAGAATTAGTTTGCCAAACTCTTTATACTCTTTATTACTAATTTTTAAGTATAGTTAACATGCAGTTAGTGCAGATTTGAGGAAAGAGATCAACTATTAGGGTTATAAGAAGGAATAGTCCATAAATAGGATTTATGTTTAATGCACAATTTTAAAAATTAATTCCTTGTCCAAAGCCCAAAATCACTATTATGTTAAATTCTTTTGATGTCTCAAAGAGAAAAGCAAAGTACAAGCATCCACCACACATGTTGGTGTCAAATCTGTAAATATTCTGAGACAATAGAAGTATAAAATTACCAATAACCCATAATTTAACAACCATAGCTGATGAAGAGTTAAACAGATTGATTATCCTAGGCAAGATCCATATCTATTTTTCGAACACTGCAACAAAGCATGTGCATGTGTGAAACTGATACGGTGCAGCACTTGCCAAAAATACTTCCCAGAACTCTGATTCTGTATTAAGGTTGCACGTCATACCTAAAATTAAAGTACATTTTGCCCACTAAAGGCTACATGGGAAGGAAGTGTGAGAAAGCTGTGTAGTCCCTTCCGCTTATTTTGAAGGAGTTGTTCCTTTATAACGTGCTTTAAACTGCAGCACTGACATTTTTACCTTTGAACTGGCCAGAAGCTGCAGGGATTGAGCCCAAATTTCTCCGCTGTGTCCATTTGGGATCAATGGGAAGAAGTCAGCTCTTCATCTTTCCTCCACAAGGAACCTTCACAGCAGCCCCAACCAGGACAGGTGTGGGAGAGGGAACATCTGACCGTGGGCCTCTCCTCACCTGCTCCAGAAGGACGGGAGGAGCGATTTGTGCTTCCCCAGAGACACCTGACAGTGCTGGAAGGCTCTGTAAGGCAGAGCTACACACAAAGTATTTCCACAAACAGACCAACCCCATTAAAGACCCCATTCAGCTACACAGTTCTTTTTCTCTCCTCCCCTGTAGGCCAAATCCTGGCCCTATTTATCATAGGTAAATATCCAATCTGCAAAATGTGAGTTGGCTAAAAATGTGTTTAAATGCTCTTTTATTCCTGAGGGAAAGAGCTCACTTAAGGATATTGCCAAGGAAACTGGAGCCATTTTCATGCAAAAGGCAGACTGCTTGGAAAGACAGAAACCAGCACAACATAAAAGCCCTTTGTGTTGTATTTCCTGCTCCTGTAGTAGCAACAGGCTAAGTACTTACAATATCCAAGTGTGGGAGAACAACACCTAAAATTGGTTCAATTTAAAACTAAGTGAAAAGTAATATTATTTTCAAAAATATATATATACTGTTTTATCTAGCAGAGAGACACCACTGTTGGACTGTTTGAAATAAGGAAAGGCTGACACTTTCAACACTAATATTCAATATAGGAAGGTTTAAAATTAGATCTTATTTAATATAAGCAAGGAAGATATTTCCAATGCAGTCTGCTATCAAAACTTGTCTGTCTGCAGCTCTTTAAGAGTGCAGATTATGGATTAGCTTCTCAATATTAGAATGTGAGTTAACCAAAACAGTGAGATGATCCTTCTGCCTTAACCCTGGGTTTGGAAAGGTTATAGACATATTCACTGTAGGTATAATATATTTCCTTGCTCTTCAGAACAATTCCTGGGAGCAACATTTTAGGTTATCAGTCTATTTGCATTGCTTATATGTTAGAAAAGTAATAGATTTGGTATCTATTTGTAACCTCACTGCTAGGGTTTTCTTTATCTAGTTCTGTTTGGTTGGTTGGTTTGGATTTTTTTGGTTTTTTGGGGTTTTTTTAAGCACCATTATTACATGCAAAAAATATTACTTTGATCCTGCAGTTTCATTTAATGACGCTGAAAAACGTGCCACAATTAAAGAACTCAGTGAAGAAAAACATGGATTGCCTCTACTATGTCTTACTCGGTCACTATCACAGGCGTTAATAAAAAATTAAATGGAAAAAAGAATGCAGCACAAAGAAATAATTTCTCCTGGTTTTCCACACTCATCATTAATACTGAAGAGACTGACCCATATTAAAGGAACTCCAGAAACATTTCTGAGGCTCTTTAGGTATATAAATGTTTCATTGTGCTGTTTTGCAAGATTCAAAGATGCTCTCAGGGCTTTATCTGGGTCCAGTTGAGCTGATGTAATGATTCCCATTGGCAAGTCATGATACCAGGCTTAATATCAGTAGAATTCATACAATATCACAGAGCAATAGTTTGTACTGGTTATCATTTCGAAAATGGTAAAGAATCTCTGTTCCACTGGTTTTACTGGCAAAAATACAAGACTGCTTTGCCTTGGAGAGAGAACAAAAAAGAGGAATTTAATGTGGCTTCAAACTATGATAGGAGCTCTTGAGTTGCAATTTTCTTCATTATTGGACAGTGAATATACTTTCCAATTAATTCCTAAAGAACACATTTGAAACAGGAACAGACTGTGTAGTCAGTGCTTTACTCTCTGCAAGCCTGGAACTCTAAGGTAGGCTGTTACTGTTTCCTGCTGAGTTGTTGCAGAAACATTTCCTTTAAATTCAAGCTCTATGTTAATTTGTGATGGAAAATAACAGGATTATTAGGGGCTATTAACAGATTATTTTGACTTTTAACTATGATAAATCTCATAATGATGTGAAGCAAAATCAACATTTCCTGAAATGCTGTCTTTTACCCTAACAAGTCCAATCTTGCACTGGAACCGAGGAAGAAATTTTTTTATATGTTTGTTTAGGTTTTTGCTTTTTTTCTTTTTTTACTTTTCTTTTATTGTTATGAAGCAGTAGCTATCTGATCAAAAAGACAAAATGTTAGCAAAATTTGGTGCCCTGTGTATTCTTTGAAAACAGAGAACCATGAGAGTGAAGTTTGTAGAGGTTGGTACTTCTCAGTAGCCACATTGGTCCTGTTTCCCTAGAGTTACTTTTGTAATGGACTTCTTATTGTCTGCAAATTATTTATTTTCCTTTCTTTTCATAAAAATATCAGTATTCATAGACATTCAGTCACCTGCACCCAGGCAAGTACATGGCCCTCAGTGTTCATGTGGCCACTCCAGCCACAAGGCCAAAAGTAAATGCTAATACTTCGGGAATTTTTAGGTGGTTCTTTTTTTTATCCTTTTCACGCTAAATGATGGTCACCTGCAAATGGACATGCCCGNCGGGAATTTTTAGGTGGTTCTTTTATTTATTCTTTTCATGCTACATCTTTGGAAAAAATAAATGATGGTCACCTGAAAATGGACATGCCCATTCTGTGTGGGCACTACACTCAGGAGATTTGCCCCTTGGTAACTGATTCTTGTTTGCATTTTAAATCAGACATTGCAGACTACAAAGAATAGACACTTTAAAGAAAAACTAAGACAGGACACATTACAAATTCTGTCTCCAGACTTGATTTGAATCAATGCTCTAACCTTTTTAATAACCTTCTAACTCATCAATATTGCCCAATGGGGCAAATTGTTTTCTCATCTCTGATTTTCCATTGAACATAAAAAACATATTTTAACTTATTTGAGGTTCTTACTTGCAAATAACATATCACTATTCCACCTGCAACACCTTTCTTCTGGAATCCTTTTGTTGGATTTTTCTTTTTGTGCTCCTTTAATCAAAGTACATCAACATTGATGTTTCAGGTCCGACCAATGCTGTGTTTCTGAGGTGATTTTTTTTTCTTTCCCTCTTTTTTTTGTTTGTTTTTGGTTTTTGTTGTTGTTTTTTGGGGTTTTCTTGGTTTAATATGTCAACTGTTTAAAATACTTGGCTTTAGCTTCACAGCTTTCCCAGCTGGATTAAGGTTAGAATGGACTTCATGGATTTTTAGGTGTTACAAGGTATGGAAGTGAGATTTTGGATAAGGTCCAATAAGCAAATCAAGGTAAACAATTCATCTAAGCAAATATCTCCGTTCTAGAATGCTTTCCTTGAAAAACTCTTTAACCTCAATCTACATTTTTAGCTTGCTCTGTTGGACAGTTGCTCCAAAGACAGAGCCTTGTTTTATCAGCCCTGAGCTGGCAGATGGCAGATAGCAGCGCCACGGAGACTGAGGCAGCAGCAGGCTGTAGAACCCTCCAGCAGCACGGAGCTTGTGTCCTGACGGGCTCTCTGCACAGGGCTCCCCGCACTGTGCGCTGCTCTGTGGCCAACCCAAGCGCAGAGGCCCATGGCAGAGATGAACAACCTTGGATTACGCCCTCTCCAATGCCAGCCTGATTTTTCATTCCAGCTGTAATTCGCGCTGATGACTCCCACGTTGCTGCTGGGTTTTCCTGCATCCTAATCAGGTCAAACCCTTATCAAGCAAAATCTCCTGCATTTGCATATGATAGAGCCGTGCTGCTGCTGGTAATCAGCAAACTGCATGTGCAGATTCTTAATACAGATTCAAGCTTATGCCATCATTCCTTCAAGGTGAAAAACCTACTTGTGATTCTGCTCCCTATTCATTGCTCCTTAGGTCTCATTTTGATGAAGATCAAAATTTCATGATCTTTTTGAGGCAGAGACTTAAGATATTTACCAATTCATGACTATTAGAAGAATTTATATGAAAATATGCTGACACATAAATGAGTTTCACCTACAATTATTTCTGAAAATGTATCCTCTGACAAATGGTTCCTAATCATATGACTCCCTTTAAATTATATCTCTGTATACATTTACAGCTGTAGCTAGGCCTGATACTGGTCCACACATATGCAGATATCAATGACAATTAAGAGAAAATAAAATCCTCTGAGTTACATTTTGAAGCCTACTAATAATTCTTAAAAACATTTTCATAAGCTTACATCAGAAAACAATTGTTAGTTGTGTAGATTAATATTCTAGGATAAAGAAGATAAGATAAATAATGTGGAGTAATGGGGGCACTGTAGGAAGAGGTAGAGAATCCTCATTACTCGTTGAGAATCCTTTACTTTTCAATCTCAACTTTGAAGACACTGACTTTCAACAAAGGGACAGAAATTAGCATATAATCAGTGGTTTTGTAAGTAAACCCACAATCATTTAACCTGCTTAGTATTCTTGTCAAGGGAGAGTGATGTTCAAAGGAAATGTAAACAAATGACTCTTACTTGGGTAGTACTTGAAGACCCAGAGCCTTTGTCACAGAGGTATGGATCTCATCAACCGAGCTCCAAGCAGAGTTCTGAGACAGGAGATGTTAGAAGAGAGTTGAGAAAACAGGAAGGAATGTTTGGCACTCTGCTGTATTAAACCAGAGACTATGAAGTTTAAATAGATTTTGTCCCAGGGTACACTCGGAGGGCCTGGGACAGGCTTTGACAGCAGAAGAGAAAATCCATCAGTTTGCCATACAGGAATAATACACTGCCCTTTTTTCTTTCTAAGGAAAAAAAGAGCTAGATACCTTACTATAATGAGAGGACAGAGATGCTGGTGAAATAGATCTTTATGGTGTGATTTTTACCTTCGGAGTTTAAATGGAATGTAGGGCAAGAAAGAATAATGTTTCAGGGTCTTAATGCAGGAAGTGAAGAGCAGAAATACTTGTGAACACCTTCTCCTCTTCAGAGCAACTGCTTTTTTTTCAGCCATAATAGCATAGAAATTTTGCTTTTGTTTTTGCTCCAGTCTTCACTTTCTATGTTAAAATGCATATTTATCAAGTTAATGTCATTACATTCATGTATCTAAAAATAACTGCAGGATCTACCTGTAATTTAGCATCTTTAAGAGTAGCAGTAGCTGGAAGACTTTTACTGCTGTCAAATCTCTGATTGAGGCTACAAGATTAGAAAATCCCATTTAAAAGATTTTTCGCTCAAATGTATAGTATTTTTAGAGACATGCTCATTTTTAGAGATATGCTCATTTCCAACATTGCACTGTCTTGAATTAGTTTGAGCTACAGGGGAAATAAAATGTTCTTTGGTCAGATTGTGGGCTTAGCAGAAAGTGCTGAGTCTGCTTTCGCCAAGAAATTCTATTCATAAATAACATTATTTTTCATAGATAACAGCAAACGAAATGTAGTGCCAATAGAGGAAGCCTGAATCTGACTTACTGAAGCATTCAAGCAGTGTGAAGGAGTGATATAATAATTTCAAAAAGCTTTCTGCTCTCTGCCTAAAATGTTCACAGTTTGGACAAAATAAGCATATTCTGAAACTGGATTGTGTAATAAAGGCATTCTAGGAACAAAACAGAAGGATCTTAAGTTCAGCAATACCACTGTAGTTACAATGGCTAATGACCATGCAATCAGTGATAACCAGCTACAAGCTATGAAGAATTATCAATACAGTTTATCCATTTTGAATCCAGAGAAGAGAAGCCAAAGAAACCACATATTTTTTCTCTAATGGAAGCAAGGAGCCATGAAAAAGCAATTCAGTGCTAAATGTCTTAGTTAATCGCTTATTATGTGGTTCCTTTCACAGAAACACTGGAGTAAAACTAATTATAGCGAAATTTAAACCATTAAATTTTAGTAAATGTTTTTCAAAGATTATTGAAACTATAATTATTTGTTGGTATCAGAATAGCCTTTACAAACTCCCAAGTTCCATTAAACCAAGCAAATTCATAGAGCAGATTCCCACTGCACAGAAACTTGTAACCTAGAAAATAGAACAAAACAGAAGAGACAGAATAATTGTGGTTTGGTTACACGGAAATGGGTACAGAAGGAGGGAAACTGGGAGGTGGGAAATTACCTGCTCATGGTTAGAGGAGGACTCAATAGCAAATCCAGCAAGTTCTTCATTGCCATTACTGAAGACCCTTCCTTTCTGCTCAAATCTCTTGCCATCTACATTTCTGTAAATAAGTTTGATGGAAAAAGGAATTGTCAACTATCACAGCAGGTTTTCCTTTTCCTTTGCTATTTCTACACTTTGTTATTACTGTCTAACAATAAATCTGGTTTATTGCAAATTCTTAATTTGAAAGATTTTCCACATATATTTATTTTTTGATAAAGCAAGCTGAATAAAAACATCAAAACTATGGGTAAATCACTAACATCTTTACAAAACCTTTTTTTCTATCTCTTTTTCCTCAAAATTTTCTCTTGAGATCATAACCTACGCTGCTATAAATCTTTGCAAGTGAAATAATGAAAGACTGGAAACTTTTTTCCAGAGTTTCTTGTTTTGTTTGTTTGTTTGTTTGTTTTTTTTTTTTTTCTTTTTTTCCCCCTCCCAAAACTGAATGACATCTTTGCTCAAATTCTAAAGTAATATCATGTTTTAGAAAGTCAAGTCATCAGTAGGTCTCTGCACAGGTATTTCATCCTTTTTCCTAGAAGTGGAACATTGCCTTCAAAGATGTTTCCATCATCCTGTTTGGGAGCTTTTAGTGTAAATCCTTTCGATGATTTTTATAGAGCATAATGTCAGATCTTTTACATTTTAAATCAATATTTGTTAAATCTGAATAAAGTTAATTCTACTCACAGCAATATCTTCCTGCTTATTTGTTCCAAAGGTAAAATCCAACAGATCAAAACCAGTTTTTAAATATGACTGAGAAAACATCTCCCGTTTTATTGCTTATTCAATCATCTGTGAAACCATCAGCTGAATTAGAGCATATTCTTAGACAAGCTTTCATGTTTACCTAGGTATATAAACACAACTAATTTTTACAACATGAATAAAACCAGGAAGGGATTGCATTTCTGCACTTCCTTTTTAGTGAACTATTCTAGTAATACAAACTGAATTTTTTTACAATCTTAAATACAAATAAACAAACAAATAAAAATCAAACCTCTGCCCCTTGCCTGAGCCTAGAGACATCTTTTTCCACCTTTAATACTCAGTTTCTCACTGCTGGTTCTCACAGCATCTGAGAATGAGCTGCTGCCCCCAGCTCATTCTCTTCTGGAAGAAGAAAAATGACTTAAAGTGTACAAGAGTCAATCATTTTTCTATAAACAGTACTCTAAGCTGCTTAAAGGACTGCTGCTTAAAGGACTGCTCTTAAAGGACTCAAGAAAATGACACCATAGTATCAAACATCCTGTACCACTATCCTTTAAAATTCAACCACAGGGCCTCACCAACCCCCTACAAAATGTGTGTGAAAAGTCTTTGAAAAACCTCCACTGATCGTCAGGGTTCTTTATTTGTATAAAACAGCCAAAACACCTTTAGCAGTTATCCAACAATTAAGTACATAGACCTTCAATTCTTTCTCCCTGAAGAATAGGTAAAACCATAAAAGTGATGGCAAACTTTGTGCTTTCTGGATTACAGGAATAACAAGTAAAGACGGAAAGCAGATCAGATAGTGCAACTAGAAAGCAGAGGGAAGCAACTCTGTCTTGTCAAAAGCACATCTTTGTATGCCTAAAAATATGCAATACAACAACCAAACCAATCCTGAACCACGTGCCCTCATTCAGTCCACCCCGTATACCCTAGCACGGAGACATCTGACCTAGCTTGAATATGGGAAATAGTAAGCTCTAGATACATAAAATTAACCTGTTTAATTTTTCATTTCAACAAGCTGTTTTATTTCCAACTGTCAGTTTTGTGAGCTGTAAAGTATAGGATCTCCAAGAGTACTGTAAAACCTGAATACATCAACATTCATTTTCTGAATTACGGCATTCTAGGCCAGAGAGAATAGGAGAAAGGACAAGAGGGACACTTCCCAAGTTACTCAGAAGAGAAGGCTGATCACTCTTGCCCAAATGCTTAACCACCATTAAAGCTTTTGTTACAACAGATATCAAAATGCCCACACAATCCCTGCTACACAGCGCAATGCCAAGGCTCTTTGCACCTTACAGTTACCAGGGAAGACAGTGATTCTTCTAGAAAATTCTTCACTTATTCCAGAAACAAAACCTCAAAGAGATGGCAAATAGCTGGCTCAACATATTAAAAATGCATTAAAAAATCTAGACTAAGAGTAAAAAAAACCCCAACATAATTTTAGAGTGCACTCACTCCAGCAATTTAATCTGAATTCCATTGCATGTCCTTAGTATCAAGAAAGCAGAATTTTATCAGTCATGCTGCCATCAGATTAACTTGGCCAATGTTGCTAAATTTACAGGAATATGAGAAAATGACTAAGATGAGGAAGGTAGCATTCCTACCTTCAGTGTACTTAGCAGGTAGTAAAGAGATGTCAGTAGCATCATAGATGCAGGCAAATTAATATTTGAATATTGATGTAGCCTTAGCTCTGTGTTTTATAAAGTATTTAGCTCACTATAGGATGATTTAATACCATGAGCTATTCCATATATCAAACACAGAACATATGGTCACTGAACATATTCACCAATGAAAAATTAATTTTACTATCTGGTCAATAACATATTAGGCAATTAAGCAATGAAATAATTACAGTATACTCAAACACTGTGCTGAAATATGCTTATGAAAGATTGAAGAAATTAATAACTGAAATTTCCAGTAGCACACGTATGCAGAATTCTGCATATTTAACTAGCATTCCTTTATTTCAGAAGTGCCAATAAATTAGAGGAAATTTTGTTTCACATTAATTTCTATGATGAAGCAGTACATACAAAGCCCATCAATTACAGTGATAGAAGTAATTAGGCTTTCAGTTCCCATGACTTAACAGTGCCTCATGTTCTCAGGGATAAGTGGCATGCATAGTTATCTCTGACTGTATCTATCCACTCAATTTTTAATGAATGTCATGGGATGTATGCAGATTTTAATTGACAATAAAAACAGGTAGATTTATTAGTTGTTTTCAACTTTATTAGTTAAACTCGTGCTATGTTAATGATCCTTGTGCTCAGTAATGGAGATTTCTCAATGTATTATTGAATGCTCTCAGTGTTACATATTTGTACAGGGTGAGAGCTGTGACAGTTACTAAAGAGTTAAACTGCTAAATATGGAACAAACCAGCTGCTTTGTGACTGCATTCCACTAAATGAGAATCTATAAGAAAGTCATAAAATGTCCTGTTGTGGACCGTGCAAGTGCTAATAGACTCCCAGGAAAGCTGCAGTAGGTGTTCACCAGTAGCTAAATGGCTCCTTCTCCTTTTTTTTTTTTCCCACATAATGCAAATACATGATTTGTTATACTTTTATAAAAGCTTTTTGCCTTGAGTATTATGGAGTATCTGAATGTAAGACGTGGAGAGCTTATAAAACCTAATATATGTTGTACTTCTTATACATTAAATATTGCATTTAGCTAAAAATTTATTCTTTTTTTCCCCACAGTTATGAGGCTGAGTAAAAAAAGATAAGATTGGGTCCATTTTGTCCCAGTGGACAGACTACTCCACTAAATTTTTTTCTCAGATCTAAACAATCTTATTTTACAGATTCATAAGCCAAGGAAGACATATTTTAGCAGAGAGAGATCAAACAATTTAAAATACCAACATTAATGTTGACCTTGATTGATATACATGAAAACTCTGTAACACATTTCATTATATATTTATTTGTATTCATTTATATAGTAGAAAAATGTCACACAAAGTATTAGTTTCCAAAATACTTGTTTCCTTCTTTTTTTTTTTTTAACTAAACAAAGAGTGTTCACCCTCCACACAAGCACAGACATACTGTTATAACCTAGAAATTGCTGTAAAATCATTTAAGCAATATGGTGAATCAGTGCAGCCCCTTTTCACAAGAGCTGGTGAATGAATGAGAACTGTGGTCTCATTGAAAATGTACCAACAATTCAGCTGTGATTGCTATTGGAGAAATGCATTAGAGTAATAACATCAGTCATAACATATGTTTAGGGCTTTTTTATTTATTCAAACACATTTAATTAAAGGATATTCAAGAAAGGACAGACGAGTAAGGGTCTGCTTCCAGGGAAAATAATGAGGAAGGTATTAACATAATTTTGTTTTTATTTCTGTACTTGTATACATCAACTGACGTTCCTTTAATAGTTTCATGCTCTCTTTCATGTTTGCTTTGCCGTCTTTCATTTGCAAGCCTTTTGGCACCTAAAACACCCTGGGCAATAAACAACTTTCTAACATTTGTCANGCCCCTGCTAGGCAAAGGCTCCCCTGAGTGCTCATGCACCCCTTCAGGGAAGAGCTCTTGGACTCCTTTGCTATGTCATTCTGCAAATTGATGTTAGAATCAACTCATTCTTTAAAAATTCATGAATTTAATTAATGCCACATCCTGTTCCCTGTTTCACTGGACTTAGAGCATTCACTTAGTGTTACTGGCCATAGCTTTTTCCCACTGATAGCAGCAATCAAAAACAAACTGTGGGGGGTTTTTTGTTATTTTATTTTTTTCTCTTATTTCACATCAAAGAAATAAGCAAAAAAAATTTCAAATTTAACATGCTGCCAGATGCGTATTTTAGAATTGTTTGTAACTGAATATGGTCTTTCGAAAGAAGTAGCTATTGGTTGTCTTAAGGTATAACGCAGCACTCATCACTAAGTATTTTCCACAAAAATTTGATCAACTTCAAGAGCAATGGAATTTCACAAAATTCTTTTTCTTTTTTTCACTGATTACCCAAATATCTTTCTGAGACATAACGGATCAGGAAATTTAAAAAATCATCTTATTTTCTCCTCTTCTCTTTGATTCCCCTTTTTTCTCATCTTATGCTCGTGGCGTTTTTTACCTTTATTTTAGAAGGTGTGGCTGCCTACCAACCTCTGCACACAGCTGAGCAAGGAGCAAGATGTTATTGGGTGATCCAGAAGTGGAGAGACTGCAGAGCAGTTCTCTTGTCTGGAAACACTTCCACAGTTGCACACCCAAAGGTTACGTGCAGCTCACCAGCAGGGCAGCTCAGCCCCTCCGGTGCTGACGGGCACGGTGCTGCTGAGCTCCTGCTTCCAGCCTGCGGGGATACAGGAAGGTCACTGGGATTCAGTGGCACAGCATTCACAATTGCTTCACCATAAAGTAAAACATTTCAAAAGTCAAATTTTAAAGCAGTCTATGCTGGTGAAAGTAGCGTCAATGTTATCAAAATAAGTTTTCACTCCAGAGTGACAACTCAACCGAAATATTTCAGGTTAAAGAAAAATGGAAATACAGTCCTTACATAAAACACATGTTATTTAAGTAAACAGAAAATACGAGGCAGGAACCCAGTGGGAGATATATTGGAATTTAATCACAGATTTAAAAAAAACCTTTAGAATTTCCCAGAAAGGGTTTTAGAGAGAAGATATACACAAACCTCATCAAATTAATCTCTTCATTGTTCCTAATCTCATGTACTGCCATAAGATTACCAGTGCTTGTTCTCATATCAGATATTAGATTTTACCCCTACACAATGGCTTGTTGGAGAAAGGAGTGGTTTAGTGGAAGGCTAAACTAAAATAGAACAAATTAAATGAAATTTTTTGGTGCTCTCTAGTTGAGATTTTCTCTCCTAGCCCATTATTAAGTAGCCACAGGAGCATCTCTGAAGAAGGAATTGATGCACAGAATATCACAGCCGGAAGACATAACTGACACTAAATAATAATTTACCTTAGGAACACAAAGGGAAGTGCTACATTTAATGTGGAACATGTCCAGGAAACAGGTGATAGTTTCATACATTCACTGTGAAGATTTTTGATTACAAACATGATGAAAGATGGGCAGCAGCAGCATCTTCATGGTCTGTGTTGTTCACCCTTCCATTTGCTTTAACAATTGGGGATAGGGAAGACCAGATCCGAAGTCCTGTGATGGTCTGGGAGATTTTATGAATAGAACAAAATGATAAGAGATACACACTGGCATGCAAATCAATATTCTCACAGTCCCTGGAAAAGCCTGCTTTAAATGAGGTTGTTAGTTCTCAGTTTCTGGAAACTTAATGGTCGTATCACTCTCTCTACTGTAATTCCTTTATATCTTCTTTTGGTTTAATTCTACACATTCTTTTGTGGTTTGAAGGAGCACAGTATTTCACTCTGCATTTTTGCAGAGCTGCAAAGTGCCTGTCTTTGTGCCTGCTGGGTTCCGGGAGGATGAATCCCACCGCTCGGCAGCAGAGAGAGGTGCAAACCGTGTGTGGAAGAATGATGACCAGAAACCAAAGGAAAATGTAAAGAACAAAACCAGGTAAAGATAAGGACTGTAGAGTTATAATTTTAAAATCCATTCAACCATCTGGTTTGGATTAAGCATAAGTCTTCAGCCTAATCGGATAGGCTGAAGGCAGCACATTAAATATCTCTGCCATGTGACTGGGCTATTCAGCAGGTCAGAAGAGAAATTCAGTGCAACTAAACAGGCAGGTTTTACATGAAGTCTTGCTCTGTCAGCCAGGAGTCAACAACAGACCCAGTGCTAACAGAAAAGCAGGACTGTCTACAACAAAACCCAAGTCTAATACATGTACCATTTGTGTTTGCATTCTGTACTTTGCAGCATTTGTTTCATTGTAACAATTGTTGTTAAATAATATGAAACACCCCATTATACTTTTACAAAAGTACTTCGTGGTTTTCAGAGTCACTTAAATACCTTAAATAGGTACTTCTAGAAAGTCTCACTTTTCAAAGAGTCTCATATTAATCATAAAAAATCTCAGGTGGTCATTTGAAAATAGATCAGTCTGCTCACTTTAGCTCCTTGATTCTTAAATGAATTTCAATTCAAGGATATTTAATGTATCATTAACTCAGACTCTCGTTTACCAACACATCATATTTTTTACAGATTCCAGGACACGTTGTTTGTTCAATCACCAGCTTTTTATTCTGCTAAAGATTGTTGAGTTCTACTTTACACTTTTTAAACAGGAGCTTCAAGTCTGTAATTTGCAGAGCTTCAGTTTCAAAGACCATCAATTAACCACAAATCTCTAGAAAGTAAAGACTTGAGAAATCTCCTAGCAGGACCAAAGGGTCCTCAACTTTCTTCCAATGTTATGGCCTGACATTTACCAAAACCAGGAAGCAGAGTATGATTCTCATACACAATAATGTCCAAAAATTAGAAGATGAAAGTGCATTCAACAATGAACCATTATGATTGTTTGATCATAAACCAAACAGTGGGATATCAGCACTGTGAATGTTTTTTCCCAGTTACAGGCACAAACAATCTGACCCTATATGCCTTATTTCCTTACACCATTTGATTGCAAACATATAACTTCATAAAACAACCTTTTGCAGTATCACAGTATTTGATAAAGGAACTGGATCAGAAATAGAGGAAATTTAGAATTCTCATCATAGGCACTATTAAAGATTTTCTGTAATGAAACCCCTTAGGTAAAATGAAAAGCATTAACAACTGCAAAATACTGGGGTACAGACAAACAGAAGAGAAAGCTAGTGAGACAATTTGAAAATTCCTCTTCTGTCTGCCTGGCCTCAGGGCTATTGCAACCATATGATTGTGGCCACCAACCCTACTGTGCCTCTGTTTCAAACCTGAGCCTGAAAGTCCTGGGCAAAGGAAATACTCCTCTGGAGTAATAAATAGTACATTTATTGTAAGGGGAATTTTTAACTGTCAATGTGAAAATTACTGAGAAGTAGAGGAAATTAAAAATCACTATATTTAGACATTGAATGGGAGATTTTTAAAAATAACTGCCTAAGCAGTGTGAAATACCCAGATACACGTTTCAAGTACATCAAGTACAAGAAAGCATCAGAGAATGAGGGAGAAGGAGGGAAGAAAGGATACTTGAAAGCATCTTGCTACAGATCCTGAAATCAACCTGACTTTAAGTTTGTGCCCGAAACCTATCAACCTAAGAGCAAACAGCAGTTCAGCCAGCTGGAGTGAAGGGGTTTACTGATTGCACCTCTCTCCACATTTGTTGCAGAAAACGGTGGGGTTTAATCCCAGGAGTACAAGAGACAGCTAGATTCAGGCAGATATCTGAGCTAACAGTGATTAGATGCCTGCAGAAAACCACAGAGACAAGATTAGAGCAGAGACCCTCCTCAGAGACATTTTCAGTCCACTGACCAGAACAGACATTCACAGACTCCATCACCTACTCTGAAGAGATGGTTGACTATTCTCATTGCTGCATTGCTTTTTTTTTTGTGCAAAAGAGTGGACTGGCACAGACTATGGCTCAGCAAAAGCAGTTGGACTTTTGCCCTGTGGTATGGGATTCCTCTCCTCTTTATAACCAACAGGGTGTGATTGCAGCCTTTCCTTAAGCATAACTTTATTAAAATTAATACAGTGGAAAAGAGCATTTCCGAGAAATCAGAAACTGGCCAATACCATGAGAAGGAAATTAGACAAAACTAAAGATCTGCATGACAAAATAGAGTAATCCTGCTCAAAAGGAAAGAGCAACAACAAATAGTATTGGTTGAGGGTCTAGCTCTAGTTGCGGAGTTGGTTTTTTTCCTTCTTTCTTGCAAGAAGCTATTAAGAAACAAAATTACTGGGAATATAGTCCAAGGAAAAATGGTATAAGTGCTGTTTCCCTCTTTCCTCAACTCCACACTGCTATAGTTTCCAGAGCTGAAAGTGTACTAGCAGCAAAATGATTCTTTTGTGATTTAACTTCAGATAAAAGCTAATATTTTGTCATGAACTAAATGCTGCCTAGGAGTCAAAAAGCTGTAGAATTGGTTGGGTTGAAGTTTGCAGATGCCAGAAAATCCATCTGCAAAGCAATAATTTCATCTGGGGAGCAATAATGTAATTTACTTTTACACCTTGCTATATCCCAAACAAAGTGTGCTGTAACCACTCAGACAGGAAAGCTGAATGTTGTTATGGACAACTTATTGAAAAGTTCTACTCAGTGTGCAAGCAAAAGTCAAAAAGTAGGGTACCAGGCAAAAAAATGAGCATATTTTTCTAGGTTGCAACTAGGTAGGTAAGAACAGCAAGAGCCAATGAAGTAGAAAGATATCAACAGTGGAAACAAAGACAGGGGATTCCTTCTAGCTGATGACATTTAGTCAATCAAATCCACATCTTCAAGGTTTCTTTAGAAGGGCAAGTGGTGTATACTTTCCTTTACTCCCGGGCTCTTATTTATTTTTGTCAGTCATCAATATCTCAGGTAAGATTTTGATACACCACGAAGCACCACCAGTGAGTCAGTGGCGTTTTTCTTACTGAAGTTTAGACGGTAGGCAAATACGTAAGCAGAAATAATTTCATTTGGACTGTGCACCTCAAAGAAGGGACACTACTTGACCAATGATTTAAGAATTTACAACATAAATAACTCTCAAGCAACTCTTAAGACATCAGTAAAATAGAATGAGCCTCCAAAAGTAAAAAAGAACAAACCCCAAAGAACTTCTACAGCACTTGATTCTCTGTAGAGTAAATCCCTGTGTCACCCATGCCAACAACCGTTTCAGTGTCTTAAAATACTGCACTTTGCTGTTGCTACTGAAAACCAAGATATCACTGACATGAATGGATAATGGAGATAAACCATGCAGCCTGAGAAGGTTTAAATTTTCCTAAACAGAGATGTTATAATCTGAAAGAGATACAATAGTTTTACTGTTAGCTCTTGGTTACCTGTGGACTTTTTGTCTTAGTCTTCATCCTTTTTTCAGAATTTTTTCTCCACTATCTTGGTACATGATTAGACCCAGACTTGCTAACACGGATTCTTCAGCCTCATCATTGGTACTTCAAAATAATAAATAATGTAAACCCAATTATATTTTATTTCATATTCAGGGTTATTTTAATTTTATGCATATTTACCATATCCAAATGCACATCTCAGTAGTTAGTATCTGAATTCTTATAATTTAGTCTTATGCATTAGACCAAACTTTGTTCTGCTAAAGTCACATACAAACATACCAGCTAAAAATGATATCAAAAGTAAAATTTCTTCTTTTTTGAATCACTGGGCTAAAATTCTAATTCTCCTACTTGGATTAGAATGGAATTCCTGGGTATGCTACAAGCTTTCTTCACTAGCAAATTAACTGGGCAATGATCCCTGACATCAGAAAACCCTTCAAATAGGATTTTTCCCCTGAAATAATCCCTCCAAATACAAGGCACTGGAGCCATTGAAACACAACAAATATGCTCTAGAGAGGTTTATATGTACTAACAGAGGACTAAAAGCCCTTCTTTCTGTGACAGTTGTACGATCATTCATTTCACTTGCTTTTATACAAAATTTGCCTAGGAATATCAAATTTATTTAGCCTTAAAGCAAAAATATTCTGAGGTTTCATTCTGTTCTGCTCAGTTGCAGTAAGAATTTACATAAAGCAAACAATTTTTTAAAAAATCAAAGAAAACTTTTCTAGATTAAAAAAAGTGTATTTTTTATATGTTCCAGTGAAACATTTCTTTGCAAATACATATTTTGGAAAAAGAGTAAGTAGGAATGAATTTAAAGTAAGGTCTGTAGCACAGTGCTGGACCTGGGCTCCTTTAAGCTGAAGCTGTCCTATAAACACAGTATTCACTGACTACACTTTCCTTTGTGCACATGAAATATCACGAGGGGAGAGCTCAAAGTCCCTTCCTAAAACTGACTGAAAGGGCACATCACACCTCACTTTTAGTCCAGGGAATCAAAATAATTCTTATACCATAGTTTTGAAGTCATAGCTATGATTTCACAGTATTTCTCAAGTGAAAAGCACCAACAATGAAGCAGCTTCTAATTTATTTCTGACAATTAAAATCTAACAAATATAATTGGTTTAAATTACAGAATTTACCCGAGGAATCAACACCAATTTAACAATTTATGGATCAAGTTTATGATATGGGGCTTTTTCTTCTTAAGAAACTTTCAATTTAAACAAATAGGAGTTTAGAAAGTCACTTTAACAGTAAGAAGGAACACGGAGACTTTCATACTTAATTTCTGAGGTTCAGAGGTCTCTAAAAACGTCAGAACTCTAAAATCCTTTACAAGTAGTGGTATTTCAGAAGTCCAGATACAGTGAACTGTCTAAAGTTCATGGCATGTTGAAAAGTCTTCTACCTTGACATAAGTATGGTAAGGGCAAAACTTAGATTCCTTTTAAGTCTTTTGCCTCTTTACATCTGTAACCTAGAAATGAGGGTAAGCTAATCTTTCCCTGCTTATGACTCTGTTAATTGAATTCACACACTAAACTCATACATTAAGTTAACAAAGCCATCTTGGTGTTTGTTTTCATGTCCAGATCAATACAGGGAATCTTATTTAACTATAACTGAAGTAGTATCCTGAAAAATAATAACACATTTTCCTCTTTCAATCTGTCAGTCTTGCGCTCTTCAAAGATAGACACCGGGGTATTTAGAGGTCAGGATATTATTGTTTATTTGTTAAGGAAAAATTCTAGGTTTATTACAGAAAACATAGATGGTACTCACTGGATATCTACAAGATATTACAGTTTTGAACAACTTCCGCCCGTATCTCTTAGAAATACACACAAAATTCTTGGGTTTGACCTTTAAGAAAATGTGGATCACGAGTAAAGTCTGAAAATGAAATCACAAGTCTGGCACCTGATTTTCAGTTTTTCAGTTGTTCTTGATTCTAAACAATTATGAGTTTTATATTGCTGCAATTGTTCAATCTAATTTTGCCTTGGTGTTGTTATGAGGAAATGTAGGAAAAAAACCCATAGAGCTCCTGCCCCTGAGACCAAAAAATTCCATTCTGACTCAGATCAAGTAAATCACCCTAGGTGAAAACAAATTATAACAAAGTGCAACTGTAGAACAAGAGGAGGGCTGGCAGCTCACTTATTCCTGTGAACATTTCTGAAGCAAACCAGAAATTCATGTGGCACTGCCATATGTCAAGGAGGCAAAGAGCAGAGGACAGACTCCTTTTTCTCTTTGTTTTTCCTCTGCAGGCCAGCTCATCTCACAAGATTTGTGAAGAAAAGGGGTCCACAGTCCTGAAAAACAACGTTTCTTTTTTTTGGTGAAAAATTGGACAAAGAAATCCCAAAAACCTGCTACAACTGAGAAACTCAGGTCACAGAAGCAAAACTAAGAGATGTTAAATTACTAAGTAAGAAGCAATGATGAGATCACCCACAAATGGTATTAAATTTAGAATACCAGTGAGCCATCATGTAAGAATAGCTTTTGATAACTAATAACCCCTATATGAAAGGCTCCTTATCCAATTTCAATTCTGTTTTGCCTTCTCTCCTTTCATACATCCTTTCCTAGTTTAGAAAGCAACTTTCATAGGCAACAGGAAATATTCCACTGAGTTTCATGTATCTAATGAATGCTGATAAGTTATTTTTCTGCCCTACTGGATACTGGAACTAAGCATCAATCTGAGAGCAAAATAACAGACAGAAGTTCATTATATTCAGAGATTAGCATCGAAATTCATGTCTGCAGTCACAGAGAATTGTGTTGTAATAGTTATTTAAAATTTATATTATATCTGCTGCAGATATAGACTTTTCCTTTGAGAATTTCTAAAAAGCCAGAAAAGGCAGAAAAAGTTTCCAAAGCCATAGGTCAATAAACCAAACTCTACAGAAGTTAATTCAAAAAATTCACATTGTTTTACTTGAGCAAGGGAATTTTTTCAAGCAATCAGCACAATAATACGTTCAGTACTCGTGGTGAGGAACAGGCAGCCATTAGCCTTCTGCCTTGCACTACCTTTGGCTAAAATCATTTCTTTCTCCCTGCTAGCTGCAAACAGCTCTGGAAGTGAATTCTGCTGCCTCTAACTGAGCAATCCACTGCTCTGACAGCCGACCTCCTGCAGGCTGTTAGCATCACCAGAAGGGTAATCAAAATCCACCTGTTTAAGAGATCTCTGTGATGTTTTTATTCAGGTTAAAAATACCAAAATAAATCCCAGACCATCCAGGTCAAAGCAGCACAGTTACAATCAGTAGAGTTATAATGGTCAGAACAAGATGATCTAGTTCAAAACCCTTACAAGAACTGCTGACAAAAGTCTAGTAAAGCCTATATTCTTTTACTCTCAGGAATTCACAGGTCAATGGTTACTACCATGCAGTGGAAAGGCTCCATTGACAAAATACTAGATATCAAGAAGGTCTCATCAATTTCAATATAATATTGATAAAAATATTGATGGAAAACTATTGATAACATACTCCAAACATAATTAGAATAATAGTATAAATCTAAGTCATTAAAGTCAGAAACTACACATTCAGGAACTAACATGCAAATTACAGTTCAGTCTAAGCATTTGTCTGTGAAAGCTTGTAAAATACCTATTTTTGCTTGATTACAGAGAGATTAAAGCAGAAATGCATCCTCTGGGATTCTGTTTAAGAGGTTTGTATTGAAAATGAGGCAATAGAATCAGTCAGCATATGCATGTGATTTATATTACTAATGCTTTAAAAAAGCATACTTAATATTTAAATGTTTCTCTTCCATGTAAAAACTGGAGTGGGGAGGGGGAGGAAGGGGGAGAACTCTGTCATTGTTTGGGTGAATAGTTTTGCAGGCTCTCGTAGGCAATAGAGGCACTGCTTCAGCCTGAGTTTAACGGGTGCAAATTGGCACCATGCCATCATGTTCTGAGAGGTGACGAACAGTAGGAAGCACACGAAGCACACGAAGCACATGAGCACAGCCCTTGGCCCCGCTGCCTGAGGAGGGAAGCTGTTCAGATGTGAAGCCCAGGTAGCAGGGAGGGTACGGACACACACCCTGCAGCCCTTCCAGGGTCAAGGTGCTCAGAGTGCCCTCCCCAGCTGCGTGTGCCACCCCTGCCCCGAGCCAGCTGTAGGGCCACGGTGGCACACTGGGGTTTACTCGTGGCAAAGACCTGCTGTGTGAATTCCTTTTATCTGTCCCTCAGTCTCTTTTCTTAGGGCCATTTGGCATAACCCAGGAGCACACTGACGTGTTCTGCCCCGTGCTTCCAGCACTGCCAGCCTCTGGGTGAGCCGTGGTTCAGTGCCACAGCTCCTTGCTAAGCAGCACATGTCAGTACCAGAGCTGAGACTCAAAACATGTTTCATCTACAGTGAAGCCATGCACAAGGAAAAAAGCTGATGTGAAGGACATGTTGGGAGCTGCATGTTGTACAAAACTCTTACATCAATTTGATATAATTTTATATCATCTCTTGGGGGTTTATCCTGTTATCACCATAGCCTAGCACTTTGACAAGAACAGCCAAACGCCAGAACGACAGGAAAATTCACAGAGCTGCTGCTATTTTCTCTTCTCTGAGGGAGTAGGCTCTTGCTAGCATGTTTTTATTATGAGGGGATTGGACATAAGATGAGAAGAGAATGTATCCATAACAAGAACCACTTGAGGCACTCCAATTTTAAAAAAGAATCATTTATGTTACATACAACAGAAAATGCTGCATTCCTGTTTTGGAATGGCATACAAACACAGAGTTGCTGCTGTCAAAAACTAGACATGAAAGAAGAACTAACTCAAATATATACTGGAGGTCAAGAAGAGTGAACAATGCAGGAACCCTTAAGTCCACTGTGCCACTTCCTGTTCACGTCAAATAATAACTTTGGTTTTTTGTGGAAAGATAAACTGAAGGTGGAGGACAGAAGTGTGCCCATGTTACAGCTCTGCAGGCAGAGTTGCACGGGGACATCCCCAAGGGAGAGGAAGACATTATCCTGTCTGAACCCCTTGACCGCTGGTGCTCTAAGTGCCTCCTCTCTCCACTGCAGGGAATGCCAACCTCAGCATCAAAATTCCTTCCTCAGAAAATAAACCTAATAGCACATCAGTGCAGATTTAGTCCCCATCCCACACAGGGCCACAACCAAAACAACAATTTTCAATAGCAAAAGATCTAGAACTAGTTTTGAGCCCATTTTCAATTTATAGTTATTAACACTGTAAAATAACCCATAAAGGCAAACTGAAAAGAACACCTACTTTCCTGATGTGAATTTCTTCTCAATCTGCCCTTTTCATTTCTCCGTGAAGAAACTCCATTCCAAATGGGAAAAGATTTCAAGTTATGCAGTAAACCCACAGACCTTGGTTAAGAGTTCAGAGCAGAGGTCAGAAGCAAAACACCACTCTGCATCTTCTGTACATTTAAGTGTACTTTACAGTCAGTGCAATATTTCCATAGCTCTGTGGTCTTGGAGCTATACATAAAAATCAGATTTTTTTGAACAGAGTGTCAACGTTTTCTAGTTGTGTAGGAACAGTTTTCATCCACAAGCACATATTCACTTAACTTACACCATAGTCACAATTCATTTTGAAAAAATCAGACTCACAGGTTGCCCACCCATAAATGCCCTTGGCCAGCAGCATATTTCTTAAATTGTTTGGCTACCCCAGCTCCCTGCAGTTCTTCAGACACCTTATATTAGTAGCCTCCATACTGTGGTGCCATAAGCTTTTCAGTGGAACAACCTTAAGCACAGCAGACAAAAAGGAACTGAAATTACTGTTAAAAAGGAAAATAAAGCCTATTTATGCTATTATACACTCAAACCTCAGTGTTAACCACACTTCATTGCAACATCAAAATACACAACAAATACACCATAGCTTTATCTTAGACAAACTACTGCACAGCACCATGGAATGCTATGCTTGTTAAGGTGATAGCACACAGTACGTTATTTCTAAACATTAAATTACTGTATGATTCCAGACCGAATCACTGACAATCAAAACACACAGAAGTTAACTGCTCACATATTGATAATTTTCTCTCTGCTTTGATCCAACACCATCAAAATACTCGTTAACCTTTCCCTGGATTTGTTAGAAATTGGGACCAACTGATCTGTCTTATTTGCTTGGTAAGCCTGAAATTGCTGATTGTTGCTATGCATTACTGCCTTTGTGTCTGCAGAACCAGTGGTGCTGGGAGTTAGCTCCTGCATGTGTGTGTCTGCATATGTGATCAATATAATTATTCTTCCTAAGTCTCCGTTAATTACATCTGTGTTTTCTTCATTAAAGAGAACAGACTGATAAAAGGTGGCTGAGACTGTAAGGCAATGTAGCTCCACAGATAAACAGGTGCACGAGGATTACTGATAATAATTAATAAAAACAAAATAATAGAACTGAATTTATTGTTCTAAAGTGGCTCTAAAGAACCTGGAAACTAGAAACTAAAAATATGCCTCAGTTGTAGACTAAGCCTTGTATATGAAAGTTACTGACTAGGAATTGAGCACAGTCAGGTTTGAAAGTTCAACAGCACTTTTCAAAATATGCATTCAGCCTTAACAAGATTAAAACAAATTTAAGATGAATTTATAGTATATTTCATGTTCTTTTCAATGTGATATTCTTGTCTTAGCTTAAAATACAACTTCCCGCTTTTTTTTCTGTAAATATAAATAGTTATGGATATATGCATCTACACACTTGCATTACTCACATTTAAACCCACCTATCCAGTGACAGAAAGGAAGGCTCTGAAGATCAGCCTCTGAAATGTTAAGCACCAAGCCCAGTTTGCAACCAGAGCAATAATAAAGCAAAGAAAAAGCCAGACCAAAGGTCCTTAGAACTCCATCTTCAGTAGCAGCAATCAGAGTCTGCTGAATGGCTCCATTCACTGAGCTGTCTGTATTTTAAACGTGTTGCTGTTACCAGTACAGCAACTTCAAACCCATACAAACCAATACACTCAACTTCAATGGGATGTAATGGACAATAAATGACAAAACAAAAAAGTAATTTATATATGCTGGTGCTAATCTCACTTTTAAAAGCACTTCATCCATCCTTAGCAAGAGATCTCTCAAATGATAAAAAAAACCACAGCCAAAATCTTGCCAGGCACTAACCAGCTATGTCTTTGATTGCACTGTTTGCAAATCTGTAATAGCATTTCTTCCATCTGTTCTGCACTTTCCTTCTATTCATTCCCTTTTCAAAATGAAATAAATTGCTTACGGATTTGTTGCAAAGACCTCTTCCAAAGAGGTCTTCAAGCATATTGGCTATTGTGGATAATACTGTAAAATTTGGACAAAAATAATAGAGCACTGCATAGTAAAACAGGCTAAGAAGAGCTGATAGGGTTTTCAAGGGAAAATTTTAAAGAAATATATATCACTAACAACTCAGTCATTGACTGCTTCTTCAACATAATGTACAATTAGTTAACAAAGTTGTTTTGTTTAAAACACCAATGTAAAAAACTAGCCAGTTTTCTAAAGCAGAGTTAACTGAAATTCCACACAATATAATAATTTTATGGTAAAATTATCCATAGTTTCTGAAATCAGAGGAAAAATTCCCTGTTGCTCTAGGTATGACTCTGCAAAACAGTTTGGAAGTTGATTTTAAAAGGCTGAGATCCCCCTCTGAAGAAGTTCAGAATTATCCATTAAGACTCTTGCCTTGCTCAACATTCCCTAGATAGGAGCAAACACTGAAATAATGGTCACAATTTTAATTTTTTTTTTAATATGAAACCTAAAGTACATGTTAATAGTTTACATTACATCATAAAAACAATGATTATTACAGAATTAAAATTTTTTCTGATGTAAAAAGGAAATGAGATAAAGTTTCTTTAGAAAAAAGTATTCTGCAGGAAGAATAATATTTAACATTTCTTTTCACTGGGTGACTAGTTTGGGATTTTGTGTTTAATTAGCCAGTTTAAGTAGCATTCAGAATGGGATCAGATTAGAATTATTTTTATGGCAAGGCCTGTATTAAACTCTTTCAAATGTCTGTGTATGTCCTTCTCTGTTTGCTTGGAACTCATGTAATAGAGCCAAAAATGAGGTTTCGTTTCTCTTACAGTAAGACAGTACCTTTGCTATTATTGTTATTATTGCGTAAGCATGGCACTTAAGCCCACAGCTACATCTAAAATGCCAGTAACTCTGTTAGGCATTACTACTGTTACTACTAAGCAAGGGCCTAACACTTCAAAGGGCTCAGTAGCTGAGCAAATCCTCCAAACACTGTTAGAATTAAATAACATGGCACTTATGAATATAATATGAATATAGCTCGTGTTTCTTTCTTCATTTACAAGACGCAGTGAGTCAGAAAAGTAGCACTTTGTGACAGCCTGCTCTGCAGTGAATAGTGAGCACTGAGTCACCAACACCACCCCAGCACAGCATCCTTTCTACTTGATATTTGCCATGCTATAATTAGAACAAACGACATTCTTGGGACACACCAAAATGCTTTTAGTTAACTTTCTGCTTAAACCCACTTACAGAGACTTTACTGTTCCTGCCTCAAAAGATAAGGTACACAATCATGACCTGTGCTATCTCCACTTTAGAGACAGACGTATTATTTTAAAAGTAAATGCCACCCACTTGCTAACACTGGAGACTAATTAACTCTGCAATTGCTGCTTAGCAAAGCTGGTAAAAATCACACTTGCCTGTACCAGCAGCTATCCTAAAAAATCAAGAGGATTCGATAATACTTTGTCTTTACTGACCCCCCCCAACTATTTTTCCTTCTCTTTTTTCTTTAATTTTTCTTTATTTTTATTTTTAATTTCAACTTGTTTTGCTTATAACTATGATTTAAATATTGCTTTTTGTAGAAGTATAAAAGCTCTCTCTGTTATGGTTCTCTCTGGTCATGAACCCATTTCCTAGAGAAATATTTTGAAATCCTTTTTATTTCTTCATCCTCTGATTCATTTTTTGAAGTTTTCTCTTTTAAAAGCAAGTCAGCATGGTTTCAATAGCTTTACTGAAAACTGACAGCTATATGGATTCATTAACCACACAGTACCAAAAAGAAATATTTGAATCCCAAGTATTTAGGCCAAATTTATTAAAACAAAGGACAGTAGTTTAACTTGCACTTCACCATCTACATATCTGTTTAAACACAAACTTGCTCAGTTTGACAAAAAATTCCAAAAGGATATCAAATAAATGTGCGACTCATCCAAAAAAATAAGACCCAAAAAAATAATAGCCAAGGCTCACAACACCTACAGACACATACCTGGAGGGGAAAATATTAGATAAACCAGCATCAGTAAGAATTTTGCAGTTCAATTAACTGGCATTAGGAATAACAGCATAAACAATTTGCAAAAAGTGTCTGAACTGGTTGTCAGTCAGCAGTGTGCTTTGGAACTTCCTATTTTACTCATGTTACTTTCTGTCTCCAGCAAATAGTGAGCAAATTAGCTTGTCCTGATTCTCAAGAACAACTAGCAGCAGGGAGGGCATGAATACAAATACTTTACAACTTCAGTTCTATGAACTCTTTTAATGAGAACTCTTTTCTTTTTCTATCTTACCATTTTTTTCATGTCTAATATTGAAACCTTTTGAAACACAGAAATGGGTTTTATCAGGACAGAGCTGTTCAGAAATGGGCCCCAGTCACTGCTGGCTTCAATGATCAAGTGAAACACATCTCTGCTACTAACTGAGCTGGTGGCTGGCTGTAAAGAAATCTTTTTCTGTTGTTCTGGTGTTCTGTCCCAGCTCTATAACACACAAAGAAGCAAGAGAGCCTAAGCTGTGTTATATTGCTGGTTTAGTAGGACTTGCATGGTAGAGCAGAACTGCTAAAACAACCCTCTGTTGCTACTTTTACAACCTCTTGCTGTAGGGAACAAGTGGAAACAGGCAAAGGATGTAGAGTGGTATGTGCCACCAGCACCACCCTGGTACAACCATCTCATCAAACAGTTATAGGAGATATAAAATAGCTTGAAAGAAACAGCCTCCCAACAGATTCTAACAAGAAGCACAATGTGGCTGCAGTGTAGGAAGGGAAATTTTAACTATGAGGTTCTGCTTGGCTTATCAAATGTGAGAGCTGAAGTCATGCAAGAGTCACTCAGACAGGTCAAGTTCTCCAGAAGGCCCTGAGATACAAACAGGAATAACTCAGCAATTGTTGACCTGGTATTTTGTAAAAACAGAACACATGGCCTGTGAAGGCTTCTTCTTCCTTTGGATCTCGCCCAGTAGTCAGGCAGATGAGTTCAACCTTGCAATAGGGCATAACTGCTAGAGAAACGTGCTGAAGCTTCCCCTTTGCTGCTGCTACTCCAACAGCCCTCGGTCTGTCACACAGGACCTGGCTCAGGAGCACAAGCTGTCCCCGTCCCGCCCCTGCAGGTTCTGCCCGAGACCTCCAGTGCCTCCTCTAAGTGTCCAGAGACTCAAAGCCCCCTACTCAGAAATCACACTGATTTGCATTCCACACACTTGATAATAACAATAATACCCATAGCAAGGGAATCAGCCCACCCCACAATTCTTTAATACAAAAATCAAAAAGGAATCATGTATTTATTTCCCATTGTGGTAAATGTTGTGGCTAACTGATACATTATTTCATATAGATTATAAGTCCAGGTTTGATGTCTTTTCATGGATTACACAAATCAGCATAGACACACACACAAGTGACAACAGTAACCATGGCAGCAATAAAACTGCATCTGAAACATTAAAGAATCGCTGTTGTATAAGATATTAAAAAGTAAATGGATCCCTTACTTTAGTAGTTAACTGCCATTCTGTTTATCACCTACTGAAAATAACTTTTTACTGTTCAGAAATATTCCATCATTACAAGATTTTTATTCCAATCATGTAAAAATCTTTCAAATTACAGAAATTCCTGATTTAGGGCCAGTATTTTATTTTCTTACATCCTGGAAAATATACTACAAATTTTCTTTACTCTTGAAATCAGTTGTGAATTAGTTCTGCTCAGCTAATTTTCAGTTAGATGAGAAAAAAATGCCTATTTTCTGGCAGGATAGAATTGAAAAACTGCAAGAATCAAAGTGTCTAATTACCTAACAATTACAATAACTAGATTTGTTCTGTCAACTTTGACTTGAGCTAAGTGACAGATGCTGTTTCCTCTATGCATGATTATCCAAAGAAACATTAGGGATAATAATTAATGAACAGGGACAAACGTTGGTGGTTAACTCATATAACCAGACTCAGTAAGGAAAATTAGTTTATCTAATGTTTCACTGGATCTTATAAGAAATCAATAGCAAATACTTTACTTATGTAGGAACTCAATGTTGTACACAACCGGGTTGGTTTGGGCTATAAATAAAATTAATACTTCAATAACTTTGGGTCAGTAATTTCATTACATATTTATACAGCACTAAATATAACAAAGACTCCACCTAGATAAGATCTGTGGGTACTACAAAACATATGAATACATGAAAAATAAAAAATTAGAAACAAGCTACTACTATCTAAGTACTTAACTTAAAATAGTTTGTTTACTTAGTATAAACTGTGGGTTTCAGATTTTTTTTTCATGGCATATTTGTAACATTTACTAATGTAAATCTTATTTATAATTAAGAATCTTATTTTCTTTCAAGTTTTTCCCCTACAAACTGTGGTCCCGTTTTCACTCCATGGAAGACATATAAGTTCTATTAATACTAATGAGAGTTTAGCGTGTACATGAAGGGAAGGCAAAACCCTTTTATGCTGAATATGTAATTAAAATTCTTTAAAGAGTTTCATGTGTGCTACAATGTACAAATTATTTTCATACCTAACAACTTAAAAACATGGAGGCAAGTAATAGAAGTTGTCATTCAGACCATTAAGAGTGTCCATACAAGGTCACAAATAGTCCAGATTCATGTAACTACAAAATCAGGGCACAGAGGATGATATAAATAATTTCTTGAGAGCTTTTTGCATTTCATCAGTGCAACACTCATAATAGATTATCCAAACCATCAGTTATGCCTTATTTGACTCTGGTAGACAAGCTGTGTTTGGGGCTCTGTGTTTTCAGCCTACATCAATGACTTACCAAATATACATTTTGTGATGAACACCTTAATTTCTTCCTTGTAGAATGCTAGCAAGTGTCACAAATCAGAGTCCTTAGCAACAGTGTGTGCACGCACACCGAGTGTTGTAGCAACCAACGACAAAAATAAAATTATAGTGGAAATAAGCATGTAGGACTGAATGACGCCCAGAGAGTAATTGAGAAGGGACAGCCTGGTGATTCAGTGGGGGCTGAGCTGTGCTTTGCATGTTGTTCTTGTGAGGCAAGAATGGCTGCCATTAATCATTCTGAAACTGGGCTGAGAATCCATTCATCTGACTATGTCCTACCTTCTGCTACTGCCTCATCTTGGGGCTGCAAGAAGGTTATGAGATGTTTGAGGTTTTCTAGAGTCCCGGATTTTTTCCTTGCTGCTTTCATCCAAGGGACATTGAAGGATCTTTTCAAGCACCTACTCAGATGCACATCTGCCATGTGATCTATGCTCAGGTGTCCCCAAACAGAGTCAGAGGAGATGTAGAGTATGTGTTGGTAGACTAGCTGTGCAGTCCTCTCTGTAGAAGAGAGCCTTGGATGGCCTTTAGCAGTTCATTAAAAATTACAACACATTTCACATAATTCACAGGCAACATGGCCATTGTGAGATTTACTGTCCAAAACTCTCCAGCCAGACAGTTTTTAGCCTAAGAACTGAGGCAAAACTGACCTGCTAACAAAAGATCTGATACTTGCACCCAGTGCCAGTGAGGCATTTTGAAAGCTGCAGGGTGTGGGAGGAAATGCAAAGTGAGCATTAACTCAATCTGCAGACAGGCAACATCATCGTGCAGACATGCTAAAGCCTCTCACTAGATGAAACCAACTCACTCTGCATAACTCCTAGAAGATTTTAAGTCGTGGCTGATGCAGGCCTGAGAGGGGGGAAGAAAAGATGGCCATGTCCTAACAGCATCGAAGAATAAGGGGACACTGCAGAAAACAACACAAGAATTAGGACTGCCCAATGGCTATGCATCATATCTGATCAAATGTCATTTAGCTGTAGCTTTACTCATTGTTGTAGGTGTTAACATACCAGATTTTGAAGCTATGGATTATAAAAATCACACAGTAGTTGACCCTATTTTCATTTGGAAATGCCATGAAAAGTTGTAACAACCATTTACTCTCACCTTGGGGGCTCCCTTGTCCCCCTCCCTTACAGAGCAAAGGGTATGCAGTCAACAGGATATCAGTCAGCAGGCTCAGCACATGAACAGCCCACAGCACTATCTAATCAAATATTTGAGCATCATGCTCTTAAAATTTGCTCAGACTATGAAGGACATCTGATATGTTTGTTAAATTGTTTGTATCTACTGCTGGCTATTTTCAGCTGTGGATCTACTCTAGAAACTTGACACTGAAAGTGAAGTCACAGGAAATTTGGATGTTGATATTGGCAATAACAGTACTCGTTCTAAAGTGGGAATAATAAGGATTATATATATCATTGTTATTTGACCAAGGGTTGTTCACCTGAATTCCCACGTCTGTTCCAATGCGAAGCCTTTTTGCGTCCCTTGTAGTACACCACCTGTCCCCAAGTTGAGTCTCCAATTATTTATTTTCAGCCCTTTTTGAATCGGTGGCTAATCTAAAAGCAAATATGTCCTTTAATTTTGTATCTGCGTGAGAGCTGGGAAGCTAAATGTTGACCAAATTTATAACTGCCAAAACTAATAACATTTTAAAACATTGACATAAAGGAAAGGAATAGGAAACCATTAGGACATATCCCTTAACCACACTGCAAAGGACAGAGGAGAAAGATAAAGTGTTTGAATTGGAGAAAATAGGTCCCAACTCATCTTCTCACAGTGTACTGGCCCTATTTCTTCATGCAGGAAGGGTACATAACAAGCATACATGAAGATTACAGGATCTGTGATAAAAGAATTTGCTAAAAAGATGCTCAAGTCTATCAGAATTACTAATGTATCTTTTCACGTCTAAACCCTTAATGATATATATACAATTATTTCTGTAATGACTGCATTCACAATCCATTTGCAAAACAAGGCCTTATTCTTTACAAATTAAATGCAGACCAATGCTATTTTTTGATAAAATCTCCAGGCAGTCTCAAGTCTGCTACACAGTCTACCCAGCCTTCACCAGCTGACAATCTCAATCTCTCCATAGCACTACAGCCATCTTATTCTCTGGAAGACTAGGGGAAAGCAAAACTCTTCTCTTTTGCCACCATGCATACCACTTCCTCTAACAAGGACAGAGTCTCCTTTTGAAGTTTGATTTACAGGTGCTACAGAGCCATTGTGCTGACTGCGTGTCAGTCTCCAAGGAAACTGGTAGCATATATATTCCAGAAGCATCCCTAGAAGAAAAGAAGTGTTATCAAAAGTATTCTCAGCATAACCTCTGCTATGAGTAGGAGCAGAGTTCAAGGTCTTCTCTTGAATGGTTGAAGGATGCTGTGTTCAAATAAAAGACTCCTAAAGAAATAATAGCAGGTCAAGCTGTGGATCTGGCAGTTGTACAGTGTCCATTTCTGAAAGAGCTGGAAATTGAAAAATAATGTATTTTAAGTTTTAGAAAATCTTGATATTTGTTACAAGTCAGCCAAATTTTAGGTTGGCATCTCCTCTTCCTACCTGCACGTTAGCACTTTGTGTAATACACTGTCGTTTTGCTGCTATTACACTTCTCAGCCCAATCCATACCCACCTGCCCATCTGTACTTAAAAGCTGATGCTTAACCTCTCTCTAGATTTTTATATCACTTGTTTAGAAGACCAAAGCACAAGATACTGCATCTCAGCCATCTCTGCAGCCCTGTCTGCCCCCAGGAGCCAAGCAGACAGGTGTCCTACAGGTAGGACAGACAGACAGCGTAGCAGCAAGACTCTTTTGTTGGAAAAGGCATCACATCAAAGTGTGCTTTTCCATGACCATTAAAATTGTCCGTGGCATTTTTAGAGCATTTGCAGTAGAAGCAATGTCATACTTGAATTTTAAAGGAGGAAATAAATTCCCCTCTAAGTTCCCATCTGAATAAGGTAGGCTTACTTTTTTTTTTGTCTCAAACAAATAAGGATCATTTTATCTTTGTGAGACTTTTAAACAAGATGAGCTGAACTAATCCAAATCTAAAGTTACTAAAGCACTTCAGGAACACATGAAATTATTGGTAGTACATAGTATGAGATTTTAATTATTGTTGCTGTTGTACTGACTGTTAGAAACTAAGCTGGTCAGCGCTCAAACTCATTTTATCTATGAGTGGCACAGTTCAGTATAACCAAACAAAAGATTACAGCAACTGAAGCAAGTAAAAAGAGAAAAGAATGCTACGAATGACAGATAGTTTTGTTGCCAGCTTGGATCCACATGGACCATGCTAATTCCAAGCATTTCCACAAAATAATTTAATTTCATTTTATGAAGAAGTTGCAGTTTCATAAGCCTCTCTGCCCACGTGTGTATCAGAACAGACCTATATTTGCAAGAAAACATCTGAAGACTGAAGAAGGAAGATTTAAGCATTAGCAAAGTTCAAAAATGATAGTGAATGAATGGCACTTGCTGTGAGATGAAAAGAGTTAAAGAATTTTTTCAGAGAAAAAAGAGTTAAAATAATCAAATAAATATTGCTGGCGATTCTTTCAGTATTTTTCTACTACTAAATCAGAAAAAAGAAGCTTGTAATAGACTTAACATCTCATTTGCCCCTGTTCTACTGCTTATGTCCTCAATGACTTCAGTCACTCTAATCAACAGAGAAAATGAAGCTGCTGCAATATTACAACATGGCAAATCTGTAACTTTCTACAGCGATTCTATCAGACCCAGCAATGAAACAGCTGCAAGCTTGGTGCCATGGAACAAGAGCTATAACTTTCTGTATACAGAAAGAGATCCTTTCACCAAATAACAATCACGCGGACATCTTAACTTGGCTTATATTTTCTTCTCAGAATTGGCAGTAGGACAAACCAGTATTGACAAGACAGTCCTGCCAATACTTGTTCCCAAATCACCTACCTTGTGGGACATCAGCTGCAGTATCATTGCATTATTCTCCCATTATGAAATATGATTTAACACGACACTGTGCAACATGAGAATGTTTTAAAATCCCTATGCTACACTTTTGTATTTCTTATTGAATTTGTCCTGCATTTGCCATATCAATAGACCTTTGTTATTTGATGGTAAAACATTTTTGGTAAACACAGATATATTTTTCTATTGATTTCCACATCCCATGTGAAAACCAGATTAAATTTACAAGATTCTACCAAATGTTAACACTTCATGTGATATTTTATGCTCAAAAGCATGCATCCAAAGTAGACAGCAAAGACACACTGCCAGAGATAAAATAGCAGGAAAAAAATTCAAATGCCTTTTCATCATGATTTGCATCAGTTTTTTCTCTTTTTCTTGGAAAACCTTTTGCAAGCAAAGAGACAGGTGATGAGAGTTTTATATTCATAAACATAACAGCATCAATGTATAGTATTTTACTTGATAGAAAACTCAAGTTTATCTCAGCACCAGAAAAAACAGACAGGGAATCTGACACGCTTGTTTAGAATCCTGCCCAAGTAGGGAAAGCATAGATCAGATATTCACAGGGCCTAATCTAGTAGAATAGCAAATACATTCAGAGAAATTGCCTATTCCTCCTCTATCTGAAAGGTGATCAAGCCTTCAAATATCAAAGGAATAAAAGAGCAATGTGCAAATTTACCAAACTCAAATTCTATGATCTCTAGTGAGGGAGACAGACAGGGAGCAGAAAGTAATTTTCACCACCTGGCAAGGATGCAGATTGATGTCAATATCTGAAAACCAACTCGTAACAGCATGAAGAAATCAAGGAGTATTAGTAGTAGTTTGCTCACTATAAGTCGCTCACCAAAGTGAATGATCCAAGTCATCTAAAGAACACAGCAACAGTTAATTTTCAAAGAAACCACAAAAAGGTTATACGAAATTATCCTCGTTAAGATCCATTAACATTTTAAAATTCTTGATGGCTTTATGCAGAGAAGCACGAGAGATATGCTTTTCAAACTGTAGTGATGAAAACATAGTGACAGTGGATTTTTGTCTCCTGCTATCATGTGCAATACAATACTGGAGGCATAATGAGCCTTCCTTCAGGCATCTGACCACGTGTAACAGAACATCCTTTTCTATCCAAGTGCAAAAGGTCTGAGAAAAACCCAAGTCATTCCCTAGATGAGTTAACTTCTACTTAAGATGTTTAGTTAATAATTCCAATTCTTCTCCATGCACTTGCTAATTAAAGGAGAATAAATTTCTGCTGCAGTTCTGTTCCCAGTTCAAACAATGACGTCTTAATTCTTGACCATGTATTGACACAGCACTGATGCTGAAACCCTAAGTGCAACACAGCTCTCATTGGATAACTTAATCAAATGCTTAGAATGCTTTTAAAGCTGTCAAGATTGACCAATGTATCTTGATTAAACATAAAATTTTCTTTTTTTAAATTTTGGAATTCAAATGTAAGAACTATCCTCGCAGTTACAACAGTAATTGTACACAGCAGTCATAAAGTCAGGAGTATAAGGTTATGGATAATTTGAGAATAATGTGAAAATACTCCACGAGTTATGCTAGGCTTGTTTTCTCTGGTTTAGATCAGGCTATTTAGAGAACTGATCCTCATAATGGAAACACACATGTTACTAAAATAATCTAATATTTCTCTAGTCACTATAACAGAAGGCAATGCACTTTTTGTCTTAATTGTACAGCATATCAAACAATATGTCTAATATTAAAACAAAAGGGAGATAAAAAGATAAATCATAGAAAAGCTGGTGTGGTTGGTATGAACATCTGCTGACTTCTACACAGGCGCTTAGTTTTCCTGACACTTCCCACTGCAGTTCTTAAAAAACTGAAACACTAATTATTTAAGCTGAGACTATCACTGTTTTAAATATATTTATTTCCCTTTATTTACACAGATTACACATCCTGACCAAAACAATATCTTAAGTGATAAAACTGGCTTCCAGAAAATAGATGTTAAGGTACTGAATGTCTTTCATTTAGTACCAAGATTTTCAAAGGTTGAAAAAATGGTCATAGGGTCTAATAATTTTGAAATCAGCTGTTAATGCTCGAAGTAATCACCTTTAAAATCCTACCATTGCCTGCTACAAGTATTAATTGTAAATGGAGTACCTCCTCTCCAGCTTTGTGAAAGGCAGAGTAGGTGCACAGCTGGTGCAACTGGAGAACATGACTTCTGCCACACCAAGTCACGTGTGACATTCATTTAAGTAGCATCAGAAGCACTCTCCCATTGGGAAACACATTTTCAGAAAACAGGACTCTCTTCTCCACCTTTTGCATCCATCAAGCCCATGTATGAAATAGTCTATTTCAGGACAAAATCATTCAATCTGAAGAGAAGAACTTCCGAAAACCAAACAAATATGTAACACAAATGAAGATCAAACCAAATTTACTGCTGTAAATTTCCTTCTGTTTCCAAACATTAACCTTCCCTCTTTCCAGTTTGGCCTAAAGCATCATCCTCATCTCCATTTCCTGAGAGGAAAATGGAGATCCAGCTTCACTATTCCAACTCAGTTGTAAGAAACCTGGCTTTCTAGTTTTTCCCCCCATGAACAAATGTATCAGTCAGTGATCAGCCAGGTAAGCAGACACCAGACTGTAAGCAGAGGAACAATCCTTCATAGGGCTCAGAAAATATACTTCCATTGTAATCTCTCACCCATACCAGCAGGTACAGCAAATTTGATTTCCATAGATGAGCAAAGAAAAGAAAGACTGATACCATCATCACATAATGTCAACAGAACGCCCTTGTCAACAGAAATAGGATTGTAATTCCCATGTTTGCTATGGAAACCAGTGTATTAACTGTTTAAGAAAGTGAGCTCATGAGTATGTGAGAAGAAGATTTCCCATTTTTCTCTCTTTACCCCTCCACTGCCTAAATTTCTTGAAATGGAATTTTTACATATGTATACATTTTTACATCTGTTGGGATGTTTTAAATGAACATCTGAAAATGTTTCATTCATCAGCTGAAATCTCCTACTGGTTGACAGAAAACATCATATGACAAAAGCCAACTCCTAGTTGAAAAGACATAGAAGTTAAATTTACAGTTTTACTATGTCTGTGATGTAACATTAAAGCACAATATTCAGACCTTTCAGATTAACTGACATGAAGCTTTAGATCTCCCCACAAATTTCTAAAGAAGTTTAAAAAGGATAAACCTAAGCACGTGTAATTCTTTAGATTTCAGAGTTGTTTCTTCTTACTTATCACCACTTATAAGTGATCTAAGGCAGACAATGCCCTGACTTTTAACTGTATTTCTATTTCAGTTTTTTTTTAATGAAGTTATTTCCACTTCATATTTACTGTATATTTATCTTCATTCTTAATGCTGAAATGCATTTTACTGCTCCCCTGTTACCTACAAGGAAAAAACAGAAAAATAAAAACTGTCACTATAAAACTTCAGCGATCTCTCAGTTTACAAACATTCACATCTTCAATTTTACACTTCATTAATGTTCCAGGTGGTGTTAATGCTTATGTCTGATGTGTGCATGGATCTTGCATGGTTGGCTTTATTCTCTGACCTACACATTTGTAACTGTGGCCCAAGAAACATCTAACACGGATGAAGTACAACAAAGCTTTTGTTCCCAGATCACAAGCACCAGTCACAAAAAAAAAGGAGCCAGCTCTAATCCTATCCAAGGAGTTAGAGCTTTACAACAGGTTTTTTTGTAAAGGTCTGCAGCATCTTCCCCACTTGTTCAGGGAAGGGAGATTTTACTGGAATGAAGTAAAATGTGGTAGTGGTGGAGACAGCTGTGTGACACCTGAGAGACTGAGGGTAACCTGGGAAGTTGAATAGCTCCAGTGGCTGATGGGCAGGGTGCTCTTTGGGAATTCAAGGGAGGACAAAAGTTACAGAGCACAGGTCTCCCACATGGGAGGTAAGTGCCTCAACTACCCTCTCAGGGCTGGCTATGGTTCATTCCTCTCTGCAGGTTTTATTATGTGCTGGCTGTTTAAGAGTTAAACAATGAAATAAATCTTCGTGTCAGTGATGCACTTCATTGGTTACAAAAAGCTTCAAGTATCTACCCAGAAATCAAATAGATACAGCTAGGAATATACTAAACTGCTGATGGCATGATTTCATCCTTTTTGTCAGTATCAAAACCCAAATACTGTAGTTTGTTTAATTGCAAGGTACTTTAATTTGGTTTGCATTTTCTCTCTGTTATTAAGTCTAACCAGATACTTAAATATGATTTTTTTGCAAATAAAGAAACTGAGGCAAAAGGCTTATGTATCCAGGATAAACAATAACAGCCATGAAAGAGTTATTAACACAATGTACCAACATGTCAATCCTACAGATTTTTTGTCTCACAAAGAATATTCTTGTATAAGAAATGTATTTGAGATACCATATGACTATTTCCTTTCTACCAACAACCAGATACTCCTTCTGCATCAGGCACAAAGCACACCTGCCATTTTATTCAGATTAGTACCTCATCATCCAAATTGTATCAATCCATCTCTTACTAAAATTTAGGGCTATGTTATCAACATCGTGTATAAGAAGTTATGCAAACAAATTCCTGCAGTTCAAAATTATTCAATACCCATAAGAATATTAAAATATTAAAAATTATTGTAAATGTGGCAATCTTGTGTGCCTAATGTTCCACAGACCTCTCAGATTTTTTTCTTCAAACCTTGAGAAACAGGAACTAAGACACATTTCACAGAGCAGCAGAACAAATGAAAAAGCTTACATTTATTTTTCAGTGTGAAACTGCAACTGCCATTCCCACATCCAAGACTTACTAGGTCAGGTAATTAATACAAAGAGTAATAATGTTTATAATACCTGGAACTAAACCACCTGTCTTCAGAGTACAAGTTCTTGATATAGATGGGTCTCATAGAACACTTAAAACTTATATCTGGGAACCACCAAAGCAAAATAAGAAACACCCTAAACTTTTACGTATGAAAGAAGTATGCATTAATTGGGTTTTTTACACCCATATGCATCAGAATATGCATAAATACATTTTAGTATTTCAATATATCATTCCATTCTAATAAAACAGCAAACTTTTTTTGGCAGATACTAAATAGGGACCGCATTTTTTAATAGTTGTGTGCATTACTTATGCTCAGAAGGTAGAAAAAAGAAGGCAAAAAGCCCCACTCCACATTTACAATATGCATTCAAACATGTCTGCCTC